>JANAVB010039620.1:3100834-3138060 GCA_029216955.1 Iris pallida
TTGGATCTAATGCACATAGAAAAGAACTGGTGTGATAGCGTGGTTGGTACATTGCTAAATGCAAAGGGAAAATCGAAGGATGACATAGAATCACGTAAGGATTTGGAAGAAATGGGCATTCGACAAGTTTTGCATCCAGAATTAAGAAATAAGAGATTTTTCTTCCACCGGGACCGCACACCCTTTCAAAGAAAGAAAAGGAAATTTTTTGCAAGAGATTATATAACTTGAAGTTGCCCGATGGTTACTCTTCAAACATTGGAAACTGTATATCAGTAGAAGAATGCAAAATAACAGGACTCAAGTCGCATGATTGTCACGTGTTAATGCAACAGTTGTTGCCTGTGGCATTGCGAGGTCTTCTTCCAAAAGGACCAAGGATTGCAATATTCTGAATTTGTGCATTTTTTAATGTCTTGTGCCAAAGAGCCATCGATAGAGAACAAATAGAGAAATTAGAGGAAGAAATTGTTGAGACATTATGCTTGTTTGAAAGGTATTTTTCTCAATTTTTCTATATCATGATTCATTTACCAATCTACTTGTTGACATATTATGTTTGGTTGAAAGGTATTTTCCTCCTTTATTTTTTGATATCATGATTCATTTGCCAATCCATCTGGGGCGTGAAGCTAAATTAGGTGGCCCAGTCCATTATCGTTGGATGTATCCGTTTGAAAGGTGAACGTTTGTTTTTTTTTATTGATTTCATTCATTCGTTTGCTTACTTTAAATAAAAATTATTTTTTCTCGTAGATACATAAAGATCCTTAAAGGATACATTAGAAATCGTGCACGTCCTGAAGGTTGTATAGTAAAATGTTATCTTGCTGACGAGAGCATGAGATTTGTTAGTGGGTACATGAAACAAGTTGCTGAGATGGATCATCGTCCAAATAGAAATGAAGATATTGAAAATGATGCAATTTCCGATGGCCGTCCAATTTCAAAAGGAACAATAATGACATTGGATAAACAACAACTACAAAGTGCTCACAGTTATGTATTGTTCAATATGGATGAAGTCAAACCTTATCTAGAGTAAGTTATAAGAAAACATACTAACTCCAACGTATCTTGCCAATATCTATAATTAATATCATGTAAAATTGTTTCCCTATTAGGATGCACTTGAAGGAATTGAAACTTTTGGATAGACGACTTGTTCAAAATGAAAATTTACTTCAAGATCGTCATTCGAAGGAATTGTCATCTTGGTTAAAAAAGAAGGTCCCAATTTTTTTTAGTACCCTTAGCACATTATTTTCCAAACAATGTATGTCCGTACCTTTTGTTTTGATTTTGAACAGATTGAGGGACAATCCTGTGGAAACATATCCGACATGTTAAGAGGGCTTGCACATGGCCCTTTAAAACATGTTGTCTTATTCAGGATTTGTTATCAATGGTAACCGCTACCATACAAAGGATGCTGAGAACTCTAGGCAGAACAGTGGTGTCTCACTTGAGGCAACAACCATTTGTAGATCCAGCTCGAAGGATAGGAACCAAGTCACCGATACAGTTGCCTACTATGGAGTACTTAAGAATATATTTTGCTTGGATTATCATACCTTTCACATTCCTATTTTTGATTGTGATTGGGCTAGCACAACAAATAGTGTCAAAATAGAAGATGGGTTTACCTTGGTTAACCTTCACCAAGGAAAACACCGCTTTGAAAGAGACTCGTTTATTCTAGCATCACAGGCAACCCAAGTATTTTACTCTAAGGACACTGCTTCATCTAATTGGCATGTTGTGTTAAAGGCACCAGCAAGAGGTTTTCAAGATATGGATATGGACGTTGATCAAAATGTCTTTACACCATCATTAGCACCAGTGGATGTATCAAAACTAGATAAGAATGTTGAGGATGGTAGTGATAGTTATCTTAGAAAGGATTGTGAGGGCATTTATGTTTAAGAGGTCTTTTTCCTCTATATTTAATCTTATGAAACACTCTATATGGTTTAATTGGTCTCTATGTTTCATTAGTTTTTATTATTGGTATATACAGGTTTTTAGTATTCTTTGTTAAGGTAGTGCAGAAAATCTATACAATCAGTATTTTTTTTAGATTTTGGTTTTTTTTAAATGCTTCACAATATACGGTCTGTGAACTTCGTTTTAGTATTTGATACTCCAAAATGGTTTAAATGCTTCGTTTTTAAATGCTTCACCGATACAGTCCTTCAATGTCTGTATCTTCAATGTCTGTATCACTCAATGGTTGCATAGGCTTGTTTGGCTCATAAATTGGATTTCTATAAATTGATAGAATCCATGGGAATTGGAATCATGGAATCAAATTCAAATTTGATGTTTAGATGGCATACTGCAATTTGATGGATTCAAAATTCTCATTGCTTATTTAATGTTCATGGAAATAACAAGTCCTGCAATTAGATGGCATACTGCAATTAGGTTGCACAGGAGAAATTGATGGTACTATTAGCTGTGTAATTCAAACCCAACTTTAATTTGTCTGTATTAATTTGGCACCAAATGGTACTATTAGCTGTGTACATTGTTTGGAATCATGGAATCAAATTCAAATTTGATGTTTAGATGGCATACTGCAATTTGGTGGATTCAAAATTCTCATTGCTTGTTTAATGTTCATGGAAATAACAAGTCCTGCAATTAGATGGCATACTGTAATTAGGTTGCACAGGAGAAACTGATGGTACTATTAGCTGTGTAATTCATACCCGACTTTAATTTATCTGTATTAATTTGGCACGAAATGGTACTATTAGCTGTGTACATTGTTTGGAATCATGGAATCAAATTAAAATTTGATGTTTAGATGGCATACTGCAATTTGGCGGATTCAAAATTCTCATTCCTTGTTTAATGTTCATGGAAATAATAAGTCCTGCAATTAGATGGCATACTGCAATTAGGTTGCACAGGAGAAACTGATGGTAGTATTAGTTATGTACATTGTTTGCATCTCATTCCATTACACTGCCCAGTCCAATTAATTTCCTATAAAAGCTTGATCAGGTCCTAGACTTCAAGTCCTGCAAACAATGTACAGTCCTTCAATGTACAGTCCTTCGATGTACAGTTTATGATACTCTATGATACTCTACTTGTCATGATTTAGTATTTGATACTCTATGATAATCTACTTGTAATGATTTTTCTTTAATATTTGCTTATGTTCTAATCATCATCAGCGAGTAATTCTTGCTCGTAGCTACCCTATCTTGCAATGACACCAAGGAAAAGGAGAAATGATGGTGAAGCTGAGGTAAATAACCTTCAACATGTATTTGAAATTAAGCTTACATAAATCTCATTTATTTCTTACTGTTTTAATATATATATGTTGCATATTTATAGTCTTCAAAACGCGCAAAAAAGAGAGCAAAGAAGCAAAGACAAGGCATCGAGGCTGCTCTTGTGAACAATCAAAATGCTGGTTTCTATATAAGTGAGCAAGAAGGTTCAAAGCGGTAAGGATCAAGCAGATATTTTCACAGATTTTTGGGAATGTTGTTCTCAGAACTGCATTGTGTTCTGAGAACAAGCATAAATGCCAATTGTTGCAAAACAAGCACATATTTTCTATAGCAATGCTTACATATATTTCTAATGCATAAATGTCAACTGTGTTCTTGTAGAGTGCAAAGCAAGCGAGTAAATCTACAAAGAAGCACAAGTAGGAAAAGAAGCACAAGAAGCAAAGGAAGGACAAGGAAAAAATGTTCCCATGAAGAACAAGGAAAAGAAGCATCAAATGAGGGACAAGAACCAGAAGATTCAAATGGCGAAAAAGAACCACAAGCTTCAAATAAATGCAAAATAGATAGAACAACAAGGATTAGGGGACCCACTAGGTGTAGTGCTTGGCCCGTTGAAAGTGGCAATAGGCTAGAGGTGGAGTTAAATAAAAATGGTCAACCAATTGGAAGGAACTCGAAACATCTTTCAACTTTTGTCGGATGTTTGACACGTTAAATTGTACCAATAACGTTCGATGATTGGAGACATATACCTTCTGAGAGCAAGGACTTCTATTGGAAAGCTATTACAGTAAGATGAAAGTTTACATTCTTTTTTAAATGTAGTTTATATCTACTATCTTCCTAATAATTACTTATGACTATTTTGTACTTGTAGCAAAAATTAACATTCATGGAGCGCGATGAAGAGGCAAAAATTTATGTCATCCAACAAATAGGAAGACTTGCTAGGGCCAACAAATCAAAATTGGGGAAATATTTGAAGAGAAAGCCGAATGACGTAGACCCGGTAGATTGGGAACTATTCGTTAAGAAAAGATCATCAAAACAATTTAAGGTATGTTGAATAAATATTTTTTGAAGCTGCAATGTCTAACATTTAAGGTATTATCTAATAATATGCATGTGTTATACGTAGGAGAGGTCTACAAAGTTTAAACAAATGAGAGGAAAACAAATAATGCCGTACCTTGGAAGTAGAAAAGGCTTTGCTCGCATTGCCGATGAAATATTGGTTAGTATAAAGTATTTTTTTTCATTCGTATTTATAACTCTCTACTTATCAATGCCAATTTTACCTAATACAATGCAGAGAAGGGAGGGACCATGTCCTATCGATAAGGTTAGGCTTCGTGCTTGGATCCGGGGATATACTACTGGGGAAGGTGTAGCTAAGCACTCAAAGGACAACGAGCTCATTGTATGTACACAATTACCTTCTTATGGATAGTATATTTTTTTCTTCTTGTATTGAAAGTCAAGCGTTGTCCAACGGAGACTAATTCTAGTTTTTTTCATCATAATTTCAGCAAAAAGCCAAGGAAATCCTTCTTGCACCGCCTTCAGAGGGATCCCAACAATTAGATGAAGGTGATGCACTTTCACAAGTAGTACGACAATCTGAAAAATGGGATAGGATTAGAGGAGCCAGAGCCGGAGCCGGAGCAACTAAATCTAAATTAGTTGCTCAAAAGAAGCATTCTCAAACAGTAGTTCGACTGGAAAACAAAATTGAATCAATGCAGTACGAAATTGACTCAATGTCAAAATTAGTTAAAGAACAAGCAAAGTTGATAGAGACTTTAATGAAAAATAAGGTAAGTGTGTAGGAATTCTAGATTTACTCTTGTTTTATTTCACTTTGATATTTTTTTTATACATTACCTATGACGCATGCCTTGTTTAGGAATGTGATCAACAAAAAGATGATGATGTTGAGGTGAGTGTAGAGGAGAGAAATTCCTAAAGCAAAGTTGACTCAATGCAAGGGCAAATCAAATCCATATCAAAGTTAATTGAACAACAAAATCAACTAATTGGTACATTAATGAAAAGTCGGGTAAGTCATCAAAAATGACCACTTGTAACAAATCTATATTTTTCTTTTTGGTAATTACATATAACTGTTTTCCTCAATAGTATCAAGATAAGATGACCAATGAGAAGAACGACGAGAACACTAGAGAGGAGGAGGAGAACATTGAGGGCAGCAGTGATGATGAGAATACTAAAGAAGAGGAGAACAACAGTGGCGACGAGAATGATTTTGAAGTAAAGGTCATTTCAAAATCTCCATCTACTCCACAGGTAATATATCTCTAATAACAGATAGAAGTATTGTAACTCAAATGATATTTAATATTTTTGAGCTTCAATCTTTGTTGTAGTCACATCATCATCTGTTAAAGGACCAAAAATGCAAGTTACTCGATTGGACGGAAAGTAAGAACGAAGTTGTTACAATTGGACGATGGATCACCGATGATCCGAATGTGCCGGTTCACGATTATCCTCTTGGACAAGGTGCATCCTGTGTTTGGATAGATATAGTGGTACAACCCAAAGCTCTGTTGTTTAGGCCGTGTTTTGGTAACGACACAGTAGAGAAAATCATTGGAAGTACCACAGCTTGGCCAACAGACCATATTATGCCGTTTGAAGACTAGGTATGTCACGCCCCAGAACCAGAATACTGGAGAGCGGGGGCAGACATAGCCAGCTACGTATATTGAAGTGCAACCCACCTCGCTATACGGTCACGGCTGTCTAGATACATGAGGGTTTACTACAAGCCAACAGTCTCTTAAGGTCATGAACAAGCCTATTGTCTCAATCTCAAGCATGTAAGTAAAAGTTACAAGATGTACGATTATTAAATATACAATAGTAAGGCGTCCCAAACATTACATATTCAGCTGATCATGAAGCTAGTCGTTACAAAATATCAGGACTAGCAAGAGTTTAGTCATACATGATCAACCCTAGGATCTGTCAATCATGTTACAGCCCGTAGGCAGACAGTAGGTAAATACAATCGAGCTAAACAGGTGCTCGTCGGCTAAACGCCTCAAAAGAATATTTTTTTACAATAAAGTGGGAGAGCAAAAAAATAAACCCACTCGTTGCCCGGGTTACGTCTAGTCGCCACCATCGGGCTGGATAGTCGGTAGATCCTCTGGAGCTGCTCCGAAATCTGGCCACGCAAAACCAGCTGGGTCAGACCCCAGAAAGAGCAAGTGCCACAAAGGAAGCTTCACTTAGGAACTAAAACCAGCAATCAGCACAAGATATAAATAAAGTAAGAACTGGAAATAAGGAAAATACATCAGGATGATATACGACGAGATAACCATGGAACTATTCAGATAACCAGGTTACAACCCGTAAACCAAACAAGGACCGGGGTTGTAACCCTTCGTCTGAACAGAACTTAGAACTTTCACCATTTATCGGTAAAATAAATACAGGCATTCAAGTCATGCAGTGATCTGGGACAAGGTCAGGGCAAGACTAGACTGGTTAGATTCCATCCAATCATTTCACGGCCAAGCAAGAATTACGGCTTGATACTTTAACTAACTAGGGTTATCACAGGCCTAATTACTAGCAAGATGCAGTGAGATTATTCCACAGCCACAAGCCCTGCAGACCATCCAGGTTACCCGGGTTAAGAGATTTAGAGTTGAATTCAGGTGGGTACATCGTCCAGGAAACGAATGTACCCTTAGGTAGCTTGAAGGGTACAACACATGACAGTGTGCTGGAAATGTGCCCTACTCGACGGCAGGCTACAGATCCCAAGGCGTGCCCAGGTAACAGGATTGCCTGTAGCTGTGAGATCTTTTCATGACTAATGTGTTAATCTAGTTATTAGCCTTAGTCCGTTTCAATGGTGACTCCTGACCGTGGTACTCAGGAGTCCCCTCCTAGACATGATGCAAGACAGGACTGGATTATTTGTACAAGCACAATCGTCCACGATGTCCAGAATTTATTATACAGGTCATGTTATGTCAGGTAGCCGTCGCAATAGCTATTCGAGATAATCATGTCTGGTTATCATGTCAAGTGTACTAGTCAGAAGTGCGCCACGACGGGCCACTATCAGGTCATGTCATGTCTACTTGTCAAGAGTGCACCACTACGGGTCATTATCGTGTCATGCTCAGGTATCTTTTCCAAACATATCAATGAAATCATGATTTCCAAGTTCAGGACAAATGGACGTTAAATATCTAATAAAATATCAATAATAATATAACAAGACAAAGCACAGGAAGTCCATACGGCTGGCGGGAAACCAAGCCTATACGGCTGGCGGGGGAAATGGATCTTACGCGGCTAAAGGAGGCAGGGACCTATGCGGCTGGGAGTGGGACTAGCTCCCATGCGGCAAGCGGGAAGGGAGGTCCTATGTGGCTAGGATGAATTGAGCTCATGCGGCCAAAAAGGGTAAGACACATACGGTCAGCAAAAAGGGTACTTATGTGGATAGCTGGGATGGGTCCATGCGACTGTAGAAGCATGGAAAATACTAAAGGAAATGATTCATGCGGCCAAGAGAGATCCATGCGGCTCAGAAAACACATGCAGCTCAGGGAGTCATGCGGCATAGGAAGCTATGCGGCTCAGGGTATTCCATGCGACTCAGAAGACACGTGGCCTGATAGTGCCCCCTCCACCCACGCTGCATTAATTGCTATGACGGCTGACCCCTCTGAAAAGTTGACAGCCCTGACACCAAAGGCAGGTAATTATGGCTCTGCCATAATGATGAATCTCTAGGGAAGAGGAAGGATATCTCTGACATAAATCCCCCGAGAGCCATAAAAATGCCACGTGGCCTTGCCACGTGGGCATTCGTATGCGGCTCTCTTCTCATGCGGCTCAGAATAAAACCTATGCGGCTCAGTCCATAGGGGCCTCATGCGGCCCGGGCAAAAGACTTCCTATACGGCTTAGAGTGAACCTATTCTATGCGGCTCAGGCCATGTAAGACTCATGCGGCTCGAGCAAGGACTTCTCATGCGGCCCAGGCGGATATATACCTATGCGGCCCACAAGGATTACTCCTTTGTGGTTAGAGGACTCAAATAAAGGCCACTGCCCACGCAGCCCTGATACGTGGGCTTAACCATATGCGGCTCACATTCATATGCGGCTCACTAGTCATGCGGTCCAAACCCCCCAGCAGCTCCCAGGACACGTATCCTAGATCGATTAATTCCTCAGATTTGCTGCCATTAAGATTGGGACAAATCCCTATAAATCTGGGACACGTGGCAGAAGAATAGGTCTGATTTATTCGCAGATATCAAAAAATCATTATAAAGAAGATTTATTCCAATCAGCATTAATTATTCATGGGATTTGGTGTAATCTGCACTTAATGGCCCAGATTCATGATCATCAAAACGAAAGGCCAAGATGGACCAATCTCCAAGCCGCCGCCATCTTCATAAGCTAATCATTGGCAACCCTAATGGATCACATCCCATTATTATAAATAGCAAGGTGCCATTCCCTTGGAAAGATATACAATTTCAGAGAGAAAAATACGTATATACAGAGAGACCCCCCCAATAGTCAAAAGGAAGGAGTACACAGAGAGAAAGAGAAGCCAGAAGAGCAACAGAGGAGCAAGAAAAGTATTTCTTCGTCAACGCCTACCACCTTTTTACAGGGAGCCAAGGCTGCATACCGATCGTCCAAGGAGTAAGGCAGGGCTGCCGTCGCCTTCCCGAGCCTCTATCGTCACCCCCCAGAATCTAAAATAAACAATTGTACTTAGACTGCTGTACCTAGGTTTTCGTCCCTAGGCTTTCTTTGTACAAGCGAGTGAAGTAAAAGTTCGGTCCTCCGATAATTGTTCTGCTCTTTTATATTTCATGGCAAACAGCGGCCGGCTGACAAATCAGGTATATGCGGCTGGGAAGGAGTAACCCATGCGGCTGCGGTGAGCGGGTTCATGCGGCTGGCGGAAGAGAAGTCCATGCGGCTCGATTGGGCCAGGTGCATGCGGCTCAGGGGGACGAAGGCGCATGCGGCCCAGGAAATAAAGGATGCATATGCGGCTGGGATTAATCAGGGTCATACGGCCCAGACTAAGAAGTCCATACGGCTGAGAGGGAACTTGCCGCATAAAATGCTCATGCGGTCAAGTCAAGCCCATGCGGCTACGAATGGGACTCAGCCTCATGCGGCTGGGACGAAGTTTCATGCGGCTTAGAAGTACAAGGGTTTCATGCGGCTGGAGGCAACTTGCCGCATGAATGCTCATGCGGTCAAGTACAGCCAAGCGCCAGGGAACTGTTCTTCTTCTCCAAATTTCCGAGGAGAAGAACACTATGAGCCCATGCCTTACAAGCTTCATAAAACCTTCATCCGGAGCCCAAATCCGAACTTCTATAGGTCAAAATGGGGTAGAACGAAATTCTCTACAATATGGAACCATCAAAACTAGAAAATACAAGATTAAGTAGATCAAAACCCAAAAAAATACAAAAATAAAGTAAATTTAGATCTATAAGAATCTAGCCATGGAAAGTGAAAATGCCAAGTTCTAAAGTTCTTTAGAATTTAGTAAAGAAGAGAATGGAGCAATAAAATCAAAGTTCCTCCATGAAGCAAGTTGTACTTGCCTAGACCTCTCTCTCCCTCTCTCTGGTAGGTAAGGAAGTAAATGAGGAAGAAGAAGATGATAAATAAAGAGAGAGAAAGGAGAAGGGGTAATAAATATGAATGGTGGTGGTAGGTAGGGGGTTCATCCATGGGTTCATCATGAACCAATAGCAAATCCCAAACCGAACCAAGCCAACCCAGACCAAGAATAAATCGAGCCAAGAAGGAAAAGCTAAGCCAGAAATTAAGCAATACAAGATAAAATACGTACACGTATTCCAAGAATACGTAATACGAACCACAGACATTACAACTCTACCCACCTTAAAAGAATTCCATCCTCAGAATTTAATCAAGAGGCTAGAGGAGCAATGACAAGCTACATTAATCATATGCAAGCTATAACTAAGCAGACAATCACTCATTCAAGCAAAGAATCGAAGGCATGAGGCATAAGAAAGACATTATACCTCACGAGTCAAACAAGTCGGGATATCGCGATCGGATACCATCCTCATGCTCCCACGTTGACTCACCCAAAGAGTGATGACCCCAAGCAACTCGGACTAACTTGATAGTCTTGTTCTTGAGTATCTTCTCCCTTCGGTCCAATATAGACATGGGCCTCTCCTCATACAAAAGGTTGGTACCAACAACCAATTCCGAATGATCCAGGATATGGCTTGGGTCCGGGATATACCGTCGTAATTGGGATACATGGAACACGTCATGTACCTCGCTTAGCGACGGCAGAAGAGCGAGACGATAGGATACATCTCCTACTCACTCCAGAATGTCAAACGGTCCTATATACCTAGGACTAAGCTTACCCCGTACGTCGAAACGAATGACGCCACGGTTAGGCAAAATCCTCAGGAATACATGATCGCCAACCAAAAACTCGAGAGGGCGCCGATGGGAATCGGCCCAATGGCGCTGGCGATCTTGGGCAACTCAAAGATGATCTCTGACTCTCCTGACCACCTCAACTGTCTGAGCAATCATTTCCGGACCGAGCATCTGCCTCTCTCTAACATCATCCCAGGCTAGCGGGGATCTGCACTTCCTACCATACAGTGCCTCGAACGGTACCATCTGGATACTGGCCTAGAAACTGTTATTGTACGAGAACTCTACCAGGTGTAAGTAATCTTCCTACGAACCACCGAAGTCGAGTGTACATGACCGCAGCATGTCTTCAAGAGTCTGGATTGTGCGCTCCGACTGGCCATCTGTCTGCGGGTGATATGCTGAACTGAACTGGAGATGAGTTCCCAAACTCTCTTGCAAGCTACGCCAAAAGTGCGACGTAAATCTTGAATCTCGGTCCGAGGTGATACTGACTGGCACTCCGTGCAACCTGATAATCTGCCTGAGGTACATCTCTGCTAGCTGAGCCGTCGACTGACCAACTCTGAACGGAAGAAAGTGAGCCACTTTCGTAAGTCGATCAACTATAACCCAGATAGCATCTCAACCAGCTGGGGATCTAGGTAATCCAGTCACGAAATCTATGGTCACATGCTCCCACTTCCATTCTGGAATCGGCAAGGGCTGAAGAAGTCCAACGGGCCTCTGATGTTCAGCTTTAACTTGTTGACAAACCAAACACCGAGAGACAAACCGAGCTATCTTCCACTTCATGCCATTCCACCAGAAATGCTGCCGGATATCATGGTACATCTTCGTACTACCAGGGTGGATGGAATACTGCGAACTGTGCGCCTCTGACATGATCTCCTGTCTGATATCTCTACTGGGTACACAAAGACGATTACCATGCCTAAGTGTACCATCCTCATGAATGCATAACTCTGGTCTTCGTGCTGCCTCACACTCTGCTCTGAGTCGCTGAAGCTTGGAATCTGCCGATTGTGCCATCCGGATCCTCTCGACTATAGTGGACTGAACTTGCATACTGGCCATCAAGGCCACACTGGAAGGGAGAACAACTTCAATACCCATCTTCTGAAGATCTGCTAACAGCTCTGGCTGCACTGTTAGAAAATAAACTCCGGCTCTCCTGCTCAATGCATCCGCTACAACATTGGCCTTCCCAGTGTGATACTGTAGGTTGACATCATAATCCACAAGAAGCTCCAGCTACCTTCGGTGAAAATCTCTACCCTATCTTCATACAAATAGTGCCTCCACAACATGAGTGCAAATACTACTGCCGCCAGCTCCAAGTCATGGGTTGGGTAATTCCTCTCATGATCACGAAGTTGTCGTAACGTATAAGCTATTACCTTCCTATGCTGCATCAGAACACATCCTAAACCTCTGCCTGAAGCATCACAGTACACTGAGAATCCTCCGGTCCTATCTGGAAGCGTGAGAATAGGAGCTGTTATCAGGCCTCGCTTTAACTGCTCAAAAGAACTCTGACACTCTGCTGTCCAAGCAAACTACGCATCCTTGCGGGTCAACTGGGTCAATGGCGCTGAAATCCGAGCAAAATCTGAAACGAACCGTCGGTAGTAGCCGGCCAATCCAAGAAAACTACGAACCTCTGCAACTGTGCTGGGCACTGGCCATGACTCAATAGCCACAATCTTCTGGGGATCCACTTCTACTCCTCCTCTGGTGATGATATGACCCAAGTACAAAATGCGATCGAGCCAGAACTCGTATTTACTGAACTTGGCATATAACTGGTGCTCTCTGAGGATCTGAAGAACTACACGGAGATGCTGCTCATGCTCCGTCTCACTCTTACTGTAGACCAGAATGTCATCTAAGAACACAATCACGAACTGATCCAAGTAGGGCATGAAAATACGATTTATGAGATCCATGAATACTGCCGGCGCATTGGTTGCTCCAAAAGGCATGACAAAGAACTCACAATGCCCATATCTCAATCTAAAAGCTGTCTTCGGGATGTCTTGCTCTCTGACTCTGATCTGATGATAACCTGAGTGCAAATCAATCTTCGAGAATACTGAAGCCCCCTTGAGTTGATCAAACAAGTCATCTATCCTCGGGAGAGGATAGCTGTTCTTGATTGTCACTGAGTTCAAGGCACGATAATTAACACATAACCTGGATGTACCATCCTTCTTTTTTACAAGAAGCATCGGGGCTCCCTAAGGCGATCTACTAGCACGAATGAATCCCTTGGTTCTGAGTTCTTCAATCATCTTGTACAATATCTCTAATTCTGACGGCGCCATCCTGTAGACTCTCTCTGACACTGGGGCTGTCTCGGGAATCAAGTCTATAGTGAACTCGATCTCCCTCTCCGGAGGTATACCTGGAAGCTCTTCTGGGAAAATATCTGGGAACTCATCCACTATCCTGGGCAACTGAACTGCTGCTACTGCCATCCGCAATACTGGAGGAGAAGGCTCAACTGCGCTTCTGGAGAAGAAAAACTCTGGCTCTCTTGGAATGCTAAAAACAACCCTGCCGATATGGCAGTCTATTCTAGCATACTGGTTTCTCAACCAATCCATCCCTAAGACCACATCATAATCGGCCATCGGAAACTCTATCAATCTAGCGGGGAATTCTCTACTGCTAACTACGATCCGACACGAGGAAAACACTCTATCTACTCCCACAAGTCCGTTACCAGTAAGTATATTGAGCCTTACTGATAATGATTCGGGCTCCAATCCTACCCGTGTCGCGAATCGTGCAAACATAAAAGAATACGATGCACCAGAATCAAATAAAGCTGAAGCTGGAAAGGAGTTGACGAGAATAGTACCTGCCACTACCTCTCCTGGTGCCAATCCTTCATCGGCGGTCATCACCATAGCCTGACCGTGCCCTCGGGGTGCTGGTCCCCTCTGCTGAAATCCTCGCTGCCTATTCTGACTCTGGGCCTGGGCTTGAACATGCTGCTGGGGGTTCTGCTGCTGGAACATCTGGGACTGAGGCGGCAAGGGCCTCGGCAAGGGATACTGCTGCTGCTGTTGGACTGGAACTGGTCCTCTCACCGAAGAGCTAGAAAGGTTAGACGATGATGAACCACCCCTATTCGGGCAGGATCCAACCCTATGGTCTGGTGCTCCACAAGCCAGATATAATTCCTGTGCCCTGCGACATTCTGCCACCACATGGCCTGGCTTCCCACAATGAGAACATCCCACCGCAAAAGACTGCTTCTGCTTCTGCTGCTGCTGCTGAGGGTACGTCGGAGTGGAATGCTGAACCGACGTTACTGAGGCCGTCCACCTCGGAGCTCCAATAGTCAAGGCCCTGGCTGCCGGGGCCGGTGCTGAAGACTGATTCATCTGGCCGTGAGATCTCTTCCGACCTCCGGCCCTGTCCACAATCCTCTGGAAGGTATACTCATGCCTCCTAGCTGCTCTCAAGACTGCATCAAAAGTCTGATGCTCAAACTGCTCGACTGCCAACAAGATCTCCAGGTGAAGCCCTTGCTGGAATCGCTGGGCTCTATCATACTCGGTTGCCACCAAGGTGGGAGCAAACCGACTGAGTCTGGAAAACTCGGCAGAATATCCGTCGACCGTCCTGCCTCCTTGCTTCAGATTGGTGAACCTCGTCTGTAGATCGTACCGAGCTACAACATCGAAATACTTGGTTTGGAATCTCTCTCTGAATACTGCCCAAGCAATGGGTGCTGCTAATCCGACAGCCTGCACTGCCCACCAGCTGCGGGCAAGATCTAAAAACTGCAGGCGCACAACGGCCACCTTCTCGTTCTCTGGGGTCCTGGCTGCTTCAAGAATCACCTCTGTATCCTGAAGCCAAGCATCTGAGGCGATAGCATCTTCACTACCGTCAAAGAATGGAGGGTTCAAGCACTTGAAGCTGTTGGCCGTGCTGTTACCCTGATGACCACCCTGGGTCAAAGCATCCGTCACTGCCTGGTGCAAGGCATCTCCACGCCGGTCTTGGGAAGCTATCAAGGTCCTGACGAGTCCTACCAAAGTGCCATCATCAGGTTCCACAGGTTGAACTGGCTGAACTGGTGGCTCTTCTCCAATAGGCTCGACTCTTGAGGCTACTCCGGAGTGCTGGGCTTGATCTCCAGGTTGCTGCTGGTCCACGGAAGGTACTCCGCCTTGCTGATCGGCAGGTCCAGGAATAATGCCGCTGAAGAAGACGACATAGGAAACAATAAGAAAGGACCAGGACAGATCAACGATACAAGCATATGATCGGGACAAGAATCCAGGGATTCAGATGATACAAGCAGAGATCAAAGGCGAATATTGATTGAGACATCTATCCGGTAAACCCTCACATATCTTGATTTACAAGACCTGCATGGGCCACCACTTAAACCATGTCACGCCCCAGAACCAGAATACTGGAAAGCGGGGGCAGACATAGCCAGCTACGTATATTGAAGTGTAACCCACCTCGCTATACGGTCACGGCTGTCTAGATACATGAGGGTTTACTACAAGCCAACAGTCTCTTAAGGTCATGAACAAGTCTATTGTCTCAATCACAAGCAAGTAAGTAAAAGTTACAAGATGTATGATCATTAAATATACAATAGTAAGGCATCCCAAACATTACATATTCAGCTGATCATGAAGCTAGTCGTTACAAAATGTCAGGACTAGCAAGAGTTTAGTCATACATAATCAACCCTAGGATCTGTCAATCATGTTACAGCCCGTAGGCAAACAGTAGGTAAATACAATTGAGCTAAACAAGTGCTCGTCGGCTAAACGCCTCAAAAGAATATTTTTTTACAATAAAGTGGGAGAGCAAAAAAATAAACCCACTCGTTGCCCGGGTTACGTCTAGTCGCCACCATCGGGCTGGATAGTCGGTAGATTCTCTGGAGCTGCTCCAAAATCTGGCCACACAAAACCAGCTGGGTCAGACTCCAGAAAGAGCAAGTGCCACAAAGGAAGCTTCACTTAGGAACTAAAACCAGCAATCAGCACAAGATATAAATAAAGTAAGAACTGGAAATAAGAAAAATACATCAGGATGATATACGACGAGATAACCATAGAACTATTCAGATAACCAGGTTACAACCCGTAAACCAAACAAGGACCGGGGTTGTAATCCTTCGTCTGAACAGAACTTGGAACTCTCACCATTTATCGGTAAAATAAATACAGGCATTCAAGTCATGCAGTGCTCTGGGACAAGGTCAGGGCAAGACTAGACTGGTTAGACTCCATCCCATCATTTCACGGCCAAGCAAGAATTACGGCTTGATACTTTAACTAACTAGGGTTATCACAGGCCTAACTACTAGCAAGATGCAGTGAGATTATTCCACAGCCACAAGCCCTGCAGACCATCCAGGTTACCCGGGTTAAGAGATTTAGAGTTGAATTTAGGTGGGTACATCGTCCAGGAAATGAATGTACCCTTAGGTAGCTTGAAGGGTGCAACACATGACAGTGTGCTGGAAATATGCCCTACTCGACGGCAGGCTACAGATCCCAAGGCGTGCCTAGGTAACGGGATTGCCTGTAGCTGTGAGATCTCTTCATGACTAATGTATTAATCTAGTTATTAGCCTTAGTCCGTTTCAATGGTGACTCCTGACCGTGGTACTCAGGAGTCCCCTCCTAGACATGATGCAAAACAGGACTGGATTATTTGTACAAGCACAATCGCCCACGATATCCAGAATTTATTATACAGGTTATGTCATGTCAGGTAGCCGTCGCAACAGCTATTCGAGATAATCATGTCAGGTTATCATGTCAAGTGTACTAGTCAGGAGTGCGCCACGACAGGCCACTATCAGGTCATGTCATGTCTACTTGTCAAGAGTGCACCACTACGGGTCACTATCGTGTCATGCTCAGGTATCTTTTCCAAACATATCAATAAAATCATGATTTCCAAGTTCAGGACAAAAGGCGTAAGGATATAAAATGGACGTTAAATATCTAATAAAATATCAATAATAATATAACAAGACAAAGCACAGGAAGTCCATGCAGCTGGCGGGAAACCAAGCCTATGCGGCTGGCGGGGGAAATGGATCTTACGCGGCTAAAGGAGGCAGGGACCTATACGCTGGGAGTGGGACTAGCTCCCATGCGGCAAGCGGGAAGGGAGGTCCCATGCGGCTAGGATGAATTGGGCTCATGCGGCCTAAAAGGGCAAGACACATGCGGTCAGCGGAAAGGGTACTTATGCGGATGGCTGGGATGGGTCCATGCGACCGGCTGACAAATCAGGTATATGCGGCTGGGAAGGAGCAACCCATGTGGCTGTGGTGAGCGGATTCATGCGGCTGGCGGAAGAGAAGTCCATGCGGCTCGATTGGGCCAGGCGCATGCGGCTCAGGGGGACGAAGGCGCATGCGGCCCAGGAAATAAAGGATGCATATGCGGCTGGGATTAATCAGGGTCATGCGGCCCGGACTAAGAAGTCCATGCGGCTGAGAGGGAACTTGCCGCATAAAATGCTCATGCGGTCAAGTCAAGCCCATGCGGCTACGAATGGGACTCAGCCTCATGCGGCTGGGACGAAGTTTCATGCGGCTTAGAAGTACAAGGATTTCATGCAGCTGGGGGCAACTTGCCGCATGAATACTCATACGGTCAAGTACAGCCAAGCGCTAGGGAACTGTTCTTCTTCTCCAAATTTCCGAGGAGAAGAACACTATGGGCCCATGCCTTCCAAGCTTCATAAAACCTTCATCCGGAGCCCAAATTCGAACTTCTATAGGTCAAAATGGAGGTAGAACGAAATTCTCTACAACATGGAACCATCAAAACTAGAAAATAACAAGATTAAGTAGATCAAAACCCAAAAAAATACAAAAATAAAGTAAATTTAGATCTACAAGAATCTAGCCATGGAAAGTGAAAATGCCAAGTTCTAAAGTGCTTTAGAATGTAGTAAAGAAGAGAATAGAGCAATAAAATCAAAGTTCCTCCATGAAGCAAGTTGTACTTGCCTAGACCTCTCTCTCCCTCTCTCTAGTAGGTAAGGAAGTAAATGAGGAAGAAGAAGATGATAAATGAAGAGAGAGAAAGGAGAAGGGGTAA
Source organism: Iris pallida (assembly GCA_029216955.1). Classification (NCBI taxonomy): domain Eukaryota; kingdom Viridiplantae; phylum Streptophyta; class Magnoliopsida; order Asparagales; family Iridaceae; genus Iris; species Iris pallida. The sequence goes on from JANAVB010039620.1 coordinate 3,118,671, forward strand.
TAAATATGAATGGTGGTGGTAGGTAGGGGGTTCATCCATGGGTTCATCATGAACCAATAGAAAATCCCAAACTGAACCAAGCCAACCCGGACCAAGAATAAATCGAGCCAAGAAGGAAAAGCTAAGCCAGGAATTAAGCAATACAAGATAAAATACATACACGTATTCCAAGAATATGTAATACGAACCACAGGCATTACAAGGTACGTCTTTAATAAAGTACCTCTAAATGTTATACTAAATTTCTACACACTATACTTTAATTCATGCACCCCTATGTTTTACTCATTTTTTTCACATTCTATTACTCAAATATAAAATAAAAACTAATCCTACACACTCTTTGATACTAATTTCTACTTATCTGCACACTTCTTCAATAATCTGAACTTATAATCTACTGTTTACTGAAAATAGCATCAAGATCACTTCTTCACATTCTATTACACAGATGTTTTACTCACGATTATCCTCTTGGACAAGGGGGACCCCTATGTTTTACTCATTGTTTTACTCACTGTTTTAACAAGATCAATTTTTCATCATGAAAATAGCATCAAGATCAATGTTTCTAGGCATCTGCACACTTCTGGTACAGCAACTACATAAAACAAACTTTTATTCTTTACTTGATTACTTGGATCAACCTGCAACAAATGCCAATTGGCAAAATATAAACAATAACGCATTTGTATAAAATATTTTTGGAACAAAACTGAACAAAAATAAGGATCCATTAGTTTTTTCTGAACTTTACAACTTACTGAACTTTACTGAACTTTACTGCAATTAAATATTCACTAATGATTTTCTTTACTGCAATTAAACATTCACTAATGAACTTTACTATAATTAAACTGAACAAAACTGAATAAAACTTTACAACTTACTGAACTTTACTGCAATTAAACAAACTTTCATTCTTTTATTAGTTTTTTCTTTACACTAATGATTTACCTCCTATTTTTGTGTAGGTTGGATGAAGGAAGAGGATGCTTTATGAGGAGTTTTGATTGTGGATAGGCTCGAAGGGAGCTAAATGTTAGATAGTCAACATTTTGGGATATATGTAGCTGACTACACTATTAATGTTTTATTTTTGGACATATGTTTGGTACTACTTCGTTGTTCTACATGGAGAAATTAAGGATTTTGAATGTTTGGTACTACTTGGTTGTTCTACATATATTAGACAGTGAAATTAATGAATTTAGTTCTGTTTAGAATTCATTCTGTGATTGATTCGCATTTAAATTTTTGAATACTTGCATTTTGTGTAACTGTGGTCTGCAATAGTATTCTGATGTGCTACATTCTGCAAATTTTCGAATACAGAATTTTGAATCTGCAACAGCATCCTGACATGCTATTGTTGTACATATAATAGTAGGAAAGAAATGCTATATAAAGCAGCTAGATATTGAAATTTTGTTAACAAACAATAACATACATGAACGCAATTTAAAATAAACAGCGTTCAGGAATGCCACAAAATATTTATAGCGTTAACAAATGTTATTAATGAACTATAGCGTTCGTAAAGGCTATGTAAATTATATAGCATTTGTAAGTGCTATAACTGGTCTATAGCATTCATGAACGCTACAAAACATTAATAGAGTTCATGAAAGCTATTAAAGTTCTATAGCGTTCCTATTTGCTATAACTGTAATATAGCGTTTCAAAACGCTATACATTGTCTATAGCGTCGATGAACACTATAATCCATGAATAGCGTTCGTGAACGCTATAACTTTATAGCGTTCTTGTACATGGGGTTATTATAGCGGAGGCATATATGGCGGGCAGAATATGCTATAAAATGCATTCTACAGTGTTCAGCGCACGCTATCATATCCCATATCTGTTGTAGTGGTTGTATATATTCTTTCATATTCGGTAGCTGAGATTTGTACTCTGGATATTTGCTGGGATGTTATCTTAGACTATTTTATCGTCTGTATCTCCTTGAGTTCTATATCATATCGTGCTTCTTCTTCCTTAGTTGTGATTGAGTTTAATTTTAGCATGTCACCCCCATTCGGGGAGTATAAACTGCTTAATATATTATTGCTAGATGTTGTGACCTAGGACAGCGTTCTACCGCTGACACTGCAGCGTAGGCTGGACGTACCCACGTCTCGTGCCCTTACTCTAGGGTGCGGGTCGTGACAGAAATATATCTAACATGCTTATGATATATATACTAAACAGTCCATTATATAAAGAGACACTAAAATGACAAGTTGAGGCTAAAAATATGACATGTAGACTAAACTACTTAGATCTAACCATGGGTATCCAAATGAAACAAATTCTAACCATCCTAACTAACACCAATCCATCCTCTAACATGTCTAAAACTGAAATTAAAACATAATTAAACCTATTATACATTAAACCAAACACATGAGGTGTCCTAATTTGAGATCTAATAAGTAGGATACAAGACACAATTCTAACTTGCTTTAGAGAGGTCCAAATGGCCTCAAACTTGAATCTAAAAGGGTACATGCATGGTGGTGGATCCTATGGATTCAAAACTAACTAATATGCATATGAAAATAATTTAGAGGGTTGGTTTTACCTATTGGAAGTGGAATCCCAACGATACTCTCAAGGACACGGCTCCGATACGAAGATCCTTCCAAAATAGACACTCCTCCTTGCACTTTGCTCCAAATCTTTGCTAGCACCCTCCCTTAGTAGTATGAGAAGGTTGGATGGAAGTTTGATGAAGGGATGTAAGGATTTAGATATCAAATCAAAGAGGGAAGCTCTCTAATTTGAAAAAAAAATACTGTGTGAAGGAAAAGAGGTAAGATGGAATAAAATAAAAGAAAGGGAGGCTAACCTACCGATAGTGGCTACCATCATTGCCCTGTTTGGGCCTTGGGGGAAACCCCAATAAGGCCCCTACTAATATCCCTTGGTTAATTTTAAGTTAGGTTCAAGTTTGGGATTAAAAGAGTTAAGTTTAAGCCTCTAACTTAACAAATTTAACAAGTGGGATTAGTCTAAACTTACTAACTTAGTTAGTGGGGTTTTTGGGCCATGACTAACTAATCTTGGGGTCCCGTCTAGAGTCTAGGCTACCCACGTCACTAACACAAGTCGAAACGAGATGAAAATCGAACCCGACTTAACAAATCCTATAAAATCAATATTAAAATATGCAAAATGACCAAAATTACAATATATCAATTTAAATATTATTAAAATAATCTAAAATTCACTAATTAATTAAAATTCTAAATAATTCAAAAGTCACAAAATGATCAAAATATTCTTAGCCTAAAAAGTGGTAATTAGCTAATCTAATCACATGGGTTAGGCCTCCAAGGTCATGGTTAGTCTCTAGGCTAAACAGTTCTAAGGTTACACTAGCAAAACATCAAAATCACAATGCACTAATTTAAATAGTTTTAAATTAATTAAGATTCACCATAAATCATTATTATTAATATTAAAAGATAATTTTTTTTACAAAAGTTTAGAATTATCCTCATTTTAGAAAAATGGTGGTTACAAATTACCCTCCTTAGAAAAATTTTGTTCTCAAAATTAAGATGGCCATACTCCTTCTAGGTTAAATCCCAACAATCAAGGTCAAGATAAATATATCTAATAACATGCAAATTATGGTCCTACTGGTCATGATTTCACAGTTTCGAACAGGGTCACTATACTATCCATCACCGTATAAAATATCCTAGCAGGTACTAAAGAAATCACACATCAAGTTGGGGAAAAAGAACAGAAAAGACAGACATACTAACCCGTCACCTGCAGCATCGGTCTCCTCGACCGTCAGCGCAAAAGCCCTGCCCCTCTAGTGCTAGGCATGGTTCGCGCCACAGGTGGCCTAGCTCCCTCTATCTACTTTATAATACTCAAGTAATATCCATATTGATATTCTCCTCCATTATACTAGGGCACCATATATATGGTATCTATTCTGTAATCTGATAATCATACCCGTCTATCCAGAACCATGTTACCAGAATCCTCAGCACACCAGTAAGTATGGCTGCGATAATCCATAGAGTCCGCAACTAAGGTACATACCTCTAGAATCATGATATTTAAAATTTTTGCATTGTCGCTAGCTTGGCTGCGAAAATATTAAATTCCCGCACCCGAGAAATATATTCAAAAATCAGACTCTATACCTTCGCATTGCCAGCTAGTATGACTGTAGAAGACTTTAAATTCCATAACTAAAGCAACCTATCCAATAAGATTTATCTTGGTAGAAAACCAAGTCAATAATGAATACCAAAGATCAAATTCAACAACGAACAAGGAAAGGTAGACAGAAACTGTCGGAATCGAATTTTGAGATAGTTTATAATGAGATCCTCAAGGGTTAACCCAAGAATCTTCTCAAGTAGTCCTAACTGTGATTTAGTAATTCTCTATACTGTCTATCCTATATCATAGTAGCAGGCTCGTAGCAGCACTCTGTGGACACACACAAAAAAAGAAGAAGAAAATGTTGTGTTTTCTTTTATTGGCGCAAGGTACCACAAATCGAGTACGCTTGAGAGATCCTGCGCTGAGGATCCCTGAGTATAAAAAAATTCTGGTGAATGGGACGATGGAGATCGAACGGCAGTTGCTCCTTTACTCTGTTGACACTCCAATTACAAAAGTGGGAGAAAACCTAAGAAAATTGCTAACTCTCGGCTCACTGGCAAGAAGTGCAGCAATTTGGCTCTTGAAAATACTCTCCGTTCTGTGTGTTTGAAAAGGAATGAGGCCACCCTTTTATAGTCATTCCTGAGCTGGAATGGTGTTATATGCCCACATAAAGAAACACGCTGGTTTTTATCTGGGCATATAGTCCTACTTTGGGCGCATAGGACGTAGGCACATACAGGCTGCGAGATCGTGGGTTGGTCGTGGCGTTCACGTGGCCGCATGCTTCGCTGTACGACTGCTCGTGGAGACTGACATGGCCGTGCGCTTCGGTGCACATTTTGATCATAGCTTTGACCGAGTCAAGCTTGGGCGCATAGCCATGTCTCAGGCTATGCGCCCTCCTTTCGGGGGGAGTTAGTCTTGGGCGCATGAAAATTCACTGGCTGGGCACATGAAGTTGTACTGACTAGGCGCATGAAGCTTCGTTGGCTGGGCGCATAGAGCTCCACTGACTGGGCGCATGAAGCTTCGTTGGCTAGGCGCATAGAGCTCCAATGACTAGACGAATGGGGCTTTACTGACTTGGGTGCATGGGGCTTCATTTGCTTAAAAAAATTTATGCTACAAGACCCCCTTCAAAGTTTTCGATAATTAAACAATGTTCGAAATACTTTGAAAGAAGCATGGATCGTCTTCTTACGAGGCAATGGATGCATAGTGTTTTTGCTGGCCTATCATAGAGATATGACTGTTGAGATTTTCCTCGAAATCTGAACTGACAGATTCATCAGAACAGAATTTGAAGCGGTCCATCCTTCATACGTCGCCCACGTCAGCAAGGGAAAATTGCATAGTATGCAGAGATCTGATCCTTCACGTGGGTGCATAGGCTGCAGTGGGCGCATACACCACAATGGGTGCATACAGCAGGTGGGTGCATAGTATAGCTCGTGCCTATAAATAGACCCTTAGAGGAGAAAGAAAGTTCATTATTCCTTTCTCTTTAAATTTTTCAAAAAAACTCTTCGTCTTCTTTCTTTGAGAACCATGTCTCCCAAGGTCACCAAGAGATCCGCGAAGGGCAAGGGTACTACACCGAGTGACTCTCCTCCTGCGACAGCGTCTTCGGCAGTCCAGGACCCGATTTTGGGTGAGGGCATGGTTCAAAAAACAAAGTCTCAAGCGTTAATTTGTGACGCTCGGACTTTTCTTCTGCCCGGGCACTTGCGCCTAAGGCAACATACTTCTGTGAGCATTACTATACGCCCACAGAAGTCATGCGTCAACACTGTAGTGTGCTATGCGTCCATGTGCTGCCACGTTATGCATTCTCTAAGCAGTGGCATGTTATGCGCCCATGCACTGTTAGTGTGTTATGTGCCTGTATGTCTTATTTTGGGCACATATCCCTTTGGGTGCATAGTCCTTTGGGCACATAGGAGTTCTTCAGGACTTGGTTTTTTCTACAGTTTCCTAACTCTGACTTTTTTTCTTCCTGTGGCTCTTGCAGCATCCATGCCGAAGGCTGAGACTATGGTGAAGGAGGAGATGCTGCCTCTTTTCATAAAATAAGAGCCATCGTTTGTCAAGGAGGAGGTGGTGCCAAAAATTGAGGAAGAAGAAGAGTCGGCGCCCGTCAGGAAGGGAATTACTCCCAAGAGTGAAGCTGCTGCAAAGGAGGACCACCAACCTGAGAGTAATAGGACTGGGGGCTCTGACCTTCCTGCTCTAGGTGAGGGCCTTAATCAAATGGATCCCTCATATGCGAAATGGTTAAGGGAATGGTATATGTCTCGCTACAGCTAGGAACCACGGGTTCCCATAAATGTCCATATTTTGTCTTGGTATTTCTGTCTGTTTTTAGCTTTATGTTTCACTTCTTCTGGGCATCAGATGTAATCCTCTACTTCTTTCCTGGGCGAAGAGATGAAGAACTTTTTGTTTTGCTCATGTGATGTAGTCTTGTGAATGTAAATGATTTTGAATAAACAGAGTACATTCGCTTCATTCTTTGCTTGTAATATCTTTGGTGATTGTGCTGGAAAGTAACCATTTGTGTAAAGGGTATCCCGCTAGGGGAGCTCCTACCCTCCTTTTTGTTTGCTTGAACCTATCGCCCTTCTGTACGCTGGCGGTGCAAAAAATAGATTTTGAAACAAAAACCCAACGGCGGTAATATGGATGTGATAGGTTTTATGATCTTGACACCATGTCTTTTATCCTGGATTGGGTATAGGTATCGAATCGGATGATTATCGGTATTAGATGTAGTATAGATGTGACACATGATAATCAGGAGTGGTTTTGTGAAATGTCGATGCTAGAGGTAATGTGGACGTAGCAGAGATGTTTCTGGTAGGTATTCCGCTGGAGAATTTTTGTGTGGACCTATTATTCGTTTTATATTCGAATAATTCGAACATAGATAATAAGTTGAATGAAGCTGCTAGTAGAGGTAATATGGACGTAATAGCAGAGGATGTTCTATATCTAACCAGAGGTAATATGGACGTGGAAAGATATATGATATTAGGTAGAAGTGGATAGTTCAGAGGTAGTGTGGACATGACTATGTTTGATGAATGCTTTGCTCAGAGGTTATGTCGACGTGGCAAAATATTGATTATTCTACTAGAGAAATAATTATCAGAAAATAATTCAGAGATAATAGGGACGTGACTTGTTTTCGTCAAACGGAGTCAAAAACGAAAATGATTCCACTGGGGAAATATTTAGTGGACCTATTTTCCAGGGCGTATTTAAGACTCTTGAAATACGGATAATAGTTAGATTATTTTTTCTTGAATCATATAAACATCGTACTGTACATTCACATGACTGGACATATGTGAACATTATGTAAAAGGGGTTACACATAGTATTTCTTCAGGAACTTGCCGTTGATAGGTATCATGAGCAAGTCACCGTCGGGCTTGGTCAGCCGGTACGCGCCGTTAGAATACACCGATTCTATGACGAAAGGACCTTCCCATTTAGGTTGGAATTTCCCTTTTGTTTTGTGTGTTATGGTCATTGGTATTCTCACTGCTATGACCAAATTGCCGACCTGAAAGATCCTTCACCTTTTTGTTGAAACCTCTGGAGAGGCGTGCTTGGTATAGCTCAATACGCTGTTGAGCTAATAAGCATTTTTTGTCTAGCACTTCGAGCTCTTGGAGTCACAAACGGTAGCCTTCTTCAGTAGTCAGCTCGCTGGCTAGGGCTACTCGAAGAAAAGGAATCTGGATTTTTAGAGGAAGAACTGCTTCGCTCCCATAAACCAGATAAAATGGTGTACTGCCTGTTGGAGTCCGGACCGTTGTGCGATAGGCCGTTAGACATTCACCGAGCTTCTCGTTCTAATTACGCTTGTTTGAAGACACGAACTTCTTGAGAAGTTTTTTGATGGTTTTGTTGAAGGCTTCTGCAAGCCCGCTAGCCGCTGGATTATAGGCAGTAGAGGCTACGTTCTGGATTCAATTCTTATCGCAAAATCGATAGAACGCATGGCTTACGAACTGTGGACCATTATCATGGATGATCCTGCAAGGTAGGCCAAAGCGGTAGATGACGTGATGTTTGATGAAACTGATCATGTTTGACGTCTTCACTTCGGTAAGTGGTATAGCTTCCGTCCATTTGGAGAAGTAATCGGTCATGGCTAGGATGAACCGATGTCCCTTGGAGGATGCCGGGCTGATTGGTCCTATGACGTCCATGCTCCAGGCTTCAAATGGCCAAGATGCTGCCGTCGGGTGTAGAAACTCCGAAGATTGATGAATAAAATTGGCGTGAAACTGACAAGCTCTACACTTCTTCGCATATTCAACAGCATCCGCTATCATTGTGGGCCAGTAATAACCCATTCGTTTGAGACGATCTTGTAATTTGGGGCCTGGTTGATGTGCACCACAAATGCCATCGTGTGCCTCCCAGAGTGCATATTTGGCTTCTGTGTCTGATAATCATCGTAACAGTAGCCCATCGCAAGAGTATCGATACAACATCTTGGTAGCTGTATCGTAGTAAAATCTGAAGGATCGCCTTTGGATGGATACTGCTTCCTTCGTGTCCTCGGAGAGGATTCCATAGACAGCATAGTCTATAAAGGGAAATCTCCAATCTTTAGCATTGACGTTTGTTTCTGCTGCGTAACTGTGATGAATATGCAAGGCATTTTTCACATAGAATAGTTTTCGACCAGACACTGTGATCGACTGCTGAGTATTGGTAGGAATGGTCAAGGAAGCAGCAAGACCGGCTAGAGCATCTGCCTCTATATGCTGTAGTCGAGGTACGTGCTCGATGAAGAATCCATCAAAAGTAGACACCAACTCGATTATTGCTTTGTGGTAGGGGATGAGATCTTCGTGGCGAACTTCGTAATCCCCTCGGACCTGGCTAACTATTAGCTTGGAATCGTCATAAGCCTCTAGATAGTCAACTCCCAGTTGCTTCACCAGTTGTAGTCCGATTATTAGGGCATTATATTTGGCCACAATGTTGGTGCATGGTTCCACGAGAGAATATGCACGATGTATAACCAGATGATTAGGTAACACGAGTACAACACCTACTCCAGCTACGATATTTCCTTTGGGCCCTGTTCTTGATGCGCTGTCAAAGAACATTCACCAAATAGGAATTTCTTCAGTTGTAGTGTTAGAATTCACCACTTCGTCGGGGATTTCGTTGTAGAGTTTAGATGACTCCGGCACCAGATGAGCTGCTAGGAAATCAACTAATGCTTGGTCTTTTGCTGCCTTCTAAGGGACAAATATCATATCATATGGAGTCAACAGCATTGCCCATGTAGCTAAACGGGAATTGAGAGAACCCGGTTTAGTCATGAGTATTTTGAGAGGGTTGACTTTAGATATGATGTGAATTGTCTGCCCAGACACGTAGTGGCGTATCTTTTGGATGACAAATACTAGTACAAGGCATTCCTTCTCTACCGGTATGTATCTGTGTACGGCACCCACCATTGTGCGACTAAGGTAGTATATTGCCTGCTCATGGCCGCCTTCATTTTTTGAGCTAAGAGGGCGCCAAGTGAATGGTCTATAGCACGGATATATAGTAAGAAGGGCTTCTCCATTATTGGAGCTACCAATACTGGAGGGCTTGTAAGATACGCCTTGATGTCGTCGAACGCACATTGATATTGTTCAGTCCAGACGAAAGATATGCCTTTCTTCATGAGCTGGGTGAACGGTTGACACCTTCCAGAGAGGTTTAAAATGAATTGTCTGATGTAGGCTAGCCTTTCTTGTAGTCCACGTAGCTCTTTAAGGTTTCTTGGAGGATGCATGTCAAGAATAGCCTTCACTTTCTCCGGGTCCAGATGTATACCCTTTGAAGTGATGACGAAACCAAAGAACTTGTCGCTAGAGACTCCCAGGAAAGACTTGGTTGGATTCATCTTGAGTTGGTGTGCACGCATTAGTTCGAACACCGTTTTCAAGTCTTGGAGGTGGTTGCCCTTGAGACAACTTTTGACTGCGATATCGTCTTAGTTCGAACATCGTTCTTAAGTCTTGGAGGTGGTTGCCCTTGACGACTTTTGACTGCGATATCGTCTACGTAGCACTCTATAGTTTTACGCAAATGATCACCAATGATACACCTTTCTTCATGAGCTGGGTGAACGGTTGACACCTTCCAGAGGGGTTTGAAATGAATCGTCTGATGTAGGCTAGCCTTCCTTGTAGTCCGCGTAGCTCTTTGAGGTTTGTTGGGGGATGTATGTCGAGAATAGCCTTCACTTTCTTCGGGTCCAGATGTATACCCTTTGAAGTGATAATGAAACCAAGAAACTTGTTGCTGGAGACTCCCAGGAAAGACTTGGTTGGATTCATCTTGAGTTGGTGTGCACGCATTAGTTCGAACATCGTTCTCAAGTCTTGGAGATGGTTGCCCTTGAGACGACTTTTGACTGCGATATCGTCTTAATTTGAACACCGTTCTTAAGTCTTGGAGGTGGTTGCCCTTGACGACTTTTGACTGCGATTTCGTCTACGTAGCACTCTACAGTTTTGCACAAATGATCGTAAAAAATTATGTTCATGGCTCGCTGGTATGTCACCCCTGCATTCTTCAAACCGAAGGGCATCACCGTATAGCAGTATACCTCCAACGGTGTTCAGAAATATGTGTGCTTCTTATCGTCGGGGAACATCTTGATTTGGTTGTAGCCCGAGAACCCATCCATGAAGGACATCCGTTCGAAGCCGCAAGTGTTGTCGATCATTATGTTGGTGATCGGTAGAGGGAACTCGTCTTTCGGACATGCAGAGTTCAAATTACGGTAGTCGATACAGACTCGAACTCTACCGTTCTTTTTTATGACTGGGACGATGTTGGCAACCCAGTCTGGATATTGTTCCTCGTGAATGAATCCACTGGCGATGAGCTTTTTGACTTCATTCTCGTTGGCTTCTATGACGTCTGGTCAAAATCGTCGTTGTTGATGTTTTACTGGTTTAGCATTAGACAAAATATTCAGGCGGTGCATGGCGACTTTAGGGTCCAAGCCTGGCATGTCTTCATAGCTCAATGCGAAGACATCGATGTATTCTCTTATAAGCTGTATAAGAGATTGGCGTTCATCATCAGATAAGCTTTTGCTGATGAAGATTGGTTTGAAGGATGCTTCATCTCCTAGATTGACTTGGATGACTTCGTCTTCAATGGGTGGTTCACGTTGTTCGAAGCACAGCTCCCACCAGGTGTTCATCTTTTGAGCATATTGTTCGAGTTCGATTGATTGGACATCGTCTGTAATTTGGTCGGCGGAAACTACGTTGACGGACAGAGTTGCTTTAAACATGTCATCGATGCTGGAGTCTGAGTCCCAGAGGGAGGAATCAGAAGAATGAGAACAACGATCTGCTTCATCATCTGATCTTTCGGGAGTTGTTGGAGGAGAAACATAGCCCAAACCAACACCGCTTCGTTGATAGTAATTCTCGGGTTTGTCGGGACGAGCAAAGTATCGTATTGGCAACCGTCATCCTCGGCCGTAATTTAGCCCTTCATCACTTTTGATGTCATATCCCATATTCTGGATGATATTCTTGGCCTGCCAACTATACCGAAAAAGTTGCATTTTCCCATAGTCATAGTCAGGAACGAACTTTCTCTCACCAATTATACGACCGAAGATGATTAATTATTCATCTTTCTTTCTGGCTGGAACGATAACGTAGAGGATTTCTTCAGGGTAAACTTTTTCTCGTAGGTGAGGTGTTGTGACAGACATGCAGAGGTGTGGTCCTATGCCATTCTCTAGGACGTATATCGTATCTATGTAATGGTTTACAGATTGATAGATATCGGAGTAATTCAAAGATAAACCTTTACTAAGGAAGTACGCAAGTTCTTCTTCAGGGATAATATCATCCGCTGAAGGTACATTATTCTGAGTATTGATATACTCATTGAGAGGATCATCATCTGGAAGAGGAGACACAGTCTTGGCCGAGTTCACCATGTAGGGTAATTCTTCAGGATTGGGAGGACGGACATTAGTAGATTCTTCTCTGGGTGTTTTGCTGAGAGTGATGGTTAATGATTTGACCTTGTCAGATTTTTTCTTTTTTACCCAGATTGTGAGAGGCTTCGGAGTACTTTTTTGAGTAGTACGTCCTTTGACTCGGATAATCGGGGGGCCATCGTTGGGGGATGGAGTTGCTTCAGCTTCATTGTCAGCTTCATTGCCATCATTCTTGGGGGGTTGAGATTGGTAAAGTACCGAATCTCCATAGTAAGCTTCGATGCCCTTGAAAGGATCGACATCGGCAAACTCCGTCTTCACGACACCGTCGTTGTTGATGTACTTGAAGCACTGGTAAAGTGTGGAAGGGACGATCATGTTCTCATGTATTCATAGACGTCCCCAACAAGACGTTGTAGGATACATTGGCATCGATCACATAGCAGGAAACCTCCGTTTGGAGATCACCGATCTGGCATTTGAGACAGATCTTGCCCAGCGGATGGCTTCGACCAGCATTGAAAGCTATGATAGTTGTGTTGGTTGTGGATAGCTTGTGCAGAGGGATTTCCAGAATTTGAAGCAAACTTCTAGGAATGATGCTAAGGGAGGATCCTGGATCGATGTGCATGCGGTCCATCTTGATCGCCCTGATATACCCTGTATAGTATAAGGGTCTATTATGACGATTATTTTTGAGTAGCATATCCTCCTGTGAGGAGGTGATGTTGGGCACCACTTCCATAGTACTGTGGCAGTGGGGGCAGGAGACAGGATCTTCAGCGGAAGCTTTGATTTCAGCGAGGTAAGAGTCGGCATGTAGCAATGCCTCACTTAAGGCCTTCCGCGTTCCTTTGGAGAGTCGTAATAGATCAAACAGAGACAACCTGGCAGGTGTATTGGCTAGTTGAGCCAGTTTGTCAAAGTTGTAAGGTCGATCCATGCCTTCGGGAGCTGGTGCCTTCAGAGACTGGTCAAACCGTGTCTCCTTCTGCTTGGTTTTGTCCGTAGTTGGAGGCTTAGCTGGGCTGGCTTCTGAGCTTGTGGGGGCAGCAGGAGCTTGAGGAGGTAGTGCTTCTTCTTGTACGGGATCGTACGTCCGAAGATAAGTCCTCCCCGATCGCGTCTCGCCAGATAGAACCTCATAGATGGATGAGGATACCATATGGCATGACTTGTATTTCTTGCCCTTCTTACTTTGGGAAGTGCTACCCCCTGCGTCACTTCTTGGACAAGGTCCGGGTGGACCCACATGATCTCACCACATTCAGTTGTGAGTGGGACCAAGGTCGAGTTGCGAGCTGGTGGTAGGTTGACGACTTCCATTATTGCCTTGTGGATCGGGACCATGCCGTCTGGGAGATCTGTAGGAGGAAAGTCGCGAAACTGAAGAGAGATTATGTTAGCAGATATGACCTTGTCTTCAGCTTCGAGGTTGATCACTTGGCTGTCGATAAGCTGTTGTATCTTCTTCTTCAGGACGATGCATTCCTTGGTGGAGTGACGCACGTACTGATGATAAAGACAGTACTTGGGATCATTGAGTTGGCTCACCTCTGCAGGACATCGTGGTGGAGGCAATGTCAGCTTATTACCCTTCGTCAATGTATAGAAGATGGTAATGACATCGTCTTTGTCGAAGGAGAAGGACTTCTTAGGCTTGTCGGAGGCGTCCTAAGAATTGGAAGCTCCTTTGGATGTGTCGACTTTCATGACTTCTTTTCCTTTACCCCCACGAACAGGGATAGTTTGAGGATGCTTGCCCTTGTCTTCAAATTTTGGTGTCTTTAACCCCAGTAGTTCCAAGGTAGGAACGCAATTTTTAGCAGCATCAGCGGCCCCAATGAAAGTGGGCCATGTATCATACTTTTGTATACCTAGATAAAACTTCAATGTAGGAAGGAAGTTATGTCGACAAGTATCCATAAGTTCTGAGTCTGGTATGTCAAAGGACATCTTCAGTGCTAACCGCCTGAAGCGTTCTAAGGCGATGACAGACTCAGTCCTCCTTTGCTTGGTCTCGATGAGAGTGGACATACTAACATGTATGCCACTCTCGTAAAACCTGTTGAGGAACAACCTCTCCAAGTCTTTGAATGAATTGGTACACCCGTCAGGCAGACTGTAGAACCATTCGAAGGCTACCCCCTGCAAGGTGCTAATAAACAACTTCGACAGAAAAGGATCATCTCGGGGCAAGTGCAGAGTCTGCGTGTTGAAGTACGTCATGTGCTGATGAGTTGAAGTCAAACTATCGAATGAGTTCAGCGTCAACGGCTTGTAGTTAGGAGGACAAGTAGCGTTCTCCCACTCAGGAGATACGGTTGAGATATCCCCATCTTCTGCAGCTCATCTTTGTGTGAGATGGTGTCGAGGCGAGCAACTAGGGAATCAATTGCATCCTGTTGATTGAGCAGGTGTTGGGAAACAGCTGCTGAACGGTTGTCAGGTGTTGTTGGCGAAGGACCACCCCATCATTTATAAGATTTGGAGGAGGCATAATGGAATGATACTCCGTTTGTAGGGAAGGAGGGTTGTTGCTGTGAGCCAGACTAGCGTGGGCTGAGACATTTTATTGAGGTGGAGGAACAGCTCCAGCAGCTTGAACTGCCATAATACTGGTAAGCATATCAGTGATCTTGGCGAATGCTGTTTCGAGACCCTCTAGCTGTTTACTAGTCTGATCACTGGCTTCTTCAGGTCTTTCTCCGTCCGTCATGTATGTAAATAGCATGCGAGGATGAACAGAGAAAGCAGTACAACTGGTGTTGATACTGTCTGTCTCTGAGTAGATAAGCCCTTCATCTTCAGGTAGAGGAGGTAGATAGTCGTCATCGGATTCGTAGGGATCATTGTCCTCTGGAAGGCTACCCCCAGTGTGGGGGTCATCTACTTCAGATTCTGAGGGAATGCTATCTCCGGCTTGCGAATCTTTATCGTTCATACAGAATCTTGCCTTTGATCGAGTGCCCATATAGACTCCTTCAGATGTGACAGCCTGTTGGCCATCTGTTAGTAGACTTCGTCTTCTCCTTCTCGTGGAACTGAGAGAGAAGGTTGGGTTGGTGTTCCACCGACTTTGATTGGGGCTTCCGTAAGGGGGACCCCATGAAGCCATGTTGGATAAAACATATAGTGGCTTCTTGTCGTCAGAGAAGTGCAGCCGTCGAAACACGAACTTTCTCTGAGACACTCTTGTCACTTTGGAGCAACAACAGTTGATAACAATATTGGTGCACGAAGTGCACTATGAATTGTTTATGTTCTCCCTCGCTTTATGCTTATGATTTATCATGTCGTGCAAGTCAGCGGAAGGGAGTTTTGTCTTACAACCCATGTTGCATGCATCGCCGAGCTTTGCATGCAGGTTCGTAAGGAGAGTAGGCGCATCCAGACTTAGTTCATGTGCAGGGACAACCCCCACACCTAAGTTCTGTGATGTCCTTGAAGACAGCCCCGTGTTATACGCGTTGGGGCCTGTCTTTTTGCTGTGGACGCATAGGCCTTGGAGACTGGGCTTGGGCGCATGCTTCTTGACAGCATGTTTGAGTCGCCTTGATGTGGGCGCATAGTATGGATCCAGAGAGCCTGGGCGCATAGCCTTGGGCGCATGACTCTGAATGCCCAACCTGTTGAAGACAGAAATGTTCTGGTTGGGGCTATACGCCTAAGTGTTTGCCATTGATTGTAAAAGAACAGAATAATTATCGGAGGACTGAACTTAGACTCACAATACAAACTCGTTCATACAAAAAAAGCCTAGGGACGAAAACCTAGGTACAGCAGACTAAGTATGATTGTTTATTTTTTATTCTGGGGGGTGACGATAGAGGCTAGGGAAAGCGACGGCCGCTCTGCCTTACTCCTTGGACGATCAGTATGCAGCCTTGGCTCGGGGAAGATCTACTTGGCGTTGACGAAGAAAGGCTCTTCTTACTCTCCTCGGGTGGCTCTCCTGGCTTCTTTCTCTCTGTGAGTATCAAGAAGAAAGGGGGGAGCTCTCTATGTGTAGATCTCTTTCTTCTTATTTTTTTTATTCTTTTGTTGCCGACCTCTCTCCCTCTCTTCTCTTTTTTTTTTTGCATGGGGAGGATGCTGGCTATTTATAGGAGTGGGGTGTGATCATTAGGGTTTGCTGATGATTATCTGTTTGGAATGTCGGCGCTTCCTTTATTCTATCTGAGCCCTTGATCTTGATCATAATGAATCTCGGCCACTAATGCTGATAGCACCAAATCTCATGAGCAGTTAATGCTGACTGCTTTAAATCCTCGTGATTGATTATGCCCATATTTGATTGCTCGCCACGTGTCCTATTGGCTTGATGATAAATGATATGCCCTGATCTCGGCAATTATGATAATGGTGTCAAATATTCTTGTTGGGATTCGGTTGAATCTTCAATGCCACGTGTTTTAATTGAAGGTCCTACCAGGGCCGCATAGGATGGCCAACACTTGAACCGCAGGGAGATACTCTTCATGAGCCGCATGAGTCAATGCCTCATCGAGCCGCAGGGGACGAACTTTCCGTGAGCCGCATATGCGTAGTCTCTGCGAGCCGCAGGGGACGAACCCTCCATGAGCCGCATATGCATAGTTTCTGTGGGCCGCCTGAGTTAACATGGTATTGAGCCGCATAGACCGGGCTATGGGTGGACCGCATATGGCGGATTCCTGTTAATCATATTAGAGTGATTCCTCAATGAGCCGCATGAAGCTGTTCTCTACCCGGGCCGCATGAGACTTTTGCCACGTGACAATCTAGGATTTCTGACAGATCGGGTCAGAGATTGTCTTCTTTCCCCGAGGAGTCTGTCATTATGGCAGAGCCATTATGACGCTTTATGTCAGAGACGTCGCAGCCGTCGAGTCGTGTCAGAGCATTAAATGAGGCCATTACTCCCGTAGCCAGCTGTAGGGGGATCACACGTGGCGTCAATTGAGCCGCATGTTCCTGCTGAACCGCATATATCCCCGAACCGCATGAGTCTGAGGGTCTTCTTTCGGGCCGCATGGGGCAACTCCAGTATGAGCCGCATAGGCTTGCTACCTAAAGCCGCATGGGCTATCTATGCTTTTATTCTAATATTTTCCATGCTTCTACAGGACCCCCTTCAAAGTTTTCAATTTGTAAAATTGAAACACTTTGAATAAGAAGTATGGCCCCGTTCATGCCGCATAGGATGTTCTTTTTACCTGAGCTTCCTGGCCGCATTAGCATCTCGGCCGCATAGATCCTTCTGGCCGCATAGGCTCTTTACCACGCGTCCTGACCTCGTGAGCAAATCTTCATTAATTGCTTTCGATTTGATTTAACGCCGTCTTTTGGGGGAGGATCCCAAGGGTCGGTTTTTGCTTTGACCGAAGCGTTCTCGTCTTTATTTTTGGAGGCGGCGCGTAATCCGAGGCGTCTTTCTACTTCATGGATCGCCTATAAATAGGAGTCTTTCAGCTCTTGGGGATTTCTTTATCTCTTTTCTTTGTTTGAATTCCCTGTTGTCAGTTTTGCTCTTCGTCGTCCCCCTTCATCTATCGACCATGGCTCTTAAGAGA
The DNA here is from genome assembly GCA_029216955.1 of Iris pallida. Taxonomy (NCBI): domain Eukaryota; kingdom Viridiplantae; phylum Streptophyta; class Magnoliopsida; order Asparagales; family Iridaceae; genus Iris; species Iris pallida. Next base: position 3,136,368 of record JANAVB010039620.1, read on the forward strand.
TCTGCTGCATCGAAGGCCGCGAAGGGCAAGGCAGTTGCTGCGGTGGCGACTGCAGCGACGAATGTGGTCGCTCCTCCGTCGGCTGCTGTAGGCGTTGTCCATCCTGATGTTCACCCGCCCATCGCTGGTAAGGGGGTCACTTCCAAAAAACCCTAACTGCTGCCATGGCTCTGTTGCATACTTTATGCATAAGCCACATGTACGAGATGTATCGATGTGGCCGCATAGGCACTTCGCCCATTATGGCCGCATGAGTTTGTCATATTCGATCAGTGCCGCATGTGTGTTTTCGACTTGGGCCGCATAAGCGTTGCTCACTTTTGAACCGCATGAACTTGATGGTTTGTAGCCGCAGTGGTTTATATGAGTCGGGCTTAGCCGCATGAATCTATAAACCCTTCTGAATCTGAGTTGTACGGATTTGGTTAATTCAGAGCCGCATGGGGCTATGACGCGCAGAGCCGCATGGGCCTATCTGCTGATGAGCCGCATGAGGCCGTGGCAACCTTAGCCGCCTAGACTTCAGTAATCTTTTCCAATATTTTTGTCTTCTTTGTTTGTCTTCTGACCTTGTTTCTTTTATTTTTTTCTAGTGAATCTGCCCGTGAATCCTGCGGGGGAACTTTTGGTTGGTTCAAATCAATTCGCTTTGGGTGTGCGTCTTGACGACCTAATTAAGCATGTATTGAATCAGTTCCCTGCTGATGAGCCTTTGGAGAGGTTGAACGCTATCGAGAATCAGACCCTTCATTACCTTCGTTCCATGATGAACACTGGGAGGCTGGATGGGAAATTCCTGAAGCCTCTATTCCTCTTTGGAGATGCTCTAATCATAGGGAACTCTCGAGTGTTAGAGATTTCCGAGAACTGGGATTTTTCTTTGGACGGGGAGTCAATCCATATTCCTTTTATGGAACGCCATTATCCCTTATCGTGGTTCAACATGGTGCTGTTGAACAGGAAGATGGTGTGCAACTTAACCCCTACTCAATCGGGGATGTTGATGGGCGACATCCATTACAATCCGAATATACGGTCAGCGTACCCAGGTAAGGATCCCGTCCCTCGGTATATGATGGGTCTGGCCCCGGGCTCCTTCATGAATGCATACGGCCCCAACTTCTCATTTGCTCAGGCTGACACCTTCTTGAATCGGCTTGTCCGTAAGAAGTCCTATCCTGTTGGTAGGATAGCGTTGCCGAACTGGATAAACCCTATTTCTGCGTGGGTCCAGTTGACCACCTGGGTCCTGCAGACCTACGGAACACTCTTGCGGGAGGTAGGACTTTATCATGCTGTTCGAGGGACTTGTCACGGGCTCCCTATTAACAAGCCGCTGTTCATGGCGCTCTTGGAGATGTATAGCCAGCGAACGGGGACATTCTTCTCACCAGTAGGGGAGCTGGGGCTTGCTCTTCACGAGATATATACTGTCTCTAAACTCCCCTGGGGAAATGAGCCTTTCGAGGTGTACACCCCTTCGAATGATGAGTTTGAGGACTTGAACCGACGATTCCCAGGTTTTGTTGCAGTATACCGGGAGTTGCTGTGCCACCATAGTGCTTGTCATCAGATGGCTATAAAGACAACGGATAGCTCCGAAGGGACCGCTCCCCACACCACATCATGGATTAATTACCTTTTCAAAGTTGGTCCTTCTGGCGAAGTTACTCCTCGAACCCCTAGAACGCAC
>JANAVB010039620.1:3159475-3229475 GCA_029216955.1 Iris pallida
AACGGCTATTTAAAGCACTCAAAGAACGTAACAGTCGTACCATTAAACGGGACAGCGGATGTGCCGGCCAGACTGTGCATCACACAGACCGTCCTACAACATCAAGCGCATCATACAGACGCACCCTACAACATCAAAGCGTATCATATAGACGTGCCTTTCAGCACCAAGCGCATCACAAGGGATACGCCCCCATGCATCCCCATACGCCTAGTGGAATGCCACCATGCGCCCACTCAGCTGTCCATCGAATGTCACAAACATTAAATGCTGAAATGACAGAGTTGGCAGCACGCTTCCCAAAGTCTGAACGGTCGACAGATTTTTCAGAAGATGAAGCATCACCAACGTCAACATCATCATTACTTCCCTCCGACGACTACTGCCACGTGGCCACCCAACCATCTCGCATGTGCCTCCGCAGTCATGCGCCAAATCTGCATGTGCCTCAAAAGTCGTGCGTCTCAGACTTTTACTGATCCCTAAAGACAGAAGAAAAGTAACTATTAAAGCTCTGCATGCGCCTCAAAAGCATGCGCCTCAGACTTCTTCCTGATCCCAAAGACAGAAATAAAGTCACTACTTAAGCTCTGCATGCGCCTCAAAAGACATGCGCCCAGAATGGTTCGTGACTCCTAAAGGTTACGTGCCAAAGCCTCCTCATGCGCCCAATCCTAGGCGCATCCTACCAGATCATTCCTCCATCAAATCCGAGATCTCCGAGCCATGGGTCGATGACACGTGTCCTTTGACTCAACTCATCCAAGATCTCAGCAACAGAAAGATCTTCTTCTCTGCTACGTGCCGGCTCACAACAGCAACATAAAGAAGTCAACCCCTCGATCAGGGCGTATCGTCCATACACCTCCATCAGCAATCGACACGTGGCGTCCCGCGTACAGGCGCATCCTACATGCGCACATAAGCAGCCAGCCTGCAGACTATATAAAGAGAGGGACCATCTCCTTCTTCGAGAGGGACCTACGTGCATACATATCAACCTCCACAACGAACAGACAGAGACTTCGCACCACCAGAGAGGCAGATACAGACACTCAACGTCTTCCTCCTCTCAGCAAGCTCCAGCATCCAGAGCAATCCAGACCTTCAGAGAACCGATAACCGTCGTCAGATCGTCAACGGAGTCAACGCATTACCACTCACTCCATCGGCACAAGAAACCCAGATTAAATAAAAGTGTACTCCTAGGACTACGTCTAAGTCCTATATTGTAACACTGTTCTGTTTGTATTGAAATTTATAATCAAAGAATTTTAATGGCAAACAAGCTGGCGACTCTGCTGGGGACCTCTTTCTCCTCCACCGAGAAATTTGTGTCACAATCCGACGACGTGAAGGTGGGCTCCTCATACAAGACGCTGGTCGTACGCCTCAATCAACAGGCGTATGAGGAGTTCATCTCTGAAGGACGTACGAGTCCTTCGAAGCGGCTGCCGAAGCCGAAGAAGACCCGCCGAGTCTGGGTGCGCAAGGTCGACGCCTCGGGCACCACCACCGAAGGGGATGCGCCAATCCAGCCTTCCCTTCCTGCTGACGTCCTCAGCAACCAAGATGTGCCCGCTGGTGTAGCGCATCTCTCGGGGAAACGTGCGGCTAACCACGTTCCCCAGCCATCTCCCTCTCAGGTGAGGAAGATGCGTCGACGGAGCAGGGGCGCAGCCACTGCCCCGCGCATCACCTTTGATGTGCCACAGAAGGTCTTTGTCTTTGACAAACTCACTCGCTGTAGTGGCAAGGAGAATTTGGATTCTGAGTACTATGCGCCCCAGCGGCCTGGTACGAAGAAGCCCAAGGCAGTACGGGCCATGCATCCCAAACTTGCTATGCCGGCAACAAGCCAGAAGCATGCGCTAACAATCATGCGCGCTGCTGATGGTAAGTTGTACAAGGTCGACTCGAGTGCTGCGGCGTCGAGAATGAGCCGACCTTCAAAGTCCTTGTCTCACTTAGGCGCATCTACTGCGTGCACAACCAAGTCGAGTAAGGCAAATCCAGTGGTCTTGAACTCCCGTGCCTCCTCCAGTTGTGCGTTTGAGGTCCGTTCAAGTCACTCCAAATGTTATGGTTCCCCCACTTCTGATCGGATGCTTGTTTGGTATTAGATCAGGGGGCACAGTACTCACTTGACCACCCCGACGCTTGGCCTTGCCATGCACCTGAAGGGGGTGCGAAGGTGGCACTCTCCTCCAACGATCTACGCAATGTGATTACTCACAAGCACCGATCAGGGGAGTTGACTGACAAGCACGATACGCCTCTCACGAGGCATACTTGTGCTGTGGTCACCATCAACTGCTGTTGCAAGGCGGCAGTCCCACCAAGGCAGTCGGTGTTCCAGCGGCTGTAACCATCGACACCTCTCCGACGTCGCCTCGGGAAGAAGGTGTCGACAGAAGAAACCAATGGTTGCTTCATGCAACGTGATCTCCAACTCCTCGTCAGTCCGAAAGATGACTGGCAGTTTCTCTTCCTCGTCCAAAAGCCAGCCGAGGAAAACCAAGACAGCTGTCTCGTCCTCCGGAGTGTTCGAAGGCACTCGAGCGAGAAAGAATCTTGGAGGAAGCTGGGGGTAGCCAGACCCTTGTCGAGCCTCCTTCCGAAGACGAGTGTGTCCAAAGCACACCTGGGGCAGATCCTTGAGGCGAAGTCAGCCTCCCATAAGCCTCTGAAGACGAAAATATCCCCCAGAACATAGCTGGGGGTAGTCTAGCATCTGCGGACCCGAGTTCCGGAGACGAAGAGGCCCTTCAAGACGAAACTGAGGGTAATCAGGCCCTTACAGATGCACCCGCGGTGAATGTTCTTCCGAACATAATCGGGGGTAGCCAAGACGAAGCTCCAGGAGAGGCAACTCCCCTACAAGAGAGTGAGGCCGAGAGTGGAGCCTCGACCCATTCATCCACTCCCGGCCGCGTCATGATAGTAAATATGATTGGGGCTGATGTCGAGTCTGATGCGCCGCCAACAGACCTCGTCCAGCGCATAGATACCCTGGAGGGAGGACTCAAAACCCTCTCTGCCTCCATGCAAACATTGACTCAATAGGTGTTTGAGATACGGTCAGCTTTGACCAGGACACCTTCTACCGGTCCCGATCCAGGGGCTAATGGAGAGTCGAGTGTACCCCTTCAACGGGTATCCTGGACGCAGATCGCCGAGAAGCACCCCGGACGTCAGAGCCCTCAAATGCTCAACATCTGGTGGTACCGCCTTCTCCGACTCCCAGCTCCACGAAAGATGTGGTCGAGATGATCAGGGACCTGCACGAGCGCTTTGAGTCCAAGACGAGACAAGAGGAGCGCCAGAAAATAGGCATCCCCCAGCCTTATCCCCTCGAGTGGAACAAGGTGGTTTATCCTCCTAAGTATAAACCACAAACATTGACGCCATATGACGAGAAGGACTCTCCGCGTCGCTACCTGACGTATTTCCAGTCTCAGATGGGACATCTTCCGAAGGAGGACGTGCTACTTACCAGTATATTTGTTGGGGCACTGAAAGGAGTGGCGTACGACTGGTACTACAGCCTCCCCGATAATTCAATATCTTCCTTCGATGACCTGACGTACCTCTTTCTCGACCGTTTCTATGACGGCGGGAAGGACATGACAATGACGTCCCTTATAGAGTACGCCAGAAGGAGAAGGAAACAGTTCGAGTGTTCATCGAACGCTTCCGACAGGCCTGCTTCAGACTGCCCCCAGGCATGCCCGAACATGCGCTTCTCTCCTCCTGCAGCATGAACATGCTGCCTACAGTCAAACTCTGGCTTAACTCTACTCCTCCTTCCGACTGGAGCTCCTTGATCATTGAAGCAGAAGCCGCGGATAAGAAGGCGGCCAATGCTCGTCTTCTAGGAGTCAGTTTTCCTGCCTTCGAGGACAAGGGGAAACAGCCTGCATCCAACCCCTGGACGAGAAACAAAGGGGAAGCAGGCATTGACTGTCAATGCCTCAAAAGGTGTATCAGCACCTACTCAGAAGCCTCCACTTGCACCAAGGCCGAAGGAGGTTTATTCGTTCAACGACGAAGACACCCTGCAGCTCTTTAAGATACTGAAGCAGGGTGACAAGATCAAGCTTCTGGACCCGAAGCATCCCGATGAGGTTGGAAAGTGGACAACCCGAGGTACTGTCACTACCATCGGTTTGTCGGACACCCAACCAAGGACTGCTATGTCCTCTAGAATTACATCCAATGCATGATCAATACGGACGTAATCTCCGTCGACTACGAAGAGAAGACGGTAGCCAACATGGTGTCACTCCAGTTTGGCACCCTGCCGCCAACTACAACACAGGATGGCATCATCCCCATCCCTAAGGCGACAATGGAGGTGGTTAACTTACCACCAACCCGTGACAACGTGAGTGGACTCATCCCACTCACCACATCTCGGGAAGAGATCCTGTGGGTTCACCCCGATCTCGTCTCCAGGTGACACAACCGGAGGTACGCCCTACCTCCAAGTCCAAAGGCAGGAAGATCAAGTCTTGCCGTATAGTCTCTTCTTCAGCGGAAGAGGCACTTTCTGTGCAGACGCGTTCACAACAGAATGCCCAACCGACGAAGCTGCCGTCGAGGTGGTGCCTCCTAGCACCGTCCCTGCTGTCCAGGACGAGGGCCCGTCTAAGCCCTCAGCAGCCAATAAACAGAAGCAGATAGAGGCCCGCTTCGATAGGCCTCTGCGAAAAGAGAATGCTTCGGGGCTAGCCAAGCCCCATAACTTCGACATACTGGCGCAACTGGCCAGTACTCCTGCCCGCCTATCTCTGTTCGAGCTCCTCCGTCTTCCAAAGACTCCCGAGAAGCTCTCTGCGAAGCTCTGAAGGATGTGAATCCTTTTCAGTCAGGTCAAGCAGCCTGAAGACCTCCCGACTGTGTGCAAGCACTGTCACTGTACGGAGGAGGTTATCCCCAATATAACCTTTACCCAACAGGACATGTTGCTCAAACACAATCGACAACAGACCGCTGTATTATACAGGGTACATCGGTTCAGTCAAGGTGAAGCAGATTCAGATTGATCCGGGGTCTTCCCTCAGCATCATCCCGAAGACGCTGCTCTCAACACTGGGGATCCTAATATACCGACTAGCGCCCTCCAACACGACAATCAGTGGTTTCAACGCCAGTAAAACGAACCACTGGGCAAAATACGACTAAAGTGACATATCGGTAACCTCAAAACCGAGGTCACTTGTTATGTCGTGGACGCTGAAGTCAACTACAACATTCTGTTGGGTCGTCCATGGCTGCACGAGTACATGGTAGTGCCATCCACGCTCCACCAATGTATGAAGTACGTGTCCACCAACAACGTCATCCGTACGGAGTTCGCGGACATCGACCCTTTCAAAGGATTGAAGCCTACTTCACCGATGCCGACTTATACAAGTCACCTGACGGAGGAGGCCAATGATGCTGACGACGAAGCAGAAACAGCAGCAGAGCTGGACATGGAGCCTGAGGTCACTCCCGATGCTCCTTTGAAGATCCGACTCAAAGGCAAACCGCCTCAGAAATTTCCTCCCATGAGCATTAAGCTACCCGGGAAAGCACCAGCTGCTAAAGCTCCCCTGAAGATACGGCTCGAGGGAAAGCCGCCTCAAACATCGGCTCCCCTTGTGGCAAAACTATAGGGGAAGGCGTCAGTCACCGAGGCGCAGTGGAGGCACCTCTGAAGGTGCGTCTTAAGGGCAAGCTGCCGCCATTCCAGCAGCCAGAGAAGGCCCATATAGTTCTCTCGGACTCCCAGATCAGCGCTGTGATGGACCCTCCCCCTACTCCAGTGCTTATAGATGAAGAGCTGGAGGAATATATCTCGGCCGATGTAGATGCCCCATCTCTTGACAATGTAATCCCACGGGATAAAATCTCATATTTCATCAATAACAGAGTGTCTTTTAATTATCCTAGTCTTCCACATTGGAATGCCATGTATACATTAGATAACGCTCTACGGTCGTTGCAAACACAAATAACGACCGTCCATCATGTAAATCGAGTAGTCCCGTCCCAAGGGGTCTATTACATAGTCCCACCACGGAGTCGAAGAATCCATCATCTTCGATAAGGTCGAGCGTCATCAAGACCTCCCGCCACTCGAGCCAGAACCAGATGCCGGCAGAATGCAACTCTATCGGTACACGGACAAGGCAAAGTATCTCATCCAGAAGATGGGTTACGACCTGAAAAGTAACAAGGGCCTGAACTACGGCAAAGGGCGACGCCTCCCTCTCCGGCTTCCAATACCTAAAGGAAAGCCGCAGGACTACTACAATAGAACTCGACGGGGGGTAGGCTATGTTACGCCACCATCAATGCCAGAGAGTTCAGACGCAGAGGTAGTAGAACATTCTCACTCGTCTGAAGCATCAACATGGGATTCTGATACCAGTATCGAATCTGCCTTCAAGATAGTGCTGTCATCCAACATGACATCTGCACAATCTCAAGAAAGAAGGCGAAGACCAAGCGCCGGAATTCTTCGAAGAAGAACCCTGGGCTCAACGCCTGGGACAACAATGGGAGTCTCGTTTTGAATTACGTGAACCTCCCACTGAAGACGAAGTCGAGCAGATCGACCTTGGGGATGGATTTTCTTCCAAACCCATCTTCGTCAGCAAAAGCCTAAAAAGAGAAGACCGAGAATCTTTAATCCAGCTGGCTAAAGAGTATATCGACGTCTTTGCCTGGAGCTACGAAGATATGCCGGACTTGATCCCTAAATCGTGATGCATAGGCTGAATATCTTACCTGATGCCAAGCCTATCAAACAACAACAGCGACGCTTTTGTCCGGACATTATGAATGCCATCGATCAGGAGGTAGACAAACTCTTGACCAGCGGCTTCATCCGTAAAGAGCAACACCCAGATTGGGTAGCCAACGTCGTCCCCATCACTAAGAAGAATGGAAGATACGAGTCTGTATCGACTTCAGAGACCTCAACTCTGCTTGCCCGAAGGACGAATTCCCGCTTCCAATTACCGACGTGATGATCGACAACACATGTGGCTTCGAGCGCATATCTTTTATGGACGGGTATTCGGGCTACAACCAGATCAAGATGTTCCCTGACGACGCAAAACACACGTCATTCAGGACTCCAAAGGGCATTTTTTGCTACACAGTGATGCCCTTCGGCTTGAAGAACGCTGGTGCAACATATCAAAGGGCTTTGAGCACCATTTTCGTCAACACCTTCGCAAGACAGTCGAATGCTATGATGACAACATCGCAGTCAAGAGCCATCTCAAAGGAGATCACCTGCAAGACCTCAAGACAGTCTTCGATCTCATACGGGCGCATCAACTCAAGATGAACCCCGCTAAATCCTTCCTTGGGGTTTTAGCGGAAAGTTCTTGGGCTTCATCATCACGGCGAAAGACATTCATGTCGATCCCGAGAAGACCAAAGCTATCCTTGATATGGACCCTCCGAAGAACCTTCGAGAACTTCGAGGCCTACAGGGACGTCTGGCATACATCCGGAGGTTCATAGCAAACCTTTCCGGCAAATGTTAACCCTTCACCCAGCTCATGAAGAAGGGAGTCTTTACGTCTGGACAGAGGAATGCCAAAAGGCTTTCGACGACATCAAAGCCTACCTGACGAGCCCTCCAGTCCTGGTGGCACCTGTCGCCGGCAAACCATTCCTACTCTACGTCCGTGCCATGGATCATTCCCTCGGCGTCCTGCTAGCTCAGAACAGCGACACAGGCTATGAGCAAGCAATCTACTACCTCAGCCGAACTCTGATCGGGGCCGAACACCGGTACAACCCCGTTGAAAAGGAGTACTTGGCTCTGGTATTTGCCATCCAAAAGACTCGTCATTATGTCTCGGGCCAGACAATTCATGTTATTTTCCGAGTCAATCCGCTCAGGGTCCTCATGACGAAGCCGGATCACTGAACTCCCGGCTAGCCACATGGGCGATCATGCTAACGCCATACAACATGGTGTTCATTCCACAAAAAGCTGTTAAGGGTCAAGCTCTGGCCGACTTTTTAGCTGCACACCCCATTCTAGTGTCCTTAAGGCTCTATGAAGACATCCCGGATGAGGTCTAAGAATCAAATGTCATCGAAGAAGCCTCCGTCTGGTGGATGTTTTTCGATGGCGCTTCAAGAACAGGCCCCAAAGGCCAAATTATCGCAGGAGTAGGGGTGGTATTAGTCTCCCCCGATCAACTGGTCATCCAGCATGCTTACTCCCTTTCGAAGCCGTGTTCCAACAACGTTGCCGAGTACAACGCGCTCATTATGGGACTCCAGCTAGCACAACAGCTGGGGGTGAATCATCTGGAAGCCTATGGTGACTCAAAGCTTGTCGTAAACCAGATCAGAGGGCAATACGAGGTTCACCATGAAGATCTGATCCCCTACCATGAAGTTGTATTGAACATCGTTTCAACCTTCATCGGGTTCTTCATCGAACATGTACCTCGCCTACAAAATCTAGAGGCTGATGCTCTAGCCGGCCTCGTAGCCTCATTAGCGACACCCCTCGGAACTCAACACTACGTCACGGTAGTGGCCGAGACTTGGTCTGCCCTAAAAATAACCTGTGCTCACAAGTAGCCCATGCCATGTCAACTGGTGCCGGTGTTAACGTCCGAGATTGGTGATTCTCGTTCATCGACTTTGCTATCTACGGAATTCTTCCAGAGGACCCGAAAGAAGCCGTCTCAGTCAGGAGACGCTCTCTTCGATTGTACTACGATACGGCCATAAAAATGCTGTACTGACTCCTCTACGATGGACTTCTCCTTCGATGTTTGTCTAACGAAGAAGCAGCCAAAGCCCTTCGAGAAGCTCACATGAAACCTGCGGGGCCCATCAACCTGGTCCTAAGTTGCAGGATCGACTGCGACGTATGGGCTACTTCTGGCCAACCATGGCCGCTGATGCTGTCGAATATGCTAAGAAGTGCCATGCGTGCCAGCTTCACGCAGACTTCATCCACACACCGTCAGAACTACTACATCCTACAGTCGCCTCCTGGCCCTTCGAAGCTTGGAGAATGGACATTGTGGGACCGATCACCCCTCCTTCATCGAGAGGGCACCGTTTTATCCTAGCAATCACCGACTACTTCTCCAAATGGAGAAGCAGTTCCGCTGGCAGAAGTGAAAAGCTCCAGGGTGATCAGCTTCATCAAGCACCACGTCATCTACCGTTTGGGGTACCCCGAGAATCATCCACGATAATGGTCCTCAGTTCATCAGCCATTTTCAACCGATTCTGTGACAAGAATCGCATTCAAAAGTGGCATCAACCGCCTACAATCCGGCAGCAAACGAATTAGCAGAGGCGTTTAACAAAACTATCGTCAGGCTACTCAAAAAGGTCGTGTCATCCAATAAATGCGAATGGGACTAAAAGCTCGGCGAATGCCTTTGGGCCTACCGCACAACGGTACGGACCCCGACAGGCAACACACCATTCTCCTTAGTCTACGGGAGCGAAGCGGTACTGCCTCTCAAGATTCAGATACCCTCACTCCGCGTAGCAATCACAAACCAACTCACAGAAGAAGACAATCAACATCGTCGTCTGCGGGAACTGGAGGCACTTGACGAAAAGCGTCTCCTAGCTCAATACGCATCGAACTCTACCAAGCCTATACATAACAGGCTTTCAACAAGAAGGTCAAGCAGAGGACTTTCTAAGTTGGCGACCTGGCTCTGGCAGTCAGGAGGCCGATGGTGTTGACTCACAAAATACCAGGAAAGTTCGAGCCCAAATAGGAAGGACCTTTCATCATCGAGACGGTATACTCAAACGGTGCTTACCGTCTCGCCAAACCCAATGGAGACTTGTTCATGATGCCCATCAACGGTAAGTTCCTAAAGAAGTACTACTCTTGACATCCTTCAGACATATGCTTCCACCAAGGATCTGTGGACCCAATCATCAGGGCTCACAGACAATTCCCTTCCACAAAATCATACACTTTCGGAACCCAGCTGTTCCGTGGCATCCACCAGTAGAAGGACAACCACGTCCACATCACCTCTGAGTTGTTCCCCTACACCCCACAAAGCGAAATCTTATATCCCATAAGACTACGCTACCCACCATGTTTACCACGTCTACATTACCTCTGAGTAAACATCCCGTACAGACAACCCCCGCGTTACGTACATTGATCACAGAACTTCCACGTCCACATTACCTCTGAGTAGTTTCATGTATCCCCTAAGTCATTCCTACCACGTCCATAACACCTTTGAATAGGAAGATTCTATCATTTGAACCCCATATTTGCCACGTCCATATTACCTCTGAGCAAATATATTGGGTCTTTCAAACTTATTATCTGTACCCAAAACCAAGGTACGTAAAAGATAATAGGTCCACACAAATCATCAAAGTTTACAAGAAAAAATAAACACATCGCAGAAAATGGTGTACTTCTTTATTTTTTTTAAAAAAGGAGTAAAGGATTACACTATCCCCGCAAGAGTTGCAAAAATACAAAAAGCAGAGACTACAAGCCCTAAATATCCCTAGGGTTGGCGGAAAGCTCTGCGATTCGGCATTTCAAGTCTGCCGCCCGAGTCTCCACAGTCGCCAAGACTCGACGTTCAGCTTCTTGACGCATCACTTCAACAGCCTCAGCAGAAGTTTCATTCTCGTGCTTCTCATCAAGCTGCTGTCTCTGCTGAGCCAGGATAAGAGCTCGGAGAGTGAAAGCTGCTTCCTCCTTCTTGAATGCTACGTGTTTAGCCTGGACACGTTCGGCGTCCAATAGGAGTCGGGCCCGCTGGTCCTCAAGGCGGCGCATCTGCGCGTCGCATCTCCGCGATATTAGTATTCAACACAGCTCGCGTCTCCACTGTCTCCCGCGTAGACTGAGAAAATTGCTCCACTGCAGCTTCAGTCTCAGCCACTTCGCATTCCCAGACACTCACTGTGGCCTGGTAGGAAGACTCAGTCTCGGCGAGCAGCTTCTTCTTCCCGCATATCAGGACGGAGAGGTCATTTCGCTAGATGTGCTCTAATTCGGAAAGCCGTTGGTCCAACTCAGCCACCGTGGCTTCCAGAATACGGCCATATGATCGTGGCCCTGGTGAGTATGGATCAAGTTGATATGAGGCAGTGCCAGAGTTCTTGTTGTCACAAAGCTCCCCTTGGCATCCATCACTGCCGACACCCCCTATGCAGCATTTTGTACACTGCCTCGACGATGAATTTCATATTCATCTGCGTCCGCCAGTACCTGCGGCGTCATAGCAGGGGTTGGAGGAGCTACTCCAGTCGGCGGGCCGGAAGAAGACCCGTCGACCTCAACCTGCGAGGCTGGAACCTCGGTATCAGTAGGCTCTTCATCAACAGGGCCTGACTACTAGCCCGAGGAGCCAAGGGAACAGAAGAAGCGGGACAGGCGTCGAGATCGTACCCCAAATGGAAGGGGCAACAGAGGGTTCCATCACACCCTTACCCTTCCCAAACTCGGAAGTACCACGACGTCATTGGCCACCTCTCCAATCCCTAATGTGCTATCAACAGCCAATACTTCCCCTGGCAGAAAGGGGAGATCAACTTACCTCCGACTCGTCCCTGAAGTCAGGACCGCCAGACGAGTCTCTTCATCAAATCCCCCTACAGGGATAGGATCTGTCGCTACCTCCTGATTTAGCCACCTCAGCTTCCGCCGCTGAGTCTAGGGTAGGGCTCGGTAATGATGCAGCCGTCCTCCCTTTATCATAACAAGGAGGGGAATCAACCCTCTCCTCTGTTCCAACTATCTCTGTTGTCCCCGCAACAGGCTCTTGCAACCCTGGAGCGACGTTATCCGAAGACGACGAACTCCACTCCACATCATCGTCACGAAGTCTCGTGTCCGTTGGACCCTCAAGTCCAAGGCCCTCACGGCAGCTGGCACCATCCCAGAAGTTGCTGCAACCTCTGCATCTCTTTCAACAAAGTCTGGAGATAGTAAAACCTCTGCAGGAACATCTCCAGGACCCTCCTCCATTGGAGACATTACCATCGGAGGGATGCGCTCGTCAGAAGAGCTTACTACCTCCTTCGGTTTACTGGCACCCGGCTTTGAAACACGGGTCTTCTTCTTCGACGATCCCTACAAGAAGAAAAGCACAAGTCACCAAAATGACAAGATGAGCCAAAATTACGGAGGACTCCTTACCTCAGCAGGAGCTGATTCCAATGGCGGTACAGGTGGCACTCATATTGCCTTTGGAGTCGTCATCTTTCTCGACCTCTTTCGTACAGACGAGCCGGCTTTCGCGTCAGCCTGCCTCTTCCTAATAAGGGGATCTCTCACTGGTACTGCAACAGCAGCCAAATATCCCGCCGATTCTGGTGGATATGACCGAGCCACCATCAACATGTTCGCCGTGGCCTCCAGCTGAGTTCCAATGATGAAACTAGTCTCTCTATCATAACCTGGAGACGCAGTATTCATTGTGCAATACAGCTTAGCTGCCGAATACAGGATCTGTGGCCGAGAATTACGAACGGGCGCCGTAAACTGAACACCAGTGCACCCGGCATTGTATATTGCCAGCCCCGGGCTCCGTCCAACAAACTACCGATGAACCCTAAACTGTTACTGGGATTCCGTAGTATTAGTTGGGTATAGCCAAACTGGCGAGCGAACCGGCTGGACAGATATGGCTCCAGGTAACACCTATGGTTCCGATAGACCAAGTGAGAAGGCTGAATACTTTGTAACCAACGAAAACTCCATTTCGGCAGAGTAATCGCATCTTTACCAGAGTCGACTAAATCTTATTCAGCCTCGAAATTTTGAAGATGGGGCCGACCTTGACAATCTCCCACCCCTGAAGGTAGGACAAAACTCTCCTACAAACGGGGACGCCAGTGTGTAACCACTTCCTCTTGTAGAAGCGACAGATAAAGGTATCTCTTCAACATGATCCTCCTCCGGATCGGGACTCATCACATTCGGATGATGCAGAATCAGCCATCCCATAAGATAATGGAATGGCAATTCAGCCCGGGGAAGTTATCGTTTTTACCTCTTCCCTGGATCACGTCATCAGCAAAAGTCCTCAAACCCCACAACAGGTTACATACCATCGCGGGAAGGAGAGCTAAGGGACGCCCAAAAGCCAACTTTACGGCATGCAAAATAAGGATACGGTGTACCCTCTCTACTGTACCAGATTCGCCCGCAAACACACAATCTCGGAGCCATATCATCAAGTATGCCGTCAGCACCGCCTTAGACGACATCCGGTGCGCACAGTGCCAGAAGCAGCTATACGCGTTCTCGCCATCCTCATTGGAACGAGGAGTCCTCTCGTCTAGTCGGCTTATCTCAGAAGTCACTTCTGCAGGTTTCAGCCCTTGCGGAGTCGTAAACCGGATCCTCGAGGGGTCCACCAAATCCTGCTTGATAACATAATCCCTTCAAGCAGTCACATGAGGCTGGGTCTTGCCTTTGTCCTTCCGGTGCATCAAATATGATGGCTCGTCACTTCTTTGAAAACGGCCATCATCTTTGAGTCTTATTTTCCAGAACCTGGATCTCTTCATTCGATGGGAAATATTACTCGTACGGTTCTGAGCCCCAGGGAAGCTTGGACACCTCGTACATCTCATGAAGAGCCAACCCCAACTCCTCCACTGGAGTATAGAAGGTGCCAGTCTGGGTGTTGAACAATTCTAAGAGTGCAAGGAACATAGGCTTATTGAGATCCACGCAGCCTGTGTGGCACGGATAGCGGCTGTCAGCCCAATCTCCTTAAGCTCAGCCTTGAACTTCGAAAGCACCCAAATAGTCAACTCGTCCCACCTCGAGATTTGATGACACCAACCTTCAACCCTAAAGCTACCTTTTGGATACATGACCCTCGATGTCAGCATCCGACTCGCGAAGGTTGAGAAACTGAAGGCAAAAGTGTCATTTGGGACTTCACTGTAGAGGCTCCCGGGATGCAAAGTTCGGCAACTAAACGATAGACTGGTTCATAAAGCAGCCAGGGTATCCCTCTGATTCGAGGTAGCATCAATCGAAAGAGCACCCCCCAGGGCTCCTCCCTGAGAAGGAGTAAGCTCCCAGGGCATCCTTCTCTTCGAAGCTAAACGATAGAAGGATGTCAGCGGCAACTGGCGGTCAAGTTGTCGCATGTACAGCACCATGGCTTTTGCAGAAAAGAACCAGTCTTCTCTGACCTTCAGTATCTTCGCTTCAGTGGAGATCAGGTGGTCACCGAACAAAAAGGCAGGTTTTAAGAAGGTCATATCCTCGGATTCAGTAGATTTCAGTTTTCCGCTTTCCATCATACTCTGGAGGAAAATTGGCAACTGGTTCTGGATCTGCAGCACCCTCTCAGGAGGTTGATCCTGTAAGATAGCACCCTTGGCTGGGTTGACAACCGCCTCATCAAAATCAACTCCCATTTGACAAAGGGAAGCATCCAGAAGGACCTCATTCAGCAAAGGAATCGTCATCGATACTGGCACAACAAAAATCAAAAGTCAGGCAAAAAGACAAAGTGTGTCAAAGCAACCTGGCGTATCATCTGGATTTAAACCCATGCGCTCAGTAAAAATTGGCGCATCATCAGGGTGTAAACCCATGCACCTCAGTGAAAGGCTTCGGTGCATCATCAGGGTATGAACCCATGCGCATCACCAAGAGGCTTCGGCGCATCATCAGGGTGTAAACCCATGCACGTCCGCAGTTAAACCTAGGTGCATGAAAAGCCTAAACCTATGCACGTCGGCGGGGTAAAACCTCGGCGTGGACAGAAGTCCATGTGCGTCGGCAGAAGAGAGTTAGGGCATACCAACTCAGTAGCATGATCCAAGGATCGTCTGAACAAAGAAAGTAGTGGAAGAGACGACACCCACCCGTCACAGCGGGTCGAACGTCGGCCGGAGTCATAATGGTGATAGGAGAATCCTTCCCGGCATACTCCGCCGGCTCCTTTCCCTTGCCAGCACCGCCGCGAGAAGTCTTGGGAGCCATTTCTTTGAGAGAAGAAAAGTTAGGGTTTTTTTGAAGAAGAACTCTAAAGAAAGCAAAAGCAAGGAGAAGAAGAACTCTCTCTCTCTCCATCTCTCGCCTATTTATAGGGCTTGGTCGTACGCGTGAACCGATGATGTGTGATCTCAGCCGTCGCCTCGGGTTCTGTGAAAAGATAACCACAAAAACCAAAAAGATCATCATTAATCTTTTTCGATTACCGAGACGTCATCATTTGTATTAACTGAGCGGAGCACGCGCCCCATCACTGATGCACGGAGTATCTATGCGCCCCGACGGTCATGCGTCTCCACTACCATGCTTCTTATTCAAAGTATTCCAAACTTATCCAAAAGTTTTGAAAACTTTGAAGGGGGTCTTGTAGATGCATGGAATTTCAGAACCAGAAAGTCTATGCGCCAGACTACATGCGCCAGAGCTTGGGCAAAGTACTTCACAGCAAAAAGCAAAATATTGACATTGAAAGAGGACTTTTTATTTAACATATAAAAGTCTATTACATGTCTAAGAAAGAGTGTACAAAGGAGAATTTCTACAAAGAAAATATCCTAAGTCTACAGCCAGCAATCAACATGCCCTCAGCCAGGTGCATCCCAACATGCGCCCTCAGCCAGGTGCATCCCACCATGCGCCCTCAGCAAGGCGCATCCATTTCAGCAGCTCAGTTATGTGCATCCTCAGTTATGTGCATCCCTTTGGCAGCTCAGTTATGTGCATCCCTTCAGTAGCCCAGTTATGTGCCGCTCTTCCAGCCAGGCTCACCGCCGTCTAAATGCTTCGACTAATAAAGCATTTATTGAGCAGAACGAGGGTAGCAATCAACCCTCTAGCCAAGGAAGGGAAAAGAACCACAAGACAACCTGTAGCCAGAGGAGGCTTCGAAAGAGCCTCCAAACACCAAGGAAGACCGTGATCGAAACTGTGGCTAAAGGAGCAGCTTTCAACACAACCAGAATGGGATACACCCATTTTGAAGGAAGAAAGAGCTACCAAAGCTGCAAGTACCGCAATTTCGATCTGCGGCTCTTCCTGCACAACGAAGACGAGGCTCGAGCATCCCTATCTTTGGATGCAACAGGCACCTTCCGCCTGCCTCGGAAGCCCTCGACTCCGACTTTTGGATGTAACAGTCACCTTCAAGTGCATCAACAAAGACACTGCGTCGCATCTTCACCCTCGGGAGCATCTCATCAACAGAATGCATTCGAGTGCACAAGTTCTTGTCGAAAAGATGAGAGAACGAGAAGCAAACCCTCTCTCCATGCCACTATTTATAGGCCGGGCAAAAATCAAACCCATGCGCCAAGTGGATAGCTCTCCGAATTCCGTACAATGAATTTATTAAATGGATGAACCAGACGCTTCGAATTCATCCAAGTCAAAACGGCTATTTAAAGTACTCGAAGAACGTAACAGTCGCACCATTAAAGACGGGTCAAGCGGATGTGCCGGCCAGACCGCGCATCACACAGACGCGTCCTACAACATCAAGCACATCATACAGACGCACCCTACAACATCAAAGCGCATCATACAGATGCGCCTTTCAGCACCAAGCGCATCACAGGGGATGCGCCCCCATGTGGCCCCATACGCCTAGTGGAACGCCAACCGACGCGCTACTCAGCTGTCCATCGAATGTCACAAATATTAAATGCTGAACTGACAGAGTTGGCAGCACGCTTCCCAAAGTCTGAACGGTCGACAACTTTTTCAGAAGACGAAGCATCGCCAACGTCAGCATCATCATTACTTCCCTCCGACGGCTACTGCCACGTGGCCACCCAACCATCTCGCATGCACCTCCGCAGCCATGCGCCCAAATCTGCATGTGCCTCAAAAGCCGTGCATCTCAGACTTTTCACTAATCCCTAAAGACAGAAGGAAAGTCACCATTAAAGCTCTGCATGCGCCTCAAAAGCCATGCGCCTCAGACTTCTCCTGATCCCAAAAGATAGGAATAAAGTCACCACTGAAGCTCTGCATGCGCCTCAAAAGCCATGCGCCCAGAATGGTTCGTGACTCCTAAAGGTTACGTGCCAAAGCCTCCTCATGCGCCCAATCCTAGGCGCATCCTACCAGATTCCCCCATCAAATCCGAGATCTCCGAGCCATGGGTCGATGACACGTGTCCTTTGACTAAACTTATCCAAGATCTCAGCAACAGAAAGATCTTCTTCTCTGCTACGTGCCGGCTCACAACATCAACATGAAGAAGTCAACCCCTCGATCAGGGCGTATCATCCATGCCTCCATCAGCAATCGACACGTGGCGTCCCCGCGTACAGGCGCATCCTATATGCGCGCATAAGCAGCCAGCCTGCAGACTATATAAGAGAGGGACCATCTCCTTCTTCGAGAGGGACCTACGTGCACACATATCAACCTCCACAACGAACAGACAGAGACTTCGTACCACCAGAAAGGCAGATACAGACACTCAACGTCTTCCTCCTCTCAGCAAGCTCCAGCACCCAGAGCAATCCAGACCTTCAGAGAACCGATAACCGTCGTCAGATCGTCAACGGAGTCAACGCATTACCACTTACTCCATCGGCACAAGGAACCCAGATTAAACAAAAGTGTACTCCTAGGACTACGTCTAAGTCCTATATTGTAACACTGTTGTTTGTATTGAAATTTACAATCAAAGAATTTTAATGGCAAACAAGCCTAAATAGTGGTAATTAGCTAATCTAATCAGATGAGTTAGACCTCCAAGGTCATGGTTAGTCTTTAGGCTAAACAGTTCTAAGATTACACTAGCAAAATATTAAAATCTCAATGCACTAATTTAAATATTTTTAAATTAATTAAGATTAACCATAAATCATTATTATTAATATTTAATGAAAATTTTTACAAAAGTTCAAAATTGTCCTTATTTTAGAAAAGTGGTGGTTATAGTTGTTTCCATACCACTTAAACATCCAAACCACAAACAACCATCACTTGTCACCACAAAACATAATCCACCAACACTACAAAATGAAACAGAAAAGTTGCAAACCATATCTGAGCACATCCCTCCATATCCATAACATTCCCCTGTCACAGCCTGCAACCACCTTTATTTCAGCAAGTTCCTGAGAGAACAAGAACACAAAATATCAACTCACTATTACAGGATTAGCAATACAGTTTGACTTTATTTCTGCACACATAAGAACTCAAGACGATTTGAATCACTTGAGAAGAACTGCAAGGCTAGCCATATTGAAACTAATTCATAAACATGTGTCAATCATGTAAAGAATATGAAGGCTAGCTAAATTATCAATCATATAAAGTTTCTCATTGAGGACACACTAAATGTAGTAGGGTACATCAAACCAAACCTGGACAGTAGATATTCCTACTGCAACCCAAAAGAGGTATGGTTAATTGAACAGTAAGGATATGCAAGACAATAATCCATGGTCTGATACTCTAAAGAAAATAATGACCAAAATTTTCTCCAAAGTAGTTGTATGTATAGCCCCTTAATTAATGTAAGTGAATGTAAGGTTATTGAACCATTCTCTCTACAGTATGTCACGCCCCGATTCGGTAAAATCGATAGTCGTCCCCCGGGCGTGATGCCGTGCAAGCCTAAGTTGCGCTTGCATAAGGCGGTTCATAAGGTTATCTGAAACAACATCATTTATAAGAGTACGCAGAGAAATTGAACACATTATATGAGAAGGAAACTTGCATTTTTATTGATAATAAGTTAGATTACAGACTCGATTACAAAAGAGGCTCTCTGGCTTACAACCGACATCGATGAGATAGTCATTCCATACATTTACATCCTTTTTACAAAACATCAAAATGACTCTCTAAGACCTGGGATCGGTGAGAGTTTGCGACTCATGATGCAGTTGGGTTGGAGTCTTCAAAATGTGGCAGAGTTAGCCTTCGCGCTAGCAAGGATTCAAAAGAAATGAGTGTCACCTTCAGTTCCTTGGCACGCTATCCTGGTTTCGAGTACATGTTGAGAGCGAGGGTCATCATATTACACTTTGTGCTAGTGCATGGCAGTTTAAATCCCGTGCTGTCATTTGTTGAAGAAGTTAAGTGGCATGCATGTAAATGTTTAGTGAAGTTTCTAACCATCCTACTCAATTCAAACTTATATTTGAAGGCACAACCGTATAACGATGATAGATCTTACCCCCGGCAGAGTGCGCCATTGTAGCATAAACTTACCATGTTCTTTCCTGTCATGTTGATAATAAAAAACATAATAGAGTACATTCGTGAAGGTCACTGGCACGACAAGCCATCCTGGACATATAGCTTGGTAGACAGAGGTCTTTCAGCGCATGTAGCGAGCCCCGTTGAAAGCTACTGCCTACCGTGGCATGCATTCGGCATAGTTATCCGTGTTTCTTCCTAGGCCGGAACGGTCCCGTGGCTCGGGATACCGTCCGAAAAAACAATTGCCCTTATCGACAAGTTGTCCATGACCGTGCTAAGTTAATTATTATTTCAAGGCACATCTTTATGTATTGTTATGACATTCATTTAATCGATTCGTCTTTCCTTAGCACGGTTCTATATGATACGGTAATTGCAAGCACGATAAGGTTATATGACAAGCATTTGTATAGTTCGTGTTCGGGACGCCGTGTGACCATTCATCGGAACATCATTCATGTCGTTGTATTACATCTAGCATAGCACATGTCTAGTATCGATAATTTATTAGAGAAGAGGGTCGAGGGAAGAAGGGTCAGCCACTCACCTTAGTATTTACTTGAGGCGAGAAACTGGTTGGCCACGCTAGACGTTGCCTACGTGATCACCTGAAATCGCAAAAGCAACCGATTAGAACACTATTATTCAACAAAATTCGATACGAATGCTAAATTCGAAACGCAAGCCATGAAAACCATCGAAAACATTCACAAAAATGCATTCAGAAAACCAAAGCCAAAGAAGCAATTACGGCATGAAAAGCAGAGCAACGAGAGGTCTCTCCCGACTCAGCCGCAGAGTCTATCCTCGAGGTGCAACCCGCTGAATATGGGACTTGGTTTCGAAGAAGCCATTCCATAATGGGGAATGGATCTTAATTCAACCGTTCCCGTTCGATCGATTCGATCCCGTCCTATCGGTCCCGACCGAATCAATAGCGATAGTGTTCCTTTCTTGCGCACCCGTGGATGGAGAACGAGGCATAATGTAGGGACGGGCACTACACAGTATGTAACAAAAATTTAAAAGGTAGATTTTTGAAACTGCAACAAAGATGTGATACTGAAACAATCAACTATTGGTTCTCCTTTGACCAAACAGGACAGAAACATCTGATCAATGTCACCCATATTGCACGGGAAACTGGCATCCCTATCATGTCCATACCCGTACCCATAATCGTATTTGTGCAACATGGGTGACTACATTGTACCTATTTGAAAATGTCTGAATTTTGTATGTATACGTGCAATAGTAAGCATAACTATTGTGTGTGTGTGTGTGAACAGAAAGAAAGGTATATTTACAAATTCAAATGCCTGACCATATAAAGAAATTTTATTTAATAACCGTAAAATCTACATACATTATATACTAATGTTACAACTTGTGAACACTTAAGCAAGGAAATTTATCAGTTTTCTTTATCATGTCAATCTGAGATGAATCACCCTTAAATTAGTGTTCATAAATTTCACACAATATCACAATTCAGTAAACCAATGAGAGTCAAGCGAGAGAGGTTTGCCTTTATAATAATTACTCAAAGAGTTTCAGACTCAGGATCCCATATTTTCGTTGGACACCTTATAACTATCCAGAAACTTGCCAATATCAAGAGAAGCATAAGCTTGTTTAAAAAATTGATCATTTGACATCAATACTAGTTAATTGTGTGATCAATGTTGACTCTTCTTTATGCACTCATCAATATAGTTCAGAAAAGGACTTGAATAGACACTTCTCAATTTATCAGATGACAGAAAGAAAACATCAAATTTGTATAGCAAAAATATTTACCCATAAAATTCTAAAACAAAGACTAAAGAGGTTATAATATTAGTACTACAAGAATTGACGATTAGAGAAACAATTATCCATTTTTTAGTGGACAAAACAATGATAAATGAGGTTAGTATATACTTCGGTTGTTTTGTGTAACTCAAATTGTTCAAGTTCAAATTAATACATTGTATAGTAGTGTATATTTAAAACATTCCTAAAGCTTAAATATTTAAAAATTTAGTAAACATTGACTTATCCCTAGGCCCCCCGAGGTAACCTACCTTAAGTTGCCCAGCGGCAACCAGTTCAGTCTTTTAAAACTAAAAGAGCAATATAGTTTCCAGATCATTGCAATTTAGAAATACAGCTTAAACTCGTTAAACTATAGACTCATTAAACAAAATAGCTAGTAGGCAAAGAAATGGAAATAGTGTGCCATCATAAAACTCCATAATGAAAACATTTATTCGAAATTGTTAAACTATAGATTCACTGTAGATAGTCTAAAATTACCTGCGTCGATTTGTTAGTTAAGGAACTGCAAAACATGTTCCATCCACTCTGTACGAACTTCCTTAATTTCTTCAAAATTGTAGTCTTCCTTTGATTATACTATTTGTAAATAGGAAGAAAAAATGAAAATGTTACTGTCATGGTATATTTATATTCTAAATATACATGTGATTAAGAAAAACATCACCTTTGGATTAAGTAAGGTTCGATCAGATGTGATCTCATTCATAAATCTCATCACGTAGTACCACATTCCCCCACATCCACAGGTCGGCTTGTTGTGGCGCTTAATCATAGAAAATTAAGCAAAGTCCTTAGAAACTTGTATTTATTTTCATTTCCATTTACATGAGAGAAATATTGTACCTTAATTGTTATCTAGTTCAATTTAAACTTTTGACTTGCTTTTCCATCTAAGCATGAAACATCCGAAGTCCATTATATGCAAATTAAAGTGGATAATATTAATAGTAATTACATCTAATTAGTACCTTAACTGTAGTTGTAAAATTCTTAAAATATGGTACAAATATTGATGCATACCTTGTTACAATGTACTTAAGATCGAATTGGACGTAACTCCTCCAAGAGTCCAAATAATATGCTCTCATTAGTGACAGGTCAATGACAACCAAAACCCAATGAAAACTGTAACACCATATAGCACCAAGATATATACAAGTTATCGAGTTATTGAGAACTTATGAAGAAAAATAAGTAAGAAAATGTATTATCTAGGGTTGTATGGCAAGAAAACAAGTCGACTTCCTTTTTGAGATATCAAACTGTTACAAATATGTCGTGCCCTTGCATCCCGCGTTCCAAGAACGTTTTTCAAACCAGACGAGGAGACTCGGATTAATGAAGCAAACATCCTCTACAAGGTTTAGCTCCTTCAAACGAATGTACAACAACCTATATATGTAGTTTGTATATTATTTAGATCAACTTATTAATGTAATAACAAAAATTTGAAAAGCAAAGTATTTAATTACCTTATGTATATTTGGACGCAATTAGATGATAGGGCACACATTTTAATGAAATTTTTGAAATCCTCCTCGAGAAGAATTACAACTGTTGTGGTATAAATAATTTGCCAGAAAGTGGTACCGAAATTGCGGTTTTTTCAACGATCAAGCGTTGTACTAATTTAGCAAAGCAGTCCATTTCGGACGAATTTTTGAATGACCTTAGAATTCTAGTGGAAGCCCTTGTTGGATTTTTAACTTTAGTTGGCGTGTTCCTTTGCTCATTGGGAGCTTTTTTGTCCACCTTGGATGTCTAAAATACAACACAATTTCAGAGTAAAAATGTATAAGACTTAAATAATATGATATTTATACAAGAGACTTCTAAATAAATATTGACTACCTCTAATTAGAGTACCATGAAGAACTAAATCGGTTGGCCAAAGTATGTGATATCCAATAGCATCCTTAATCTTAGTTAGAGGGATATCTTCAGGTGGAATAGGAAGCAACGCATCCTCGTCCAATACCAATTCGATGGACACAATAACATTGGGGGGCTTGTATTCCATAATGGTTCCTTTGGAAAAAATATTGTCGATGGAACCCACAACCAATTGGCAATCTTCTACCTTTTTAAAAGAAAGCATATAGAAAATTGTATGTCCCTTTATTACTTCCATTTTACTAGGAATTCAAAAATAAAGAAACTGACATGTAGTACCTTTGTTTTACTCTTCGGACTAGGTTTTGTTGCATCGACATCCATATCTTGATCAGTTTGGAGAGGAGATTTTTACTTACAACCTTTCCAGAAAAGCAGATAATGGTATCAGAAAAGTAGATACTGATTCAAGTAGACAAAAAAGTCCAACTTTCAGAAAAGTTCAAGTAGAAAGAAAAATGCAAATAGATAGTGTGTATCCAAGTAAATAGTGTTAGAAAAGTTCAAGTAGACAATAAAGTTCAAGTAGACAAGAAGTCCAACTTTCTAGAAATAAACAAATAGAAAGAAAAGTTGAAGGAGATAGTGTGTGTCTACTTTACACTAAAATTGAAAGAGGGGATAAAATAAACCTGGTTCATGATCCTTGGCCTCTGCGAACCTTCGGAGGCATAACTCGGTGCATTCACGGTAGGTATTGCAGGAATTGGAAAGTTGGAACCGGTATCGGATAACGGCGTAGCACAGAGACCTTGTGAAAGTAAGTTGTTTATCATCTTACGTTTTCTCTCAATCTCATCAAGCAACTTCCTTTTCTCCTCCTCCCAACCAGTCAGAGTTTTAGCAGTGTTGAAAAAGGATCTTGGGGTGACATATTTTCCCAATGCCGTAACACAACCACTGTGCTCGGGCCTCTCCATTGCATATCCAAAAGCATCTATATTTTGAGGAATCAACAACTCTCCATAACTTCTTTTCTTTTTCACTTCATCATATGAAAAGAATGAATTTATGTTAGCATCTTAATATGAAGTTGTGCAACAAGAATGAAATGAAAATAACAGTTAAGACTTGCTTACAATTTTATCCATCATTGCTTATGTAACTGGATCATAAACTATCGATGGATCATCACCGTCATCAGCATCTTCATTATCACACCCTAGTATTTTTTTTGTTGAACTAGTGCCTACATCCCGCTTTTGCTTCTTTAGAGCTAGCTTCCAAAATAGACAGCGATCTACTTGGTCCTCAGTATATGTACCGTCTTTCTTCTGTTATTTAGACAAAGTCATTATATAAAACTCACAATACTGACTTAAAATTCAAAATAAGATATATAAAACTCAAATACTGACTTCAAATTCAAAATAAGATCAATTACAATTTTCTCTTAAACCGGCATAGCCTTTTCGGCTTAGCCTATGATTATATACATGCTTCATTCTCCGGCTTTGTTGCTTCTTGCGCCGGGACTAAAATGTTAATGTAATTAGTTTACAGTAAGTAAGAATTTCTGAAGTTGTAAAGTTAAAACATATTTAACACTATGATACCTGAAAGTCGTTAGAAAGACGAGTTGTCACAAACATGGACTATTCATTTTGATTGATAAAATCATAGATTGGAGGGGGGTTTCTAAGAACTGCAAGTTTTCCATATTTGTAAGAACATAAGCTGTCAATGTATGCCGGAATAATTTTGATGCAACATCCATTGTTTGCATTAATTTTTTTAGCTCTTGGATCAATGATAAAAGATTACTGCTGAAGATTACTACAGTTTAGAACCAATAAGTACTAATAAATGAACTGAAAATAATTTTTTCTACATAAATAAAAGTTACCTCCATTGACGACCATGTGTCTTTAATTTTTGAGGGACTTTTCGCCAATCGTCATAAGTAATGGGTATCATAGAATGTGCAATAACCCCAATCAAGCTAACACATTATGCACCAGCCTCCCTAATAGGTTGTTCGGACTCATTGAATGTGACAATTTTTTTATTCCGTCACTTTTCGATTGATAGTTCTCTCCATTTTTGTAGGACCTCTTGTTGCTTTTTATTTTTGGACTTCCTCCACTCGGGGAGGGTTCATCTCTATAACCTGTGACAAAAATAAGCATGTAACAAATAGCTAACATGATTAGGAGGATAATGCCTAAGTGGCTCTCCGATTGGCAGGGCAACTGGTTTATACAAAAAAGATCCAATTCCTCCCACATCCGAGAAGAACTATATATTTTCCAACTCGGTCATCGTAATGAAATCCTAGAGTGTGTGAAGGTTCTTTCTTTCAAAGCCTCCAACTCCTCAGGAGGAACAAGAGTTTGTAGGGTCAAAGTTGTAATCAGTAAGGAGGCTTAAGTGACCAAAACAAAAAGGACCTCCAGCGTCCCTGAAAACCAACACTTTGCTGCTATAAAATTGAGCTAAAAAATATTTATTTTCATCTGGAAGAAGATAATATCATCAACAAAATAATTAAAACTTCAACCCAATTCTATAATACATAAGCCAAGAAAAAGCCTCCCAAAACCTAAATATCTTACTCAAAACAAAGGTTTGCAAAATCATCAACCCTTTTACCAGTCAACATAGACACTCTAAAGTACGCGGAGACACATAAAAAAATATCATGTTTGTGTTTGTGTGTCTTCCTCCAAATTAAACACAAAATGACACACCCAAAAGTCTATATAGACTAAATTCTTCCAAAGATTTCAATTCACAACTGAACCTAACAGTTTCAAACCTAGTTAAAAACCAAACATCCATTTCCATATATTGTGTCAGAATCCCATATATATGTCTCAGGAATAGCACTTACCAAAAAAAATGATGCATACCTCTTTTGATAGACAACACTTACCAAAAACAAACACATAATACGATGCATACCTCTTTTGATGTCATCTTTTGTTATTATTGGAATGTGTCATATTAGGCATGCTTGATGTCTGCAAGGTGGCAGAAAAAGGCTATAAATAATATGCAAACATATTGGATCAAACTATATATGTCAAAGAAATAAGTAGAGGAGATTTTACAATATATGTCTAACAAAATAAGTGGATAGTATCAATACAAATAGGCTGAAGTAATCGTATGAGTTCAAAAAACAAAATTCATTAATGTCACATATGATAAGAAACTTGTGTCCAATTTACTTATCAACCCAATCCCCTTTACAACCTACTCTTTTATAACACATATTATCATCATCCCCGGCATCAAATAATATATCAGTATTTATCGATGCATTAGCAAAGGGATGATGCTCTATTGTATTATCCAGGTCTTCATCATCTTCTTTGTGCATATAGTCTTTTGACCGATGGACAAAACAACAAACCATTGAGGATCAAGTTGGTCTTTTACATAAAATACTTGCTTGGTTTGTGAAGCTAAAACAAAAGAATCTGATTTGTACCCAACTCGATTAAGGTCCACCAATGTGAAACCAAGTTCATCACCCTTAACACCCTTACTATTGACCTAGTCGCACTTAAATATTAGAATTTTGCAAGTGTGATAATCAAGCACCCATATTTCTGTGATAACCTGTCATGACCCGCACCCAGTGTAGGGGCACGAAAAGTGGGTACGTCCAGCCTACACCGCAGTGTCGGCAAGTAGTAGAACGTTATCCTAGGTTACTTATTTCTAACAATTATAAGGTACCTGTACAATATATACGCTCCTAATGGAGGACAATATAGAAATGTACAATCAATCACAGCTAAGGTAAAAAATACGATAAGATAGATAGATATGAAAGTTGCCAAATAAAATACAATATGAGAGGAAGTCCAAGTATCTAAGATAACATCTCCACAACATCCAGAATAACAAAATCCTAAATAAGTACATAATGTATCCAAAATAAGACAAGACAATAAAGTAAGATAACTAGTCTAGCTAACTAGCCTAGACTACTGGGTAATATCCTCTGCAAGGACTGGGTCCTCCTGGGAGTCCAGCTCGCAGGTGTCATCTAGGCCTGCTCCGTAGTACGTAGGACAGAACTCTTTAATGTCATCTGTAATATTTCAACAGGTCCAGTCAGGATAGGAATGAGCACAATACATCTCACGCAGTTCATAATATGACAGAAATATAAGCATGCTATAGAGTAAGATACATAAAACGCTGAAGAATATATATGAAGTAAAAGAGATGACTGTAAGAAAATATCTACTATAAGTAAAGAACTAATCATGTCTAGCGATGTATAGTACAAGATAGACATATGAACGGCTTGAATTTACATGATTATTCTAAGAGTTTGCACAGATTACACTACTTTGGAATTGTTCACATGACCATTTATACTCTCTCGTACCCCAATCAATACACAAGGATCCAGACAAGTTATGTTATTGTACATAATTTAACATGGGAGCCCATAAATGGTGCACATGAAGTATACATGAGGGGCTCTGTGAACATGAGACTACATGAATCATAAGAGTGCACATGAATGGTGAAAGCACCAGAGTACATAATGAAAGTAAAACGCACATGACATGACGTAACTCGATGCTTCCGAGGGGATAACATCTCATGAAGGGATCCATATAGTACCAATATTAACAATGTGACATCATCAAGTAAAGTAATCTAGAGCATAAATATAAATTCTGGCAAGTAAAACGGTCAGAAATGTACTCGCCTGATATCCTGATTATTCAAAGAGTATAGATGTCCGGACAACGTAGATGAGTCCTATTTAGAGCAACACAGGTCACAACATGTCCAGAATGGTAATATTGAACTTTACAATGCATTCTATATGAATTCTAGGTCATTCTAGACTAAAGTCAACTCTTGGTCAACTCTAGTCAACTACACTAGTCAAACTAGGTCAACTAAGCTTTACTAGGTCCAAGCCTAATCCAACAAGTCTCACTAAGCCTAACCAAGCCTAAGCTAGCACTCAAACACAATCAAAAGCCAAAACAAATTATCACACACATAAATACAAATATGTATATATATATATATATATATATATATATATATATATATATATATATATATATATATATATATAGGCTAGTGCCTAATACACAAGCAAGGCACAAACATGGTATATATAAGTAGGGGGTGAGTGTGTGTATATTGGGTTACATACAAGGGGTTAAGATACATGGTGTCAAGGGGTGTATGTGAATATGTGTATGTGTGTGCCTCACATGTATGAGTGTGTGGACAAGAGTAATGTGTGACAGTGATTAGGGTATGTGTGTGTGTGTGTGTACTGCAAGTTAGAGAGTGCGTGTGTGTGTTCTCAGGTAAATGAGTGATAGGATGTGTGTGTGTGAGTGGTTATTGTTCTCAGGTTTTGTGTGAAATCAGGTTGGTAGGGAACACTTCTCAGGTTTTTGTATAATTACATACATGTGTAGTATGTGTGTGTGTACAGGGGGTTATATGTGTGACAAGCAACAATGAGTGATGGTGAGGGTTTTATGTGTGTGTGTGTATGTGTTCAGCTGTATGGTGTGTGTGTGTACAGGTTACATAGTGTGTGTATGTACAGGTTACATAGTGTTTGAAGAACAAGTAGGCAACTCTAGAGGGGTGAATAGAGTTTATGACAATAATAACTAATTAAAAAATAAACTCTTTCACCAACAGTAAATAATCAGAGTAAATGCGGAAATTATAAAGGCGAAAAAGTATACGCAAATACAGCCGATTTTAACCTGGTTTTCCTCGTGGAGGACTAGTCCAGGCCTGAGAACTCTAGCTCAGGATTAAATCCACTATTTATGAAATAGTAGTTACACCCCGTGCCTTTTCTTCAGAAGAGCACGTCAACTTCTTACAGTGATCGCAGTGGCGATGCTTGGAATTTTCCAAGCAACTTTTTAAACTCTTGCACAAACTCCTAACTGAAGAGCACTGAGCACTTTGAGGCTTAGGAAGCTTGTGGCTAGTAGATGAGAAGGGTAAGGCTTGTATAAGTATTTAGAGAGAAGATTGGATGATTGAAAAAGTGAGAATTCAAGGCCTATTATACTAGTAGCAATAGACAGAATTCGGCCAGAATTTTGGGTCAAGAATTCAAATTTTTGGCCGTTGGACAACTAGCATACAGCAAACCCTAAAAATTAGGGTCCTGAAATTTATGGGACAGAATTCGGCCTGAACTCTGTGTGGAGGCAGAATTCGGCCCGAACTCTGTGTGGAGGCAGAGTTCAGCCCGAACTATGTCTCCAGATGACAGAATGGTTCTAATGGGCTAATTGGGCTAGTTTGGTTTTGGTGGAGCTTTTGGTTTGTGGTTTGGATACAGGTAAAGGCCCAAACTGCTCAGTGCGACTGAGTTTACATTTAGCTAGACTAAAGAAAAGTGTAAAATACAGACTCGAAAAATAGTACATTGCAGGTACGAGCCGTCATCCGTCTTGTACTGAGTTCGATCTTGATGTGTCATATTGAATTATGATAATTATCATATTGTCAATTTTATCAATATTTGGTTGACTATGATTTTGTGTCAATAATCTCTCTCATATTGATAATTGACAAAATGATATTTGTATATTCAATATTCATACTTGAACACATTTATAAAAGCAGAGCTCCCCCGTAATCAGTGCAGAGCTAGCAATAGCTCTTCCGTAAACATTGCTTCGTTGTAAGCCAACGTTCCTCTTGTCCTGATAAATACAAGCTTTTCCAAAATACCGATACACAATACAATATGCTATAATAATGTAAATATCAAATAATTCTTCCCCTTTTGGCATTTATCAATCCCAAACAACCAGAGAATTTGGAAATAAAAATAACAGGCAACCACACCAAAATACTAATAAACTGCATCAAGTGTCTCAAGAGTCATAGAACATAAAGTGAACTAATAAAAAGCAACTACATAAACGATAAATCCATAATGCATAAAAACTAAAAACATAAGATCCTCAGCAGCGGCAGCAAGTAGGTGACCATATCCATCACGGAGCTCGAGAAGGTCCAGCGCTGTCAGATGGATCAGTATTCGAACGACGTGGATCCATGAAAGTCGCATCCGGATCCAGATAGCGCATAACCCAAGGGTCATCAATACGGTATCCGTCGCGAGCAGGATCCCGCTCCATAGGAATAGGCATAAAAGGATGCCGAGACATAGAGTACCGAACGTCATGCAGTGAGTTGCTGATGGCACTCATCTACAGGGTGGTACGGTAGTCAAGCTGGGTCCAGCGATCATCCTCTAACATGAATCGATCGTGAAGCATAGTCTGAATCGACTCAAGAGTAGCAGGTGGAGGGGGCACAGGCTATCAAGAGCAGGTGCGTCATCCTGAGCATCAGAGTGCTCGGACTCAGCAGGAGAACTGACAGCTGCATGAAGTCGTCGTACCTTAGATAGGAAGGCAGGGGCAGGGAGGAACTGGCACTCATCAAGTGGGATATGAAAAGCACGAAAAACCATAGGAAGATAGAGAGCATAGACCAAAGAATGTGGCCTCTTCCTAGCATTGATCATCCAGTCCACTATGGTACATGGAAGATTGAATGGGACATGAAAGTGTAGGTGATACATAGCAGAAATGTCAAAATATGAAACCTCATCGGTCGATTCCACTTTGGGCAGAATCGTGGAAAAGACAATACGATGAAGCTCATAGAAGTAAGGGTTTTAAAATTTGGCAAGAAGCTTGCACGGACGTGTGTTTGGGGTACACAAATCGTCCTTGAAGCTTTCTAGGGACGACCCATCGGGAAATTGAAACTTGCGAGCATCAACAAGTTTCTCCCATGAGTTAGGCTCCAAAATTTTAAGATATTCTGCAAGATCAAAGTCATCAAATGATATGTCAATGCCAGCAACACGTGAATATAAATGTGTATTATCATGAGTAAGATTACAATAAAATATCTGAATGGCATTTAAATAGATAAGTGAATTAGTGGTGACAAGTTCATCAAGACACAAGTCATGAAAGAGGGAGTCATATTGAAAAAATCTGGTAAAGTTAATAGGATGACCCACACACATGGACGAGATCGAAAATCATTGAACCACTCGTTTGAGGCATCCAATGATACAAATATGCGATCATCATACGTGTTGGGGTCAATAGGACGAGGTGGATTGAACACGGGTGAATGGGTTGTTGAATCGGTTGTTGAACCGGAATAGGTTGATGAACAGGTTGTTCATTGCGAGGAGGAGGATTCGAAGAGGACGCACCCCCGGTTCGAAGCCTCTTTCCTTTATTAAACAACTTGGAAGCCATGAGTAATAAAGAAAATAAGGAAATTTAGATGGAGAGAAGAGTAAAATTATACCTCAAAAGGATGATGAAGGATGGAGGAGAATGATGCAAGAAACTCTCTCCTTGAATTTGGAGAAGAAATATGCACTAGAATGAGAGAACTAGGGTTAGGATTTGAAGAGGAAGTGTTGAAGGAATTTTGGAGGAGACAATGGAGGAGAGAGAGAAGGAGAACCCGGTTATAATGTTAGGGGTTCGAATGGTCGGAAGTAATCAGGACCATTGGATCAAGTTTAGATCAGCGACTGAGCCCGCATGTAGTTCTGGAATGACCAGACCAAATTCGGCCCGAACTCTGTATTAGGCAGAGTTCGGCCCGAATTCTGGGTTCTAGTGCCAGAATAGAAATCAGGCTGAAATGAGGTAGAAAATAATGATAGATAAATAAGAATGAAGTAATGAATATGCAAGAGTAAGAAATCCAAGTAGAGAATTGCAAAAAGTGAAAGCTGAATCAAAAGAAAAGAACTGAAGTTCAAAAATTTGAATTGAGCAAGTTATAAATAAAAGTATACCATGTAATAAACAAGGATTTATGACCCAATTTGTTACGGTGAAACTTCCATGGGGTAGCTGCAGGGGCCGGATCCCAGCTAGCGGTAGTCCTGAGGGCTAATGCACCGTGTCGCTTAGGCTTTTACGCATTGTTGTCAGAAGGACCCTTTCGACTTGTACCCATAACAGATTCATCATAAAGAACTAAGACATAATCGATATTTACGCAGGTCACTTTAATGAATAACAGTTTCATCTAAAATTCCTAGTTTACGACAAAGAAAATTGAAACGCTCTTCGGATAGAGGTTTAGTAAAAAAAAATCTGCCAGCTGATGATTAGTGTCAGTAAATTCTAAGTTTATAGTGCCATTTTGCTGATGATCACGCAAAAAGTGGTGATGAATTTCAATATGTTTCGTGCGTGAGTGACATGTAGGGTTCTTAGTAAGGTTGATAGCACTAGTGTTATCACAGAATATAGAAATGTGCATAAAAGGTAGGTTGTAGTCTGCAAGGGTTTGCTTCATCCACAGAATTTGTGCACAACAATGACCAGCTATGATATATTCAGCTTCTGTTATGGATAGTGCGACAGAATTCTGCTTCTTGCTAAACCAAGAGACTAGAGCCTTGCCTAATAAATGACACATCTCGCTTGCACTTTTACGGTCGACTTTGCATCCTGCAAAATCAGCATCTGAATACCCGATGAGGTTAAAGGATGTAGATTTGGGATACCATAAGCCCACTGTAACAGTACCCTTAAGGTATCGAAAGATACGCTTAACGATGGACATGTATGATTCCTTAGGACTAGCTTGATAGCGAGCACACAGACAAACACTAAACATGATATCGGAACGACTAGCAGTTAAATAAAGTAAACTACCAATCATACCTCGATACTTACGTTAGTCAACAGGTTTGCCGCTTTCATCAGGTTCCAGCTTGGTCGAAGTAGCCATAGGGGTGCTGATTGGTTTGACGTTGTCAAGATCAAATTTCTTCAGCATATCTTTTGTGTATTTTGACTGGCTGATGAAAGTTCCTTGCGAAGTTTTTTTGACTTGCAATCAAAGGAAGTAGGTGAGCTCCCCCCTCATGCTCATCTCAAATTCGTTCTGCATACACTTAGCAAAATCTTGGCAAAGATTTTCATTAGTAGAACCGAATATGATATCATCTACATAAATTTGCACTAAGAGAATAGTGTTTTGAAAACTTTTGATAAACAGTGTAGTGTCAATTTTCCCTTTTGAAAAACCTTTATCTAGCAAGAAATTGTTTAGGCGTTCATACCAAGCTCTAGGGGCTTGTTTGAGGCCATATAACGCTTTCTTGAGTTTGAAAACGTGGTCGAGAAATTTGTGTTTCTCAAAACCAGGGGGTTATTTTACAAAAACTTCCTCCTTAATAAAACCATCCAAAAAGGCACTCTTAACATCCATTTGAAATAATTTAAAATTTTAAAAGTTAGCAAATGCACAAAGCATCTGAATGGATTCCAGTCTTGCAACAGGAGCATACATCTCATCATAGTCGATACCTTCCTCTTGGTTGTATCCTTGAGCTACTAGACGAGCTTTGTTGCGTATAACTGAACCATATTCATTTACTTTGTTGCAAAAAATCCATTTACTACCAATAATCGAATGATTAGCTGGCCTAGGAACAAGTTTCCAGACCTGGCTCCTTTCGAATTGCTTGAGTTCTTCTTACATGGCAGAAATCCAAAACTCATCATTAAAAGCTTTTAAAACAGTTTTAGGCTCATTTGTGAAATGAAGGCAGTGCTAGCAATGGAGTCTCTTAACGATGATCGAGTACTTAGTCCGCGTGAAACCTCACCTATTACCAAGTTATTTGGATTTGAAGGCTTGAAAGAGAATTTCTTTGGCAAGCCCTCCAGAGAATTGGTTTCAATGGTG
This sequence comes from Iris pallida, assembly GCA_029216955.1. Classification (NCBI taxonomy): domain Eukaryota; kingdom Viridiplantae; phylum Streptophyta; class Magnoliopsida; order Asparagales; family Iridaceae; genus Iris; species Iris pallida. Next base: position 3,193,110 of record JANAVB010039620.1, read on the forward strand.
GTATTCATCGGCGTAGAAGTTGATGGCTCAACATCATCGTCAGGAGTGGCTACTGCACTATTATCTTCATCAAAAGTCACATTTGTAGACTCTTCCACAATCAATGAGCGTTTGTTGAACACTCTATATCCCTTGCTCTTGGTAGCATAGCCAAGAAAGATACCATCGTCAGCTTTGGCATCAAATTTGCCTAAGTTGTCTTTGGTGTTAATGATAAAACATCGACAACCGAAAACTCTAAAATAAGAAACATTTGGAGTTCTACCAAACCAAAGCTATAGGGTGTTTTCTTCGTAAAAGGTCGAATAAGCACCTTGTTTAAATATGGCACGCTGTACTGACAGCTTCAGCCCAAAAATATTTCGGAAGTGAAAATTTATTCAACATGACTCTAGCCATATCGCCAAGAGTTCTATTCTTTCGCTCCACAATACCATTTTATTAAGGAGTTCTAGGACAGGAAAACTCATTATCAAAACCATTTGAGTCATAAAATGTTTCAAAATCAGTATTTTCGAAAATGCCTCCATGATCACTTCGGATTCGAGTGATCATGTAGCCTTTTTTGTTTTGAACCTTTTTAGCAAAAATTTTGAAAACAGACATCGCATCGCTTTTGTTTGAAAGAAAGAAAACCCAAGTGAATTTAGAAAAATCATCTACTATAACAAAAGCGTAGAGCTTTCCACCAAGACTAGCTACTCTACTAGGACCGAATAAGTCCATGTGAAGTAATTGCAAGGGTCTAGTAGTAATTACAGTGTTTATTGAATGAAAGGAAGACTTGGTTGCTTTATTCAACTCACAATCGACACATACCGTGTCCTTTTTGAATGTGATGTCGGGCAAGCCTATTACTAGCTTCTTAGTCGATAGCCTGGATATAGTATCCATATTGGCATGACCATGACGCTGGTGCCACAATAATCTCTTATCCTTGTAGGCGTAGAGGCATCTCCTTGCACTGTTAGTATCTCTAGATAGATAAAAAAATATAAATGTTATCCTCTCTTATCCCTTCAAAAGTGATGTCTTCCGTTGACCTATCATAAATATAGCATTTATTTTGTCCAAAGTTAATATCATATCCACAATCAGCAAGGTGACTTATGCTGAGCAGGTTATGCTTTAACTCGGTCACTAGGCAGACATCATTTATTACAGGAGAAGGAGGATGACCAATAGTACCATTACCTATGATATACCCTTTTAGATTGTTGCCGAAGGATACATACCCTTCCCTCTTCAACGATAGTGATGCAAAAAGATTTGTGTCTCCCGTCATATGTCGCGAGCATCCACTATCGAGAATCCACTTGCTTTTAATTGAGGAGGGAAGGTCCACCTACATCAAGAGTAGATGTGACCTTTGGTACCCAAGTTCTTGTGGGTCCTGAAATGTTAGTCTTTGGCACCCATGCATATAGATTTATATCTAATAATCTCCTAATTCTACATTGTGGTGAGATGTGTCCATGTACCCCACAATAGGTGCAAGTAGCATGCCTATTTGTGTTGGGGGAAGGTTGATAATGGTGTCTATATGTAGCATGGTGAGAGTGGTGTGGAGCAGGATGATGGTGACTATACGTGGCAGCAGGATAATGGTTATGTCTATATGCAGCATGGTGGTGGTTATGTCTATGTGCAACATGGTGATGGTTATATCTACGTGTAGCATGATGATTTTGTGTAGCAGTAGAATGATAGTTTTGAGAATAATTTCTATGTGCATATGGTTTGTGTGCTGTATGGAAGTGTGTGTACATGTAAGCATGTTTACGTGCTGCATGTGGATGACGTGTTTGACTATTTTGAGTAGTATTGTGCTTTGTGTGTGTCTTATGTGATTGGGTTTGAGGTTGAGCAACCTGTTTTCCCAATCTAATCTCTAATTTCTTAGAGGCAGCATGCAGTTCATTACACTTAGCATTTAAAATATCAGTTTTAGCAATAAAGATCTTGTGTCTATTCTTTTCTTCAGCAAGCTCAGTGTTGAGTGTTGTGATCTCACGTGTTTGCTTTTCAATACGTTCTTCGGCATCATGTAGGCTTAACTTAAGCTTAGACACCTCATTAGTGACTTCCGTGGGTGGAGTGTCTCTAACATTATCAAGCAAAGAAGAGAGTTTTTGAATCTTGACTTCATAGCTTTTGATCTTCTCATTGGCATGTTTATATTTTCTAATGACTTTTTTGTAGTCATTTAGTAAATCATTAAATGCATCGCCAAGTTCATCAAAAGTGAAGTCATCGATAGTTTTGCTAGTTACCTTATGGGATGTTGCCATTAGGCATACATTGGCGGTGTCTTGAGGGGAGTCCTTTTCTTCCTCGGAGTCACTTGCTTCGCTTTTATGACAAATGCTAGTGTTGGCATATTTTTTTGAGGAAGACTTCTTGTAGGGATTCTCATATCGGTTGCTTTTCTTTGCGAATGGACAGTCTTTTCGCACATGTCCAGTCTTCTTGCAGCCGTAGCACGTTGGTTCTTCCTCGTCATCTTCTTGTTGTTCCCTCTTTCTTTGATTGAAGCACAGAAACTTCTTGAAATTTTGAACTAGAAGAGCTTGATCATCACCTTCGAAATTATCTTCATCGGTCTCTTCAGGATCAGCCCTTCGACGATGAGCTTTTAGGGCAATCTCTTTTGCCTTTGGAGCAGGCTCTTCGAAGTCTTTGACGTCAAGCTCGTGAGTCATCAGCTTTCCCATCAAAGTCTCCATAGACATTGTGGTGAGATCATTGCCTTCTATGATAGCTGTTACCTTAGGGTTCCAAATCTTTGGAAGCCCCCTAAGTAACTTGCAGATCTTCTCGTGATTTGTATATTGTTTGTCGAGAGATGACAAGGGGTTGATGACGTCGAGGAATCTTGTAAACATTTGTGTGATCGTCTCATTTATCTTCATCTTGAACGCCTCATATTCTTGAGTGAGACGACTAATTTTTGACTCCTTGACTTTGGTGGTTCCATCATGCGTCACTTCTAGAAGTCTCCATATTTCGTGCTAGGTGGTGCATGTCGAGACCCAGTTGAAATTATTCCTTCCTATTACACAAAATAAAGCATTAATGGCTCTAGCGTCTAGACTCACCTATTTTTTTTTCTTCGTCTGAATATTTGTCGTGGGGTTTCTCGACGAGATCACCATTGACAACTATCCTGGCGGGCTTTTTGTAACCATCGGTAATAATGGTCCACATGTCGAAGTCTAGAGACTTTAGATAAAAACTCATCCTTGTTTTCCAATAGGTGTAGTTTGTTCTCTCAAATAGGAGAGGATTATGAGTGGACTGCCCTTCACCGTGATTGGAAAACATGGGTTGTGTGGTTGCCATGGATCAGCTCTAGGATGTTCGTCCTTGTTGAGCGAACAGAGCTCTGATACCAAATTGAAGAACAAGTAGGCAACTCTAGAGGGGGTGAATAGAGTTTATGACAATAATAACCAATTAAAAAAATAAACTCTTTCACCAACAGTAAATAATCAGAGTAAATGCGGAAATTATAAAGAGCGAAAAAGCATACGCAAACACAGTCGATTTTAACCTGGTTTTTCTCGTGAAGGACTAGTCCAGGCTTGAGAACTCTAGCTCAGGATTAAATCTACTATTTGTGAAATAGTAGTTACATCCCGTGCCTTTTCTTCAGAAGAGCACGTCAACTTCTTACAGTGATCGCAGTGGCGATGCTTTGAATTTTCCAAGCGACTTTTTGAACTCTTGCACAAACTCCTGACTGAAGAGCACTGAGCACTTTGAGGCTTAGGGAGCTTGTGGCTAGTAGATGAGAAGGGTAAGGCTTGTATAAGGCTTTAGAGAGAAGAGAAGAGAAGATTGGATGATTGAAAAAGTGAGAATTTAAGGCCTATTTATACTAGTAGCAATAGGCAGAATTCGGCCAAAATTCTGGGTCAAGAATTCAAATTTTTGGCCATTGGACAATTAGCATACAGCAAACCTTAAAAATTAGGGTCCTGAAATTTAGGGGACAGAATTCGGCCCGAACTCTGTGTAGAGGCAGAGTTCGGCTCGAACTCTGTCTCCAGAAGACAGAATGGTTCTAATGGGCTAATTGGGCTAGTTTGATTTTGGTGGAGCTTTTGGTTTGTGGTTTGGATATAGGTAAAGGCCCAAACTGCTGCGACTCAGTTTACATTTATCTAGACTCAAGAAAAGTGTAAAATACAGACTCGAAAAATAGTACGCTGCAGGTACGAGCTATCGTCCGTCTTGTACTGAGTTCGATCTTGATGTGTCATATTGAATTATGACAATTATCATATTGTCAATTTTATCAATATTTGGTTGACTGTGATTTTATGTCAATAGTGTTATCGGGTTACTGTGTGCTTCCAGTGTTCAGTCAAGTGTAGGCGTGTGTGTATGTATGTACACTAATGAATAGGGTATCCAGAACATGGTAGGGGAGAGTTTGAGGTCTGGGTTTGTGTGTACAGCAGGGAAGTGAGTTAATCTTAGAAAAAATACCATGTAATCCCTCTTTCCAGTTTAACACATATAGACCTAGACCTTCATTTCAGGAATATACAAAACCTGGTATCAGTTAACCCATGCATCCTCACTCACACAGCCAATTCGAGCTCCACATTGAACCCCAACACAAATCAAATAACCCAGATATGAGAGCACATATATATAACATATAAATTACATTTGAAATCAAATAAACACATTCAAATTCTTAGGAAAAACAAGTTATTGTACGTTCGTATCAGTAACATTGGGGAAAACCCCAAATCCATAACGAAATTAAGTAAAAATCCAAAATTAATGGTTGGTAAACACTCGTGCATATATATCAGTGTGTCCCACGAGTCGTATGGTGTCCACACAATAGGACACGACATGTCCAGACACTCACGAACACTCGCCAACACACGACCACTGCACAGGCTCGTGCGTTGAGTCCACGAGCTCGTAGATACGACACGACTCACGTGGAGTCACGTGGTTGTGTCCACGTGTTGCCCACACATAGGACTACACTCTTGATATGACACTTCGTATCCATGGTGTGTCTACGCTCTGTACAACACGCATATAAGAGCCTAGACACGGCTACTACACAGTGTACATGAAATCGGTGCACTCACAAATACGATATCGATACGACATGACTCGTCACGCCACTTGGGGGCTGACGTGTCAGTCACTGCCCTAAGGCACCCACCAAGTGTCAAGTGTCCAAGTGACACAAACACGGAGAACTTGCTGTCGGGTAGCAGGACACTGTTCGCATGGTCTGTACGGCATGTCTAGCCCCTCATTCGACACGAGACGAAGCCGATGATAGACTTAGTCGTTCACGAAATCCAAGAGCACATGTAGCTCTATAAATCTGTTCAAAATATTTAAAAAATAACAATAAAATTGCCATTGAGGCATTTCATCAAACACCTATAAGCCTACACTGATACATGTCTGATACGGACACCAAATCAACACAAATTTTCACCAAACTTTTCCTATAGCTAGGGGACACCTAGATGGATGCATCTATGGAAATAAATCAGGATTTTAAGTTGATTAGAAGGGATTACCTATAGAAAGCCAATCTCTAAGAAAAAGCCCCAAATAGTGAAGTCTCCTTCCTCAAGCAATGACCCAATGAGCTCCCCTCCTTGCATGCTAGTCTCCTTCTTCTTCTACTCCAGATTTGGAATCAAATGCAAAAGATTGGGATCAATTTGGTGGAGGAATGATGAAAGGGGAAGAAATTAGGATTTCCTAAAGGGAGATTTCTAAAAGAGGCAAGTGGTTATGAAGAGATATTATATAGGCTGAAATTAGGTTATAATTGGACTATGGTGGCCAGCCATATAGGGGATTAGGGTTAGGGTTTCATGTAAATGGGCTTTGAGCCAAGTTCATAAGCTAGCTAGCTCAACCCCTTAGCTATAAGTCAAAATACAAAACTCTCCCAATCCTCTCATGAACCCTAGCCACACTCAAGTCAACTAAGACCAACTTAAGTTACATTAGGGTCCCACACCATGCTAACTAAGTCACTAAAGTCAAAGTCAAACTATAGGCTAGTCTCTAAAGTCACAACTAGAAAAAGTCACAAATCACAACATAAATGCAATAAATAATAAAATAATTCACACAGCCAAAATGACCAAAATACCTTTAAACTAAAATGTGGTAGTGACATAACCCCATATAAATATGTCCCATACTATAGGATTCTTATCTTTCGAACTTGTAATCTGCATTGTCGTAGCTACAAGACTAACTCTACTATTTTGGGTAACTCGAGCGTTGTCACAATCCTTCGTGTGATAGCGACAACCATCAATAACATAGCCAGAACACTTAAGCACATGGTGGCTAGGCCCTTGTGCTATCCACTTCACAGTTTTTGAGATGCTTTCTCTTTCATTAAATTGACCGCCAACCTACGAAGATTCAGATTTATTAAAATCAAACTTAACATCTGAATAAGTTAGAAAATAACTACAATAATATTGCTACAACTTCTACCTTCTTATGTAACCATTGGAGAAATATTTGATTGTGTTTGTCTTGCAACCACTTTTTATTTTTAGATTTAAGGGGATGTTGTGATTGTAACCACTCCATATGCTCACTGTCAAGACATCATAACAAACTTAATCATACAATTTTCTAACAATTTTCATACAATGAATAAATAGAAAATTTATGATAAAGATGCTTACTTAATAAAAGGTTGAATTTCATCTGTATTCTCCAAAACATATAAATGGGCTTCTTGTCATTCTTCACAATCAACTGCAACAATGCGACCTCCAGGCAAAGGTTGGCCATCTTTAACGTTGCCCTTCCTTGCAAGTGGATTTCCTACTGCCTCAACATATGATAGATATTCGCTACAAAATTATATTGCTTCTTCTGTAATATAAAATTATGTAGTGCATCCTTCATGACGGTTATGATTGCACACATAACCCTTCAAGGGTTTCATGCACCTTTCAAATGGATACATCTATGTCAGAAAAATAGGTCAACATACCCTGACTTGTGCAGCAAAATGGAGAGTTAAATGGACCATAATGTCAAAGAAAGACAGTGGAAAATACTTTTCCAACATGCATAATATGAACAAGAGATCATTTTGAATATCATTTAGCTTATTCACATCCACCACTTTCTTGCAAATTGTATTGAAGAAGAAGCAAAATCGCGTAATAGCAACTCTAACCGGCTTAGGGAAAATTGAACGGATTGCCACGGGTAGTAGTTGTTTCATTAGTGCATGACAATCATGGGATTTCAGACCATAAAGCTTCAAATCTTGCATTGAGACAAGATTTCTGATATTAGAAGAGTAACCTTCAGGAACCTTTACGTCTACCAATGTTTGACATGATGGAACTGGGGATTCCTAGGACCCTTCCTTTGGTGTGCGTATTGATCGATAGAAAGTTAAACAGATCTAATACGTGTTCTAACCCTTCATAGGCGAAAACTAGGGTTCACGAATTATACCTGCGGCGGAAAGGAGACAAGTAATTCCTGGCAATCTCGAGCGGACGACCCCAAGATCTTCTGCACGTATTCCTTCCTCGAGTTGGTCGTCGTGTGGGCGACGATCTTCCAACCTTTTCTTCTCCTTGGCAGCCCTCTTTTTCTCTCCTTACGTGAATCACGAATTTAGAAAAAGTTTCAGATTTCTGATCGACAATATGGCGGCCAGAGGATAGAGGATATATATTGGCTACGGCAGGGACAATGAGAAGAAATTAGGGTTAGGCCTCTTAACGGATCTGGATATCCCGTGTTCAGCCCGAACACACAATCCAGGCCCATTAACAATAGCTCGGTCCACTAATGAGCTATTGTTGCACTATCTTCCTAATCCTAAATTATGTTTGTGGGATCCTTTTATTATATGCTCGTTTGGCTCCCCATGTTAAGATATCGTATGCCGTCGATCAAATTAAGTTACTGACAACTATATTGATTTGACATCTTTTATCCTTAAGTAGTACCGCTCAACTTTATTTGTCATGTCGGATATAATCCACCTGCAGGGTTTACATGACAATCCTTATGAGCACCTTAAGGGGACATCATCAACCCGATGTATCGGGACATGGATTCCATTTATAATCAACAGCCCATCATACATACAATGTTATTACCCAATTCATAGAGGTTGTTGATCCATAATGAATCTCACTCTTTTATGAGTCAAAATAATGCACACTGCATATACATGTCCGTTATTATATTCGGGTTAAGAGCACAAGCATCCATAATAATAGAGGTGTTTGTTCTCTTATGTAGTCAGTACAAAGAGAACAACCTCAAGTGGTCCTGTTCAATACACACAAAGTTTACTAGTGTAAACCTATAGTCAAGATAGACTAATACCATATTACACTACAACCTTTCCAATAGATTATCCAAGTCCATCTAGGTTGTGAACTATTTATATACTCCATAGGGAACTAATAATATAATTTTCTGTATGACACCACACACCATATTATCTACAATATAGAATATCAGACATTTGCATTAACACTTGCAACAAATACAATATGCAAACATTTGCCCATATGATTCTCATTCAAAATTTAAGGAAATAAGGTTACTAAAAAAGTGATGTTTTTAGTATATAACCCTAACAATCTCCCACTTATACTCAAAGTATTGCTTTTCAGTATACTGTTACAAATCTCCCACTTATAATTAAAGTCATGCTGCTACATATCTGACTCCCATTCCCTCAACATGACTATCAAAAGCCTTAGCTGGTAAGCTCTTTGTAAAGGGATCAGCTAGGTTATCGGCTGATGCTATCTTGTTCACAGCAACTTTTTCTTTCTTTACAAAATCTCGTATCAGGTGGTACTTGCGCTCAATATGTTTGCCAGTCTTATGGGCTCGTGGTTCCTTCGAGTTTACAACTGCACCACTATTATCACAATAAAGTGTAATAGACTTAGGCAAACTAGGTACCACATCCAAGTCCAACAGAAAGTTTCTGAGCCAAACCGCTTCTTTGGCTGCCTCAGAGGCTGCCACATACTCGGCTTCCATGGTGGAATCAGCAGTACATTTTTGCTTGATACTCCTCCACACAATGGCTCCACCTCCCAAAGTAAACACATAACCTGAGGTAGATTTCCTGGAATCCCTATCTGACTGAAAATCTGAGTCTGTATACCCCAATGGAACTAAACTATCTGTCTGGTAAACTAGCATATACTCTTTAGTTCTTTTCAGGTACTTCAAAATATGCTTTACGGTAGTCCAGTGCTCTTGTCCTGGGTTAGACTGATATCTGCTGACCATGCCTACGGTAAAGCAGATGTCTGGTCTCGTACATAGCATTGCATACATTAAGCTTCCTACTGCTGAAGCATAAGGAACTGCCTTCATGTTCTCTATCTCTTTAGGTGTCCTCGGACACTGCTCCTTTGATAGAGCAATTCCATGTGTAAAAGGTAAGAAACCTTTCTTAAAATTTTGCATACTAAAACGAGTTAGTACAGTATCGATATAGGAAGCTTGGGATAAGCCCAATATCCTTTTCTTACGATCTCGTAGAACTTTGATCCCAAGGATGTGACCTACTTCTCCCAAGACCTTCATATCAAACTGTTTGGATAACCATACCCTTACATCAGATAACACCTTCACATTGTTTCCAATGAGCAAGATGTCATCCACATAAAGTACTAGGAACACCACCACATTTCCGTCACACTTTCTGTATACACATGATTCATCCAGACATTGATCAAATCCATAGGATTTTATCACCTGATCAAAACATATGTTCCAAGATATGGAAGCTTGCTTAAGTCCATAAATGGACTTCTTGAGCTTACAAACAAGATGCTCCTGGCCCTTTTCAATGAACCCGTCTGGTTACTTTATATAGATGTCTTCCTTAAGACTTCCATTAAGGAAAGCTCCGAATCTCGATGACAGAACTGGGTGTAGACCAAGACTCCACTGCTGAAATCTTCTTCTGGTCCACTGAGATCCCATGCTCGGTCACAACATGACCCAAGAATTCTACCTGCTCCAGGAACAACTCACACTTTGACAGCTTCCCGTAGAGTTGCTCCTTCCTTCCCGTAGAGTTGCTCCAAAATACTTAGGACTAGGTACATATCCATGCCAGCTGCATACATACGAAGTATACTCCAATATATGGAAATCTCGTATGAATACATAAGCTGTAAAATGTAGTAAACCAAGAGTATTCTAATCTCATCCACAAGTGACGAATAAAAGACATCATATAATCAACTGTAATAAGTCTTTGTACAATACATTGGGCAGAGAAAAATCCACTACCAATAAGTAAGAAAAATATACATGGAAATGAACTGGCGGGAGTAGCAAAGGAAGACCCAAGACACGTCATCTCCGAATGAATAGAGAAGATCGCGACCTCGGCTAGAACACCTGCAATATCACAGAAGCACACACCTGGAGAGATAACCAGGTCCTCATAGGGACGTAACAAGATACACAATGAACATGCCATAATAAACTGAATATATAATATGTCACAAACCGAAATAAGTGACAAGACGATAATAAGGTAATCTAACCGTACTACAGTGTTTATGCAGTTAAGAACAAACCTCCAACGTATGGGCACTCTGGCTCAGTAGCAGTAATCTCAGGTATGGCCCATCAGGATACCAGGGACCTCAAAGCATAACATTCATCGAATGTCAGAGGCCAGCAGTAAATCAGTATCAGGATCCAGGACCGTATCTCCCGCGGAGATAACCGGCAATAGGGAAGTGCATACTTGGCCCATACGTCAAGGAACTGTTCTTCCCACCCAATGCCTAACAGAGTCACCTCCATGTCTCATATTCCTCTACTAACTGCTAAGTCTCCTAACATGCCTCTATTAGCAGTTAGCCCTAACGCATGCGCATGGGGGATCAGTCCACACATAAGAACTTCTACATGCTACTCATCTCACACATCCTTGTGGTACAACTGTGTCAAGGTATATGCAATACACTACAGACGGTAGTCCCTTGACTCTAGGTTCACATGCAATCAAAGGATAATAACAAAGTAAATTAATAATCACTGAACAGGCAGTAAATCAGGAACTGTATGAACCGGATATAAAGAACAATGATATATAAAATAAATGTAGACTGAATATAAACAGTTTAATGGCAAGGTATCTTGCCATCGGGTGGTACGAGAAGCAGCAAAATCCAACAATCAGAATCGTCAACACGAAAGTCAAAATCTACAAGAAGCTCCGGATACTGAAACAAATATTACGAACGAGTTTGGAATAAAAGATATGCCTAGGAAACGCCTGTCCAAAAGTTAAATTCTGGAACAGGGGCAAAATTATAATTTTGGGTCAAAACGATGTCCGCCGTTGGACCCGCTTTGCACCGAAATGCGTGCCAAAATCTACGGTCTCTAAAGTCGTCAAACTATATGTCTACGGATTTTTTTGAGGAGACGAACCCAACGGTATGTCCAATTTTGGATTCCGGTGGGCTGTGCACAAACTCGCCCGTTGAGTAGGATTGTGGGCCCGCCAAAATAGCGTCCCGATCAACGGTCTCAGAATCGGACCAAACTTGGCTCACAGGACCAGAAAAATATCTCGACTCCAATGGCGCAAATTTCATCGCGATATGATGAGGGTGCACAAAGTTGTGACTTAATTTGCAAAGGGTCGATACAGGGTATCTCGACGGATACGCACTGATTTCGTCGCGCACATGCAACGAAACTGGGTTCCGTCGGTTCCCATATGTCGACAACATCCATACGCGCCTTTCGATGCGTATAGTGCGCGACCACGTCGCCCGGTTTGTCGGGGCGCACGCCGTATCGGGTGTTTTTCCACTTTTTGAAAACATAATTTACATTTTTTGGAAAAACTTTAACAACGTGTAACTTTCTACATACTAGATAAAAAGTGAATCCAAAAGGTGCGTTACAATCTCGGTTATATTTTCTTTGACTATCTTCAATTAGTTTTTACGAAAGTTTAATGGACAGCAAGAAAAGTGGCCGACAAGTTGGTGTTTTGAAATAGTTTTTAATATTCAGAAAAATGGGTTTTTCTCCAACTTCGTCTCAATTTTTCGAGAAAGTTGGATGGCCATGTCGAAATCCACCTGGCGGATCTCGAAGAGGGTCATGTGGGCTGTCTACACGAATATACGGATCTAAAAACGAACAAGAATTGAGAGAAAAATCGCACGGAGAAGTGGAATACCTTAAAGTGGAAATCCGTTGTTTTATTGTTGTTGTTGTCGTCGTCGTTTCCGTCGCCGCTGTTGCGGGGTGCTGCTGTGCTCGCGGAGGGGAGGAGTTGGTCAAGAGTGGAGGAGAGAGGAGGAGGAAGGAGGAGAATCGGATTTTAGGATTTGGATTGAAGTGTGGCGGCGGCAGAGTTGTAGTTGTTGTTGAAGTTTTAGGTTTTGCCAAAGGGATAGTACTCGGCCTCTTTGTTTTATACTGTGCTGTTTTGCTGAGTTGGTGGGAGTCGGCCCCATATATGTGGTGCTTGCTATTAAAGGAGGGGAGCACAACAGAGGTGTTGTTGCTCTTATTATTATGGGCGCATGGTGGGGGTGGTCGGCCCCCACCACTTCTTTTTTTTATTTTTTTATTACTAAATCATATATATATACTATATATATGCTAAGGGGGTGGGCGCACAAAGCTACATGCTACTGTTGCTTTCCTTTTTGTGTGTGGTCGGCTGCCACATTGGTGGGGCCGACCACCACATGAGTTAAAAAAAAATTTCAATCTTTCTTTTTCTTTTCTTAAAACTTTAATATATAAATATATATCTATATGTATATATATATATGTATTTTTTTTCTTTTCTATATATATATATATATATATATATATATATATATATATATATATATATATATATATATATATATATATATATCCATAAATATACCAAAAATTTATTTAAAATCCAAATACCATTTAAAATTCAACTATCCAATTATTTAATATATTTGAGCATATCTACATATATATAAATTCAATCCTTAATAAATCAACTCAACATAGTAATAATATTTAAATAGGAAAAAAATATGTTTATTAAATCTCCACAAAATAACTTAAATTATAATAAAATAATAATAATCGTCCCAATGGGTGAACTTTACCGCTCACCCATGTGTGGGTCCAGAAAATTGTACCATCTTGTAAAATATTATTTTATTAATAAAACATAAATTTTGTACCAAAAGCCAATAAATATTCAATCAAGTCTCAAAATTATTTAAAATATTTGCACACACATGAAATATTCCTACATGGCCATCTTAGTCACCCCACATGCTCACATGGGCTTAAATTTTGTTCGGGCCCTGTTCGGGCTGAATTGGCCATACCGGGTCATCAAAAAAAATAAATAAAACCATAAATTGTATAAACTCATTTTTAAGTCTAATAAAATAATAAAATAATAAAAAATTAATTAAAAAAATAAGGATTTTACATCCTACCCAACTTACAAGAATTTTATCCTCGAAATTTAGGATTAATAGGGTAGATAGGGTTGAGGGATAGGAAGAGTTCGTCAATACCAAAATACAATTAAATTTTGGAGGAGGCGATAAAACATCATTCAACACCACCATGCAATAGAAAACAATGGAGTCGATATATACAAAAATTATATCATGGTTATGGAATTGAATAAGGGTTGCTAGTGAAGGTAGCAAAATTTCGATAATCCAATTTGGAGAGTAATAAGGAATTGAGTAGATCAAAGAGAATAATTTAGACATTTGGGAGATGTGGTTCCTAGAGAGAAACTGGAGACTAATCGCCTCGATTGAGAGTTTGATTTAAGTAGATGATTAGAATCATTCTCGAGTGCTCAAGAATAATTGGGAGGTCACGATAACAATTCCAGGATTAAGGAACGAGGAGTAGTTAAAGGCGAGGATACAGCCACATGAGTCGGTCGGTGGCTATCTACATTTGTGTATAATTAACCGATTGGGCAACCAAAGATGATACCTTGAGTCTATCTAGCAAGTACAGTGCCTTGTCTTTCCAAAATAAGTAAAAGACATGAACAACAAAGGTTTCAAAGACGGTGTTATATATTGAGTACAAATTACGGGGTTCATAGGCGGCAAAAATAATTCGAAAGAGAATTGTCAAGGCTGTCGCAGATGAGACTCTAAGGCAAGTTTAACTATGTCTCCATCCGCATAGAATAATATGTGATAATCGAACCAAAGTACAATAGGTTGATCAGACCATCATGCACCGGTTCTGATTAGACAATATGTTAGTGGATGCACCCAATAAAATATGTCATGATCAAGCTTGATAACAAAATAAGCTTGCAAAACTGAAGCTACGTTAGCAGCATGGGATAGTCAAAATATGTGCAAGGGAGGTACTGATAAAGAAAATTAAATAGTCCCGAAACTTTTAAAATCAAGGCTCGTCCGAAGTGTGGGCCTATACAGTTGTCCTAGTGTTTCTTCATTTATGGCTTGGTAGACTAGATAAGGTAGGATCCTCTGAATTTAGAGTCTAAGTGAACTTACCAACGTGGTTCACAAGAAAAAAGGTTTGTTAGGTGGTGAGGTATTCTACCCAACTTATAAGAGTTAAACTAATAGTATCATGGGACAATGGGTCAAGCAATTAAGATAAAGTACAAATTTAAGCATTTAAGGAATTTAGTAGAACACAATCACATATCGGGTCGAAAGAATTGAGTCGATGTTGAATCCCTATCCGTGGTCGAAAATATATCGGTATCATGGTAAAGGTTATAGTTTAGCCATTTTGACCATAAGGTCATATCAAGAAATAGAGTACCAGAAGACGTGTTTTGGTGGGACATGATATATCTACATGAAGGTGGGCTTGTCTAGGTCTTATATATGAAATTTATTGGAAGGAAAAGTGTAGTGTTGTGCTCCAAACATACAAGTCACGGTAGGGGACGCCAGAAGATCAAGAATAGAAAGTGGGAGTTCACAGGTGATAATTAATGCACAAAATAAAGATCAAGTTAAAGCATGAAATAAAATTAATTAGAGAATCCAGTAAAAATAATTTAGGAACACAATTCCGGAGAGAATATAGTCTCCTAGATGAATTCAATTAAGGAACCATTAACTCATTATTCAAATTGTAAATGGGTTAGAAGGTTGCAATTAAAAGATCTAGAATTGAAGGAAGGTCGACTAAGTTAATGTGGAAATACAGTCACCTAGCTGGGTAGATGACTAACAACACTTGTGTATATACTACTATCATGGTCATAAGTGACATGGCAATTAGTGTGGAATACTTAGTAGGGTTATCTTGGGGCCTACCATTAAAATTTAACTCAAGTATCCTCCAGAAGTTTAAAAAATAAACTTTCAAAAATATACCACCAAAATTTGTATTTACTCCAAGCCGTTCAAATTCATCATAAAAAAAATTAAATCACTCTCATAAATCTCAAAGCAAATTTTATCACGTTACTACTAACCTTTTCCAAAATTAACGTTAAAATTCAACTATTTAACTCAAAAGTTCATAATTTACGAATTCATAAAAATTTCACAATCAATCAAAAAAAAATCTAACTCTCTAAAATTTTCAAATAACTCATAATAAAACTCTTAGCATATTAAAAGCAATCTCAAAAATTAAGCTCAATGCTCTCATCAATTTTAACTTCTATTCATGCTAAGTTATTCCAACAAAATCACAACTTTTAAATGGTAACTTCAATTAATCAATCAAAATAACTTTCCATTACATCCCTCGAAATTCTTCCAAAAATTTTAATATTAGCAATCCCTCATTAAACTAAATTTTCAAATAATCTTATCAGTCAAAATATTTTTTTTTACCAAAAATTTAAATAGATTTGAAATCCTCAATCATAGGACACTATTTAAAATAAAAATTTCTCAAAAATCATTTTCATAACTTTCAAATATTTTAAACCAAAATTCACCATCATTACTTCCACTTGAAATTCAAAATTTACTAAACACGAAAATTGCAAGTTGTACAACTCAATTTAAATAATTCCTACGGCCATTTTTTTTAAAAGCTAAGATTATTTTCAAACCAAATTTATAACCGTTCAAAGGTGTATAACCATAATCCAATAAATCCTAACTCAAAAGTCAAATAAATTTTATATTTGTTCAAAGATGTTTATCTATCACCCAAAAAATTTAAATATCACAACTCGAAAAGCAAATCAATTTATACTTGTGCAAAGATGTATAACTATAACCCAATAAATCATAAATATCAAATCTCAAAAAGCCAATCAATTTCTTAAATCAAGGGTATAAAGATTTCTAGCATTTTTTTTTCCTTCCTGCAGTATCAATCCTATTGTGTTTGCTATTTAGAAATCTCAAGATAAAAACCTTCCTTTGTAGTATCCTACTTTACAAATTACTAATCATTAAATCACACTTTAAAGAAAAAAACCTTTTAACTCAATTAGAGTCTTATATGTATTCCAATTGCCAATATAACCATTCTAGCCATGCGTTTGACCTATGAGCATATACTAGTGTAGTCATCTTCCTAGTTGATACTAAGCACGAAAATAAGAACCAACGATAGAAAGGAATCAAGCAAGATGCAATTCAAGAAAGTCGATCGAGAGTTCGAAATTTGAAGCCAAGGGAAGAGGTCAAGCTGTATGGATGAGATTCCTAGATTCTAATCCTATGTTGCAGGCTCACATCGGTACAATTACGTAACCGAAGTGACAAACTCGGCCTGCATGGACCACCACAAAAATATGTAATGCCCCAGTCCCAAAATACTTAGGACTAGGTACGTATCCATGCCAGCTGCATACATACGAAGTATACTCTAATATATGGAAATCTCGTATGAATACATAAGTTGTAAAATGCAGTAAACCAAGAGTAATCTAATCTCATCCACAAATGACGAATAAAAGATATCATATAATCAACTATAATAAGTTTTTGTACAATACGTTGGGCGGAGACAAATCCACTACCAACAAGTAAGAAAAATATACATGGAAATGAACTGGCGGGAGTAGCAAAGGAAGACCCAGGACACGTCATCTCCGAATAAATAGAGAAGATCGCGACGTCGGTTAGAACACCTGCAATATCACAGAAGCACACACCTGGAGAGATAACCAGGTCCTCAGAGGGACGTAACAAGATACACAAAGAACATGCCATAATAAACTGAATATATAATATGTCACAAACCGAAATAAGTGACAAGACGAAAATAAGGTAATCTAACCGTACTACAGTGTTTATGCAGTTAAGAACAAACCTCCAACGCATGGGCACTCTGGCTCAGTAGCAGTAATCTTAGGTATGGCCCATCAGGATACCAGGGACCTCAAAGCATAACATTCATCGAATGTCAGAGGCCAGCAGTAAATCAGTATCAGGATCCAGGACCGTATCTCCCGCAGAGATAACCGACAATAGGGAAGTGCATACTTGGCCCATGCGTTAAGGAACTATTCTTCCCACCCAATGCCTAACAGAGTCACCTCCATGTCTCATATACCTCTACTAACTGCTAAGTCTCCTAACATGCCTCTATTAGCAGTTAGCCCTAACGCATGCGCATGGGGGATCAGTCCACACACAAGAACCTCTACATGCTACTCATCTCACACATCCTCGTGGTACAACTGTGTCAAGGTATATGCAATACACTACAGACGGTAGTCCCTTAACTCTAGGTTCACATGCAATCAAAGGATAATAACAAAATAAATTAATAATCACTGAACATGCAGTAAATTAGGAACTATAAGAACCGAAAATAAAGAACAATGATATATAAAATAAATGCAGACTGAATATAAACAGTTTAATGGCAAGGTATCTTGCCTGCGGGTGGTGCGAGAAGCAGCAAAATCCAACAATCAGAATCGTCAACACGAAAGTCAAAATCCACAAGAAGCTCCGGATGCTAAAACAAACATCACGAACGAGTTTGGAGTAAAAGATATGCCTAGAAAATGCCTGTCCAAAAGTTAAATTCTGGAACAGGGGCAAAATCATAATTTTGGGTCAAAACGATGTCCGTCGTTGGACCCGCTTTGCACCGAAATACGTGCCAAAATCTACGGTCTCTAAAGTCATTAAACTACATGTCTATGGATTTGTTTTGAGGAGGCGAATCCAATGGTATGTCCAATTTTGGATTCCGGTGGGCTGTGCACAAAATCGTCCATTGAGTGGAATTGTAGGCCCGCAAAAATAGCGTCCCGATCAACGGTCTCAGAATCGAACCAAACTTGGCTCACAGGACCAGAAAAATATTACGAGTCCAATGGCGTAAGTTTCATCACGATATGATGAGTGTGCACAAAGTTGTGACTTAATTTGCAAAGGGTCGATACGGGGTATCTAGACGGATACGCACTGATTTCGTCGCGCACATGCAACAAAATTGGGTTCCGTCAGTTCCCACACGTCGACAACATCCATACGCGCCTTTTGATGCGTGTTGTGCGCGACCACGTCGCCCGGTTTGTCGGGGCGCACGCCGTATCGGATGTTTTTCCACTTTTTGAAAACAGAATTTACAATTTTTGGGAAAACTTTAACAACGTGTAACTTTCTAGATACTAGATAAAAAGTGAATCCAAAATGTGCGTTACAATCTCGGTTATGTTGTCTTTGACTGTCTTCAATTAGTTTTTACGAAAGTTTAATGGACAACAAGAAAAGTGGCCGACAAGTTGGTATTTTGAAACAGTTTTTAATATTAAGAAAAGTGGGTTTTTCTCCAACTTCGTCTTGATTTTTCGAGCAAGTTGGATGGCCATGTCGAAATCCACCTGGGGGATCTCGAATAGGGTCATGTGGGCTGTCTACACGAATTTACGGATCTAAAAATGAACAAGAAGTGAGAGAGAAATCGTACGGAGAAGTGGAATACCTTAAAGTGGGAATTCGTTATTTTATTGTTGTTGTTGTCGTCGTCGTTTCCGTCGCCGCTGTTGCGGGGTGCTGCTGTGCTCGCGGAGGGGAGGAGTTGGTCAAGAGTGGAGGAGAGAGGAGGAGGAAGGAGGAGAATCGGATTTTAGGATTTGGATTGAAGTGTGGCGGCGGCAGAGTTGTAGTTGTTGTTGAAGTTTTAGGTTTTGCCAAAGGGATAGTGCTCGGGCCTCTTTGTTTTATACTGTGTTGTTTTGCTGTGTTGGTGGGAGTCGGCCCCATATATGTGGTGCTTGCTATTAAAGGAGGGGAGCACAACAGAGGTGTTGCTGCTCTTATTATTATGGGCGCATAGTGGGGGTGGTCGGCCCCCACCACTTCTTTTTTTTTTACTAAATCATATATATATACTATATATATGCTAAGGGGGTGGGCGCACAAAGCTACATGCTACTGTTGCTTTCCTTTTTGTGTGTGGTCGGCTGCCACATTGGTGGGGCCGACCACCACATGAGTTAAAAAAAAATTTTTTCAATCTTTCTTTTTCTTTTCTTAAAACTTTAATATATATATATATATATATATATATATATATATATATACACCAAAAATTTATTTAAAATCCAAATACCATTTAAATGTCAACTATCCAATTATTTAATGTATTTGAGCATATCTATATATATATAAATTCAATCCTTAATAAATCAACTCAACATAGTAATAATATTTAAATAGGAAAAAAACATGTTTATTAAATCTCCACAAAATAACTTAAATTATAATAAAATAATAATAATCGTCCCAATGGGTGAACTTTACCACTCACCCATGTATGGGTCCAGAAAATTGTACCATCTTGTAAAATATTATTTTATTAATAAAACATAAATTTTGTACCAAAAGCCAATAAATATTCAATCAAATCTAAAAATTATTTAAAATATTTGCACACACATGAAATATTCCTACATGGCCATCTTAGTCACCTCACATGCTTACATGGGCTTAAATTTTGTTCGGGCCCTGTTCGGACTGAATTGGCCATACCGGGTCATCAAAAAAAATAAATAAAACCATAAATTGTATAAATTCATTTTTAAGTCTAATAAAATAATAAAATAATAAAAAATTAATTAAAAAAGGGTTTTATAGATAACACCATTAAATATGTTCCAACTACGAGTAAATGAGATATACCTTCTTTGTTCCCTTGTTTGAGAAGTGAACAATCAGTCTTCCAATGTCCTGACCCTTTGCACTTGAAAATTTTGCCTTTCGACTTTTTCACCGCGCCTTGAGGTCCCATGCCCTTCTTTGCTGAGTTTGCCTATTTCTGAATGTTATTCTTCTTTTTACCGTCTTTTGGCTTAGAAGTAGAAGCCTTTTCAGAAACAAAAACATGACCACTCTGCCTAAAGGGAGATTCAGCATCCTGTAGCTCTTTTGCAAGTTCTGCCAAACTATACAACCTTTTGTTCATGTTGTAATTAAGGCAGAAATTATCAAAACTTTTAGGCAGAGTCCCGAAAATGTTATCGACCTGGGATTCCCTATCGATTTTAGCTCCAAGGATCTCCATCACATTCAGATGACCCATCATCTTGAGAACATGATCCCTTACTGGTGTACCCTCAGCCATTTTTGTATTCATCAAACATTTCATAGCAAACTGTCTAGCTGCTCTACACTGATGTCCGAAGAGTTCCTTGAGGTTATACATCATGCCATAAGCAGTGGCCATGGCCTGATGCTGATGTTGCAGTACATTTGACATAGATGCCAGAATGTAATACCGCGCCATCTCATCTGCCTTTTTCCACTTCTTATAAGCCTCTTTGACCTCTTCATCAGAGTTAGCATCAGGCTTAGGTGGGTATTCCTCAACAAGTACATATTTGTACTCCTCAGCAGTCAGAACAATATCCAAATTACGTTTCCAGTCAATATAATTAGGTCCAGTAAGTTTATTTTCTTTAAGAATCACCATAAGTGGACTGAAAGAACCCATTTTTGAAATCCTGATAATCACATAAATAAAATTATGTAGGGCAAAAAAAACTTTTTGCATTAACTAAATATTGATTCCCTCAAAACAATAATAAGAAATTCACCAACACCTTGAACACCATGAATTTAGCATGCCACGATAGTGTGGACGTATACAAATTCAACTTTGTTCAAGTAGGTTTTTCTTATTAATTTTACTATCATGTCAACATAACTTTATGACAAATAAAATTAATATACTGGTCTTGCTCTGGTTATACAAATAATAGCAGTGACTTCGATGAGGAGGATGCCATTATTTGTATCTAAGTGTATACCATTACATAATATTAAGTCCATTACCTTGTAATGAGTTCCTTCAGATGAAAAAGTGAACATATACTAGGTAACTTTCTACAATTATCCTTAAGGAAGTTTGTACTGGTGATCCATAATTATACTCATCCGATATGGAGGAAAGCACTATAGCCAACACGTAAGTATAATTACATCACCTACAAACTAGTAATGGAGACCATAGGATTTAAACTAAATAAATATCCTCTCCCACTTAGTTATTTAACAATAAGGGTTTTTCTACTAGTTGATATTATGTCCATGTTGTCCATTATTAATGTAAGCTTGGTTTTTCAAAAAAAACAACCACACAATAATAAACATGCATAATCAAAAAAAGCAAAATGACAAAAATAAGAGAAAATATCCAACTATTATGGTCATCTTTGCTGCTCCGTCCTCAACTATCCGAATCCAAAATCTGGCGCTGCGCAGATCTATTCGGGGTTCGACCTGTCCGGTCAGGTCGCGGGGTTCGGGGTTCGGGGCAGCGCCCTAATTTTTTTATAAAGGTTTTGGCTATCGATTCCTTCATCGAAAATCATCTGTCTGCCTCTGGACTACTTAAAACCAGCATCTCGTCCGACGTCAGAAACAGCCACCACTGCCATCACGATTGATCAAAAATAATTAAAATTACATCAATCATATGCCTCCCGAAGGAGTTCACACATAATCTAGATTGCAAAATTAAAATAATAAGCACGATCAACCCTCGTGATTTTAATTACATCCACAGCAACAACAACATCCACGACATGTCCCTGGTTTAAACAACACAATCAAAAACATGCATTGGACCATAATAGTTGGATCTAAGATGCCTACAAAACTGAGTTAGAACAGATCTACATCTACCGGCTATTACACAGCGCAGGTTTTATTAGACAACATGGACGTATCAATCAATACGTAGATCCAAAGTGGCTCTGATACCAATTGATAGAACTGGAGATTCTCAGGACCCTTCCTTTGGTGTGCGTATTGATCGATAGAAAGTTAAACAGATCTAATACGTGTTCTAACCCTTCATAGGCGAAAACTAGGGTTCACGAATTATACCTGCGACGGAAAGGAGACAAGTAATTCCTGGCAATCTCGAGCGGACGACCCCAAGATCTTCTACACGTATTCCTTCATCGAGTTGGACGTCGTGTGGGCGACGATCTCCTAACCTTTTCTCCTTGGCAGCCCTCTCTTTCTCTCCTTACGTGAATCACGAATTTAGAGCAAGTTTCAGATTTATGATCGGTAATATGGTGGCCAGAAAATAGAGGATATATATAGGCTATGGCAGGGACAATGAGGAGAAATTAGGGTTAGGCCTCCTAACGGATCTGGATATTCCGTGTTCAGCCGGAACACACAATCCAGGTCCATTAACAATAGCTCGGTCCACTAATGAGCTATTGTTGCACTACCTTCCTAATCCCAAATTATGTATGTGGGCTCCATTTATTATATGCTCGTTTGGCTCCCCATGTTAAGATATCGTATGTCCGTCGATCAAATTAAGTTACTAACAACTATATTGATTCGACATCTTTTATCCTTAAGTAGTACCGCTCAACTTTATTTGTCATATCGAATATAATCCACCTGTAGGATTTACATGACAATCCTTATGAGCTCCTTAAGGGGACATCATCAATCCGATGTATCGGGACATGGATTCCATTTATAATCAACAGCCCATCATACATACAATGTTATTATCTAATTCATAGAGGTTGTTGATCCATAATGAATCTCACTCTTTTATGAGTCAAAATAATGCACACTGCATATACATGTCCGTTATTATATCCGGGTTAAGAGCACAAGCATCCATAATAACAGAGGTGTTTGTTCTCTTATGTAGTCAGTACAAAGAGAACAACCTCAAGTGGTCCTGTTCAATACACACAAAGTGTACTAGTACAAACCTATAGTCAATATAGACTAATACCAGATTACACTACAACCTTTCCAATAGATTGTCCAAGTCCATCTAGGTTGTGAACTATTTATATGCTCCATAGGGAACTGATAATATGATCTTCTGTGTGACACCACACACCATATTATCTACAATATAGAATATCAGACATTTGTATTAACACTTGCAACAAATACAATATGCAAACATTTGTCCATATGATTCTCATTCAAAATCTAAGGAAATAAGGTTACTAAAAAAGTGATGCTTTTAGTATATAACCCTAACATGACAAAATATCTTTTTCTCAACATTTGTCAATGTATAACAAGCACGCGGTAAATATGTTTGTTTCTTTTCAAAATCATATTTTAATTCAGTCCTTAGACCCTCGTCCACAAGATTAAGACGAGCATTGACTCCATCCTTTGTCTTTCCAGGAATGTTAAGCAATGTACCATATTTACAAATATTTTTTTCGATGTGCATAACGCCGAGTGTCTGGCGGATATGCAAGTGTTCCTAATAGTCAAGTGTAAAGAAGATTGACTTCTTCTTCATCCATCTTCTTTCACCTAACTGTAATGCTTTGCATTTTGCATGTTTATTTCCCCATGAGTTCGAAATTTTATCAACCTTGCCTAATATCTCCTTTCCGCTCAATGGTGTTGGAGGATCGCCAAATTCCTGCTTACCATTAAAAACTTTAATTTGAGTGCCATACGAATGATGTCGTGGGAGATACCTCCTTGTACCAGTATACACATTTTTACCACTCTATTTCAACCTAAGCGCATAAGTATCTTCCCCGCATATGGGGCAAGCATAATACCCCTTGGTAGTGCAACCAGATAGATTTTCATATGCAGAAAAATCGTTCATAGTCCACAACAATACGACCTTTAAAGTAAAGAAATCTCTTTTTTGTGCATCATAAGCATCAACTCCTTCTTCCCATAAAAGTTTCAAGTCCTCAACTAATGGTGCTAAATAAACATCAATATCATTGCCTGGCTGGTTTAGACCTGATATCAATAGCGACAACATCATGAAATTTCTTTCATGCACAACCACGACGGTAGATTATAGGTAACCAATATAACTGGCCAACAACTGTACCTACTACTAAGGGACCTATGTGGATTTATGCCGTCAGCTGAAAGAGCTAATCAAAGGTTTCTAGGATCTTTCGCAAAATCTGGCCACTTGTGGTCAACTAGCTTCCATGATGCGGAGTCTGCAGGATGACGAAGTTTTCCGTCAACTACACTTTCATAGGAATGCCAAGTTAAGTCCTTTGCTGTCTTTGAGGATTGAAACATTCGTTTAAACTGGGGAATGGAAGGAAAATACCACAAAAGTTTGGCAGGAACTTTTTTTACTAAAAACTTGGTAAGGATTATCAGTTAGCTTCTTCCATCTTGATGTTCCACAAGTGGGACAATCCGATAAATCACTATATTTCTTTCTATAAAGTATGCAATCATTGGGACATGCATGTATCTTCTCATATTCCAAACCCAGAGCTTTCATCATCTTTTTAGCCTCGTACATTGATGAAGGTATTTCATTTTGTATTGGGAACATATCATGAAGAGTTTTCAACAACTCTGAAAAGCTACTGTCAGACCACCCAAATCTTCCTTTAATGTTATATAATCTCATCAATCATGATAGTTTTGTATACTTTGAGCAACCAGGATACAGAGGCTTTTCAGCATCTTCGAGTAGAGAAATAAATAAATTACGGTCAATAGAAATATGTTTATATGCAACATTAACCATTTCTACAGCATCTGCAGTATCTTCAAAGGAGTCATCTTCATAGTTATGTGTTTCTTCAGCATATGTTGCAAAGCTTGACGATCCTATCTTCTTGTATTTCTCACCATGCAAAACCCATACTATATAACTTCAATCTATGCCCCTCCTAAAAAATGTTTTCTTACGTCCCCTAACATTTGGAATATCATATTTCCACATTTTTTGCATGGACATCTAATAGAATTAGGATTACTTGAATAGAGTTTTGCGAACTCAAGAAACTCTTCTACTCCTTCCTCATATTCCTTACACATTCTATCCTTTGACATCCACGATTTATCCATTTTGGGTTGGATTAGAATAGAAGTGCCTACACAGGTTAATATAACATGTTAGCCATGATTTAGACATGTAACTCTACTTTGCAAGATACAAAGTACAAAATAGAGGATAAAAATAAAGTGTCAGAGGACAACATGAAAGTTTTGGAGTAAAACAGAGGATACAAATACAATATATAATATTGTAACAGGCTGTATACCTGAGCTTCAACTTTTGATGACCTTAGTCCACTCCTTAAGGTCTTTGCTTCATCCTTTCCTGCAACCAAAATGTGGTAGAGCTATTTTTTAAGCAACAACAGTATTTTTTAAGAAGGAGAATAAAACCTGTACAATGCAAGACTGAGAAAAAACCATCTAAGAATGTGCAGTACAAATTCAAAGGGTATCTAATACTAGTAGAAGACAATGCTTGCAAGTATTTAAACCCTTCACATTGAAGAACCACTTATTCTACAAATAAATAAACGAACTATTCTCAGGTATATACCCCAATTCTGACTGAATACTAAGTTACAAACAAGAAAGGAGTCCACTTGTAACTACCATAAAAACTTATCAAGTAAAGGTTATTTTTTAATAAATATCGACCAAACTCCATTCATGAACATGCAAGTGCTCTAACCCAAAAGAAATATTTTTTATAGTTGAAGGTGCTAGATAAATACAATTACGATCTCTTCATACATTAGGAAAAGAATGTCGTCTATTAACTTCAAGGATCATAAATTTCCACTAAACAACATAGATTAATTTGACATTACATATTAGCAAACTAATGCAACATTGAAGTAGGAAGAAATTACGAGTTTATGCATTTCAAATAAAAATTGAGATACATCTAGAAATTAAGGACCAACGATACACTAAAAATTGAGATACATCTAAAAATTAAAATACATCCAAAATCAGTGTATACTGATACACCTACTGATACGCACCCAAAAACCCAAAATTAAATTTTCCATATGCCAACAAGGATACATATCCTTTTCGAAAGGCTAGTCCCAAAAACAAAAGAAAGAAAGGAGACAGAAGAAACCAAAATTGTGTACAATAGGAAACAGCACAATTTACTACCCTATTCCAGAAGGAAAATAATCATCTCTCTATCAAATCCATCAAAACAAAGAATTTCATAAATAAACGTCCTAAAAATTCAAATTTTCCTAACTAAATCGGAATCTCCCAACTAACCCTTACAAAAACACCTATCGGAAGATGGCAATTCATAAAACCCTTACACATTCATAACGCAAACACCAACTACAAGGCCCCGAAAAAAAGAAATTTATGCATAGAAAATAGAATAAGATGGCAATTTCACAAAACCTACAGGAACAAAATCATCTCCATCGAATCAAATTCTGCACATAAATAATAAACCTTACAAATTTTGAAGTTCAAAAGTACTTGAACTCCCCTAAGTGAGCCCTAGCCATTTATCAACAAAAAAACTAACAAACCCATTTCAGTTCCTACATTGAAGACAGACATCATAGCATCCAAAAACCCACAAGGAATGCCAAAGTCTTGCCATAATGAAAACAAACCCACTCTAGTTCCTTAACCACGAACTACATTGAATATATCTTAGCATCCAAACACCACAAGCCATATAGAAATGCTACATATTTTGTAGTGTCTGCGTTGTATCCAACGTGCATTCTCAAGTGTTTGTGTCGTGTCAGATACGTGTTTGTGACATTCACAATCTCAATACCATCCAAAAGACCAGTAGCATGCAAAAAAAAAAGAACTCATCTTGGCTAGAAATGAAAATTAAAGGCATTATACTGCATAGTGAAGATCGAAGTTGCCACAATGAAAACATGAATACAGTAGCATGCAAAAGTCTTGCCATAATAAAAACATGAAAATTAAAGGCATTATACCAGTAGCATGCAAAAGTCTTGCCATAATGAAAACAAACCCACTCTATTACTTTATCAACTAAAAAAACCACATTGAAAATATGAATACAGAGCACAACATCCAAAAATCCAGTGGTGGAAGGACTTATTTTGCCACAACGAAACAAACTCACTTCTCTATTTCTTCGACTATAATCAAATCCACATTTAATGTATCAAAACAGAACATAGCATCCAAAAACCCATTGGTTCACCGTTAAGAGTCCTCCAGAAAAGAAAAAAAAAGGGACTTATTTTGGCCCATCATAACGAAAGAAAACAAACAAAAGCTACCTGAAGCTCTCTTCTACTACAAACCCCCCACATTGAAGAAAGCTGAACCAACAACAGATAACAAAGAGAATACAAACACATCCAAAAAAGAGTTTGTAGCGAGAGAAAAACCCTCAATGAACCCTTAGTTGCAATGTACAGAGAAAAACCTTAAGATGACGAACGAAATTGCCACCAAAAAAACCCTAACGTGAAGAACGAACGAAGTTGGCACAAAAAAAAACCTAGGCATAAAATTGAATTTTAGAGAGAGAAAATTAAAGGCATTATACCGCATGGTGAAGACCGAAGTTGCCACATTGTGAAGATCGAAGTAATGAAATTAAGGACCAACGATACACTAAAAATTGAGATACATTCAAAATTAGTGTATACTGATACACCTACTGATACGCACCCAAAAACCCAAAATCAAATTTTTCATATGCCAACAAGGATACAAATCCTTTTCGAAAGGCCAAAAATAAAAGGAAGAAAGGAGACAAAAGAAACTAAAACTGTGTATAATAGGAAATAGAACAATTTAGTGCCTATTCCAGAAGGAAAATAATCTTCTCTGTATCAAATCCATCAAAACCAAGAATTTCACAAATAAACATCCTAAAAATTTAAATTTTCCAAAACTAAATCGGAATCTTCCAACTAACCCTTACATAAACACCTACAGGAAGATGGCAATTTCACAAAACTCTTACACATTCATAAAACGAACACCAACTGCAAGGCTCAAAAAAATTATGCATAAAAAATAGGAAAAGATGGCAATTTCATAAAACCTACATGAACAAAATCATCTACATCGAATCAAATTCTGCAAATAAACAATAAACCTTACAAATTTTGAAGTTCAAAAGTACTTGAACTCTCCTAAGTGAACCCTAGCCATTCATCCAAAAAAATAATAACAAACCCATTTATGTTCCTATATTGAAGACAGACAGCATAGCATCCAAAAACCCTCAAGGAATGCCAAAGTCTTGCCATAATGAAAACAAACCCACTCCAGTTCCTTGACCATGAACCCCATTGAATATATCTTAGCATCTAAACACCACAAGACATACAGAAATGATGCATATTTTGTTGTATCTGTGTCGCATCCAACGTGTATTCTCAAGTGTTTGTGCCGTGTTCGATACGTGTTTGTGACATTCACAATATCAATACCATCCAAAAGACCATTAGCATGCAAAAAAACTCATATTGGCTAGAAATGAAACAAGGCCACTCCATTACTTGTTCAACTACAAAAACCAAATTAAATGTATGAATACAGAGCACAACATCCAAAAACCCAGTGGTGGAAGGACTTATTTTGCCATAATGAAACAAACCCACTTCTCTATTTTTTCGACTATAATCAAACCCATATTGAATGTATCAACACATAACATAGCATCCAAAAACCCATTGGTTCGCCGTTAGAAGTCCTTCAGAAAAAAAAAACAAGGGACTCATTTTGGCCCATCATAATGAAAAGAAACAAACAATAGCCACCTGAAGCTCTCTTCCACTACAAATCCCCCACATTGAAGAAAGCTGAACCAACAGCAGATAACAAAGAGAATACAAACGCATCCAAAAAAGAGTTTGTAGCGAGAGAAAAACCCTAAGTGAACCCTTAGTTGCAATGCACAGAGAAAAATCCTAAGTTGACGAAAGAAGTTGCCACCAAAAAAAACCCCAACGTGAAGAACAAACGAAGTTGGCACAAAAAAACCTAGGCATAAAATTGAATTTCAGAGGAAGAAACTTAAAGGCAATATACCGCACAGTGAAGATTGAAGTTGCCGCATTGTGAAGAATGGTTAGGGTTTTATCCAGCACGAAGTTGTTGAAGACTCCAGAGCAGTTTCGAAGTGGAGGGGTTTTCTTCAGAGCGGTTAGGGTTTTCTCCAGAGCGATTTCTGAGAGGGGGAGAGAGGGGTTTCTAAGGGGGGAGAGAGAAGGGGTTTTTGAGAGGGGGAGAGACGAGGATTTCTAAGAGGAGGAGAGACGAGGGTTTCTGAGAGGGGGAGAGACGAGGGTTTCTGAGAGAGCGAAGTAGAGAAATCGAGAGTTTCAAAGAGAGCGGGGGAAAAAAGTCGAGAGATTCGTTCTTATAGGCCTCAAAATTATTTGAGGTAGGCCGTAATTAATTTTAAGACTTTGAAATAATTTACCATAATGGCAGACGAAAAAACCGCGGCAACTTTTCCGCATATACAATAGTTAACAGTTATTATCAAACGTCAATATAAAAGATGCTCTTTCTTGACGGATCCTTCGAAACCGTCAACATACATGCTATAAAATTGCTAAACAAAAATGCCATCTCTTGACGTAAGCCTAAAACCGTCAAGATAACCCCTATTGTTGACGGTTTTCGACGACCGTCAACTTATAAACCATCAAGAATCGCCATTTTTCTTGTAGTGTGAGGCAGGAAGACTATCGAAATAGTCTTTCTGAGCCGAGTAATGAAAACATGGAAAGGCTTCTGGACCGTTGGATCGCCAAGGCAGTTCCCCTATTGGGAGCTGCATAATAAATGAATGAATGAACAAATAAAATAAAGAACAAATGAATGAACGAATAAAGAATACCTCAGACAATCAGAAGCTGGGTGTACTAGGGATAGTGTCGGGAATAAGTGAAATGAATGAATGAATAAATAACTAAGTAAATAAAAAAAAAGAAAATATTTATTAGTGACAGGTATGGCATGGACGTGCAACGAGACTCGCTACCTGTGATGCACGGATATCGCCGCCAACTAGTCGGTAATCCGTTACAGCTCAGAAAGTCTGATAAGTTAAAAATGAAAAAAGAATACGAAATGGTCACGGACAAGTCGTGCATGAGTAGTGCCGATAAAGGATTCCTCGGGCGATCATAAGCTAGGTAATGTCACCCTCACTTTTCCCAGTTAGGGGTAAAATGGTAATTATTTTATAATATTTTTGAGAATTTTATTTCATGAATATTATTATTTAATTATTATAGGAGTCGGGTTCGAATTTCATCGCATTCCGAGTTAATTCGGGACCCCGATAAATTTTGACTTGAGCTGTAATTAGCCTTTTAGCTAACCATGGCCCACCACACTAAACTTTAGGGTTTAAGAGTTTGGACTAGTCTTCCATGAGTAATCTAGTTTAATTATAATTTTTATTTATTTTTAGCAACTTCCTAAACCTAATTTGGAATTTATTTGCATTAGGCTTAGGGAGGGGCAAACTTGTAATTACAAGTGCCCCTCACCCACACCCATGCCTTGCTTTGGCTGGCCACCTATAGCCTGTCACGCCCCGCTCCCGTAGGAGCGATCGTCCTCGCTAAGGCGTGATGCCGCACGAGCCTAGATTGCGCTCGTGCAAGGCGGGTTCCATAACGGCCGATTACAGCGGCTGCGACGGGGTCGTCGCACAGAAGTCCCGAGCAGAGACATTGAACACGCAGCGGAAATTTAGAACAAACACAAGTTATTCAAAGAAGCTCTTTTATTGATATTGAAACAACGGTTAAATTGGGGGCACAAGGCCAAGATTACAATCACTCAAATACACTCGTCTCACATTACAAATCGCTCAGCTCTCTCTCATCTCTCGATACATATTGTCGATCCAGCGGAAGCTTCGGAAGGCGATGTCCATACATTATGTCCCATATAAGTCTTCGAATCCA
Source organism: Iris pallida (assembly GCA_029216955.1). Classification (NCBI taxonomy): domain Eukaryota; kingdom Viridiplantae; phylum Streptophyta; class Magnoliopsida; order Asparagales; family Iridaceae; genus Iris; species Iris pallida. Next base: position 3,224,299 of record JANAVB010039620.1, read on the forward strand.
TGCGGCCGCACGCTTCGAATCGCCAAGGAACTCCGTGCCTCGACGCATCCAAGCGAGCTCCGCGCCACGAGCTTCTACCTGTGCCTGCACATAAATACTGTGTGGGTGTCAGTACCACTGTACTGGTGGAGTGAGCTCCTCGCCCACCCATACAAAACCGACACGTTTATTTTACTTTGTGCAATACAAGCCCCCTTTTTCGATTATCTTTCTAGTCTTGCCTTAGGATCGATTTTAGGACCGACGCTCGGCCTATTTAGTGTCTTTAGACCATCTTCGTGCCTTGCACTAATAACGTACCCATACTTTGCTCTAGACCTTTCTCGTGCTTGCATTGTCAACGTACCGACTCATACATGTCTTTCGTAATATACTCTTGGACGTAACGACTAGGTCGTGTCAAATACTTACCCTACGACCCTTTTCGACTTAACTCGAAACGTATAACCCAACTTGTGGAACCGATGTTGAGAACTCAAGTACGATAACGTATCTCGTGCCGAAGCACGTGTCTTTACGTATAACCGAATCGTAGTCTTCATAACACTTTGGTGCAACCGAGCACACATTTCGCAACACATCGCATACCGTGCTTACGCTTCCTTTGTTACGACCGACACCGTGTATGCGGATTCGCCGCTTAGCACGCCAAATATCTATATGAAAGGCCACTGGCATGACAAGCCATCGCGAACATAGCTTGGGTAGACGGCGGGTCCTTCGATGCAAGGTAGCTAGCCCCATGGAAAGCCCCCGACTACCCACGCAATAAAAGCATGCGTTGCTATAACGTCTACCCCCTAGGATGACTGGGCCCGGTGCCCCGGCGTATAACCAGTCTAGGCAGAAATCCTTGTCGACAAGGTGTCCAATGACCACGCACCTACGAGACATCTAGACTCACGTAAATGCATGGCCTATTTGTTGGTACGACTGGAACAATACTTAGCAACTCGTGCACTGAATCACACTTGGCATAACGTGCCTCGGGACCGCGAGACTCCCAACCGAGGGACCGCCTCAAAATGCTTAACGTAGATAGGAACGCGAGACTCCCAACCGAGGGACCGCCTCGAATACTTAACGTGGAGAGGAACGCGAGACTCCCAACCGAGGGACCGCCTCGAATACTCAACGTGGATAGGAACGCGAGACTCCCAACCGAGGGACCGCCTCGAATACTCAACGTGGATAGAAACGCGAGACTCCCAACCGAGGGAAACGACTACTACGTAGCCTTCCAACTTAACTTGAACAAAATGTGTTCCTTAAGTACCATGGATCGTGGCTAACTTTACATCGTGCCAATCGTGGCTCGTGCCTGTAACTGACTTCTGTCTTACGCGACGCTATCACCCAAGTAATACGTTATACGACGGCCCATGAGATCGTGGGACTATTTAACTTGACAACCGCAGAACGAGCGGGACGGCACTTAGAATGACTTAGGTCGATCGGCATAACTTTGCCTAACTTACTCAAGCCTATAACTTAACCCGAGGGACGAGCCAAGGCTATGCCAAGCCTTGCGCAGTGGAAACGTGCATGCTTTATCAAGCATTTATGCGGGCGACGCCTATGACTTAGGCTAATTCATCGTTTGTGTCGAATACCAACTTTCCTTCTCCCAAGCCACGGGACGAAGGATCGAGTGTCATTTTAAAGCACGCTGAGCCAACTTCTATTGAGACCGTGGGACCACTTTTCATGTTCTAAGACATTCCGACGGGTCGGGATTACTCCCTTAGCTATGTGCGTTCGTAGCTTTTATATTAGCCTACCAGTGCAAGTTGAAACCACACGAATTATTAAGTGAAGGCAGAGATGAGGCAAGTTCACCGAAACTCCCCCACCTGAGCGATGTCTTCGAGTTGCCGTTGTAAGGCCAAGTCCGAACGCCGTCGGCGTTTAGATTCCTCCGATTGACTGAGCGGAAAGGGGCACTACAGCATACACCACTCAGAACAAGTCTCGTCCTCGAGACTTCCCTGAAGGCAAACCATCTTACATTTCTATGGCCAAGACTTAATCGTACACATTTCGCCTACGCGTTTCTTCGATTTCTAGGCACGCTCGTGCTATCGCTAACTTAGTCATAAGGCATACCAACCAATCAACCAATACTCCAATTCATTTCAGATCAATGATCGAATTACCATCAACATTTCCTCGAACTCACGATTTCAAAATCCTCGACATTTTCTCGTTCCTCAAGTCTCACTTGATTTAACGTATCAATTAGTTGGATCGTGCACATATTCCAGGCGTCCCCAAAATACATGCATTTCAGCCAAGCCTCATGATAGAGAATCCGCCATCACCACTCGAGTCGGATCGTACACATATTCGGGCGTCCCTGATATACGTGCATGTCAGCCGAGACTCGCAGTGGTGCATCCGTAACACCTATCGCTTCACGCTCGAACGCCTGCCTAACCGCTAGGCTATGTCTCTTTCGTCAGTACTGGAATCATAGTTCCCAAACAACGATATCAACACTGACCCCATCCTAAGGTCAAACCAAATCGTTGGTACGGGGTTTTCTACCCAAGCTTGCATCACTCCGATTTTTAAACATCGAGCATCAATTTCCTACGCACATCCCAATATTCATAGCATGGGGTCCGAGTCATTTTTGTAAAACCATCCTACAATAACTTACGTTTCAACAAATTTTACGTCATATCAATATCGTTCGTTCATCAAGCCGTTTCGTATAGTCTATCTCTTTAAACACGTTCGGCATAATCCGCCTATCATTCATTCCAAGTCAAGCACACTACGACACAACTTCCTCTCTAAACCGTAATTCATATTCCACGTTTCCGTAATCATCTATTCCAATTCACGTAATTGATCACAAAGTCGTCTGACTTAACAGTATGCCACGCTCCGATCTCACGCGAGTCCGATTATCCACGGTGGTTCATGAATCACCATGCAACGCTCCCGCGGAATAATCATTCTCATCGGGGCGTAACTCTTGTTTCGTGTCTAGACTAGTTCATTCTCGATGCACGGATTGGACCTACTCAATCCTCAAGTTTTTATTCATTCGTCAATCATAAGTCCTAACATCCTCAAATTTTTCCTTCGCCTCACACCGACAAGTCAGGACAATCATAGTTGCCGCGTCCAAATTTTCTGAGTTCGATTATTCCCGCGACATGAATCACCATGTCAGCGCTCACGCGGAACGATCGCCCAAAATCTGATGCAACGCATATGCGAGGCTAGAGTTGCGCTCGCACAAGACAAGATCATCGACGCTGTGGTTATCCGCGTAACCATCAAAACACGATCACTTTCATCCAAAGTACTAAGTATAGCGTCCAACCGAATAACAGCACTTGCACGATTGTCATTCACTGAGTCCGAGTACCTCCGAGTTATTGCATATCATCTTTGATACGCCTCAATACCATCGACGATATACGTAACCTGACGATCTTCGTTTGCAAAAAAAAAAAAAATTCTGAGTCGTGCGAATGATGCTATCGTCCGACTGGATAATCTCCTCGAACCGTTCACCACATCAATTTCTTCAACCCAAATTCACGTATCGTTTATCCTTCTATCTCAAGTCATCGACTAACGTATTTCCTCAATTCGCATCATTCCTTGCTAATTCAAACCATCGAGCAACATCGATTTCAATCCTCAGAGTCGTTTACGTAACTTCAAAATTGAACATTTCGTACACGCTATCTTCCCGTCGTGCTAACATTTCGTATACTATCCGTATCAATTTCTTCAATCAAGTCATCCATTTATTCTATCGTTTAGAATTTCCATTCAACCATTTCGTAATTCGCACTATCGTTTACAAATCGTTCGAACGGTATCACGTTTGCGACTCTCGAATCATGACCATCTAAGCGCTACTCGTTCTAAGGCTTTGCGATATCATCGCTTGTCTTTCATACTCGTACTATCCGTAACTCCTCTGGTTCCGCTCGAACAATTTCTATAACGTCCATACACCACTCGGGTTCGAGCCATCCGATTTAGTCCTCAATCACGTTCGTATCGACGGACTAATTCGTTCGCACAATCCTCAAATCCCAATCAAACCTTCGTGTACGCCTAAGTGTTAGTCTGATAATGTTCCTATCGATATACACTCCAAGTGTATTTCCGTTCCCGATCGAGCGATACTTGATATCACTCGCAATTCGTTTGCACCAATAAGTCGAGGTGCGCGATACGAAACACAACTTAGCCAAAAGGCCGTATGCATAACCACCCCGTATGGGCTATACTCCGACTTTTCACGCTCATTTGCTCATGTCGACGTAGGACTCGTTAGGCACGCACGCGACTTGCTAACATTAGCACGCATTTTCCATCTACTCGAGGTCGGCACCGTTCGGCCCAAAGGCCTACCAACATATCCGGCGATAGCCTACCGATGCGTTCGATGGAACGCGTGTACGAGCTTTCGAAAATATTAGACTTATTGTATGGACATGCCGAGGGACGTTTGAGAGAGAGCGCACCAACGATATCACGTTGCGGAAGCACAATTCAGAGTTTGCGAAACAACGGAGTTAAAGAATTCAATCGGTAGTCCAAGGACGTAAAGCCGTGCTCTGATACCATTATGTCACGCCCCGCTCCCGTAGGAGCGATCGTCCTCGCTAAGGCGTGATGCCGCACGAGCCTAGATTGCGCTCGTGCAAGGCGGGTTCCATAACGGCCGATTACAGCGGCTGCGACGGGGTCGTCGCACAGAAGTCCCGAGCAGAGACATTGAACACGCAGCGAAAATTTAGAACAAACACAAGTTATTCAAAGAAGCTCTTTTATTGATATTGAAACAACGGTTACATTGGGGGCACAAGGCCAAGATTACAATTACTCAAATACACTCGTCTCACATTACAAATTGCTCAGCTCTCTCTCATCTCTCGATACATATTATCGATCCAGCGGAAGCTTCGGAAGGCGATGTCCATACATTATGTCCCATATAAGTCTTCGAATCCATGCGGCCGCACGCTTCGAATCGCCAAGGAACTCCGTGCCTCGACGCATCCAAGCGAGCTGCGCGCCACGAGCTTCTACCTGTGCCTGCACATAAACACTGTGTGGGTGTCAGTACCACTGTACTGGTGGAGTGAGCTCCTCGCCCACCCATACAAAACTGACACGTTTATTTTACTTTGTGCAATACA
>JANAVB010039620.1:3234475-3267732 GCA_029216955.1 Iris pallida
TGGACTGTGATCCAGCTAGCTTATCAGACTGTAGTTCTATATTCTATTTTGATACCCTGTGATGTATATATCTGGGCTTGTTTTGGACTCTGCACTTATTTACTCTTTCATCTATCATATGTCTTTTCTCTGAGCTATCTACCTTAGTTTTATTCTGTGATTGAGACTGTATTGATATGTCACCTCCATTCGGAGAGTATATACTGTACAGGTACATTTTTAACTGTTAGTCGTAGGTATTTACAGACGTTATATACAACGTTCTACCGACGATTCTGTGGCGTAGGCTGGATGTACCCACGTGCTCGTGCCCCTCATAAGGGTGCGAGTCGTGACAGGAAACCAAGGATCTTGTCGGCCTAGGAGGAATCACGACTTATGGATGACTTGTGTGCGGGCTCGGTCACTCAAGCAACGTAATACCGATATGTGTAGCCTATCAGGGTGTACCAGCCATCACCGTCTGATATATACTATGAATACCATGTTCAGGAGTCCAAATAGCGTGTATTGCAAGTGACCGGTGCATATAGATTAAGTTGGCGCATGAGTGGCAATCCACGTACGAGACCTTACATTGAACCAAGTAATCTGATAAAGCTGAACAATTGAGTAACTGAATGAACATCTGAACAAAGCTTGAGTATAACACATCCTGACAACGTAAGTACCTCGTTCTCCTGAGGAAGAAACACACCCATGACACTCGTATTTTCTATGCAAATTTGTTAATTCATAATGTATAATATGTTGGCTAACTTGGTTTGCCTTGGACAACGAAGATCGTATGGTAGTTTGGTAATTTGTGCATGTTATTCTTATGCGACACTTGATGCCCACAATACGAGATAGGTTTTGTAATATATGCCATGAAACTGATCCTAAGGCAAGATAGAAAGACAATCAACTAATAGATAGTGTACGAAAATAAATTGAACGTGTTTGGTAATGATAGCGAGTGGGCGAGCTAGCCTCCCCACTAGTGCATTTAATATACTGATAACTACCCAGATTGATTACAAGGTACAAAAGAACTCCGTAAGGTGCAGAGTCTTCCCTCGAACGTACTAAGGCATGGAGCTAACTCTAGAGCCTTGGAGCATTGTAAGGAGCTGAAGCACCATATACATGACATAATGTATTGGAACATCATCATGTATTAATCCATATTATAAGCCTCTTGGCATGCCTTTTATGTTTCAGAAGAGTGAGCTTGAGCGAATTGTAATCTCAGCCTAGCGCCGCTTGTAATACTTTTCGAATATCAATAAAGAGCTTGAATTCATTTCAACTTTTATTTATTTACTTTCTGTTGCAAATAGGGACACTCTGTGCGACTCTGTGGCCTAGCTTCAATCGACCATTTTTGGACTTGGTCTTGCACGAGCGCAACCCAGGCTCATGCGGTATCACACCCAAGTGAGGATGATCGCTCCCCCGGGAGAGGGGCGTAACACTAGAAGCGGATCGTGTAATGGCAAGTCTTGTTTTAAGCAATGGTTGTTTTTATCACCCAGCAAGTTGTTTTGTCTTCTTCTACATTCTCTTCTCTAAGTTGTAAATATTTTGTCTCAATTGCAACATGTTTGCAAAGAAGAACGTATTATGGTTCTGTCAGTTAATGGATTTGTAATAGCTAGTTGGTCTGATGATTAGGTCATCTCATGCCTATTCTATGTACCAACTTCTGAAATGTGGACTTTGGTAGTACCTTGGTGAACAAGTCGGCTAAATTTTCATTTGATCTTACTCGCTTTGCTTCAATGACTCTTGTCTTTTGTAGCTCATGTGCATAAAACAACTTTGGTGGAAGGTGCTTGGTTCAATCTCCTTTGATGAATTTCTCTCTGACTTGGACAATATGAGTCGCATTATCTTGGAATATTATTGTTGGCTTATCTGTAACTGTGGATAGTTGACAATTTACTCTTATATGATGAATGATACACTTTCTTTTGTTACTTCATTTAATACAATTAATTTTACATGGCTAGAGGAAGTTGCTACTTAACCTTGCTTTGTTGATCGGCAAGATATAGCTGCATAAACACATAACCTGTTTGGAAGCAACCCTTATGTGGGTCAGAAAGATAACCTGAGTATGCAAAACCAACTAGACAATAATTGTTAGTAAAATCACATGAATAAATAAATCCAATATCAGTTATTCCATAAAGATATCTTAGTATGTGTTTAACTCCATTCCAATGTCTAAGTGTAGGTAAAAAACTATATCTAGATAATAAATTAACAAAAATGCAATATCTGGTCTTGTGCATTGGCTAGATATAGTAGTGCTCCAATAGCACTTAAATACAGTATTTCAGGAACAAGAACTTATTCATCTTCTCCCTTTGGTCGAAATAGATCTTTATCCAAATTGAAACTCCGTACAACCATAGGTGTACTAAATGGATGTACATTGTCAATTTTGAATCATTTTAAAATTCTTTAAATATATCAAAATTGATGCACTAATATTCCACTAGAGCTTCATCTATTTGCAAACCGAGACCAAACTTTGTCTTTTCCAAGTCTTTTATTTCAAATTCATTCTTCAAATAGTTTGCAGTATTCTCTAATTGTATAGGAGACCTAATCAGGTTTATATCATCCACATATACTGCTACTATAGAAAATCCATTCTCAAATTTCTTAATGAATACACATGGGCAAATTTGACTATTTTTTGTATCATTCCTTAGTTAAATATATAGTAAGACAATTATACAACATTCTTTCGGATTATTTCAAACCATATAATGATCGTCTAAGTTTCGTTGAACATATGCCCATTTGTAGTCTCTAGCATTATAAATCCTTCTGAAATTTTCAAATAGATGTCACTATCTAAGTCTCTATACAAATACGCAGTTACAACATCCATAAATCTTATATCAAAATTTTTAGAAAATGCGAGACTAATTAGATATCTAAAAGTAGTGGCATCCATAACTGGCGAGTATGTCTCCACATAGTCAATTTCAGGTCTTTGAGAGAAACCTTGTGTTATTAGTCGGGCTTTATATCTTTCAATTTCGTTTCTCTTATTTCGTTTTCTCAGGAAACACTCATTTAAAACCAACATAGTTTATGTCCTTTGATGTTTTCACTATGGGTCCAAACACACTATGTTTATCTAAAGATTTTAATTCTTCATGAACAGCATCTTTCCAGATTAGCCAATTTTTTCTTTTTCGACATTCATTTATACTACGTGGTTCATTTTCATAATTATTATCGTCCTTTGATATTTTTGTAGCTACTGCATAGCTAAGTATATCATCGATGACAAGTGATTTTCTATTCCATAATTCACCTGAACATGTATGGAATATTGAGATATCTTCATTTTATCAAGTACATGTGCCTCTCTAGAGGCATTCATAGGTATTTCGGTGAATTTGGAAACATGCATATCTTCATTATTTGTTTTCTGGAGCTTCAGCCACTATTAGACTTTTATCAGGACCAGATGTTTTATTAGCTCTCCTTTTTCTAAGAGTAATATCCTTGGAACCTATAGGCTCACCATGCTTTTGACGTGTAGTACTAGATTCATTTACCGTATTGTTTGGATTTTGTCTAACTGGAACAATGATTATGACTAGCACATTCATAGCTGTCACATGTGATCTAGTTACCTTTGTGGTATCATTAAATACATTAGGTAATTGGTTTGCAATTTTTTGCAAATGTTTCATTCTCCTTGTCTCATAATCACATTCTGGAGTTCTTGGATTTTGATGAGATAGAGTAGGCATATTCCATGTTAATTCACGTCTTTCATTAGCAATGATTTGTTCTATATGATTTTTTTTGCTCACCTCCATCTAACGATGGGAAGACTCTCTCATCAAATTGACAATCATCAAATCGTGTATTAAAGACATCACCAGTCATTAATTCTAAATACCTTACTATGGATGAAGACTCAAAACTAATATATATTCACAAAGGTCATTGGGGCCCATCTTAGTTCTTTTTGGAGATGGAATTGGGACATATACTGCACATCCAAACTTTCTCAAATATGAAATGTTTTGTTGTTTACCACAACAAGTTGTATATGTGAAAAGATTGCACTAGTAGAGGTCTATATATAAGTTTGAGATGTTTAGTATATGACTCAGGTAACCCATTTTGTGTGTGCATATAGGGAACATGATGCTCTATCTCAATCCCTAATGATGTACAATAATTATCAAAAACTTGTGAGGTAAACTTTGCGGCATTATCAAGTCTAATTTACTTAATCGGATTATCAGGAAACTGAGACCTAAGTTTAATAATTTCGACCAAAATATGAAAAATGCAAGATTTTTAGTAAACAACATGTAAACATATGACCACCTAGTATATGCATCTATAAGTACTATAAAATATCTAAAAGGACCACTAGCAGGGTAAATTTACCCTAAATGTCTTTTTATATTCTATACAAGAAAGTAAGAGACTCATTCTTAACTTTTAGAAAAGATGGTCCCGTTATTAACTTTTCTTGCAAATAAGGAACACATAGGTGATTATTCGAGAAGCCAAGATCATGATTTTCTAATAAATGTCCACAAAAATTATCAATGATCCGGTTGAACATAGTTTGCCTCAGATGACCCAAACAGTCATGCTAAATGCTACCTACCAAACAGTCATGCCAAGATTTCTAGTAAACAATATGTAAACATATGACCACCTAGTATATGCATCTATAAGTACTATAAAATATCTAAAAGGACCACTAGCAGGGTAAATTTACCCTAAATGTCTTTTTATATTCTATACAAGAAAGTAAGAGACTCATTCTTAACTTTTAGAAAAGATGGTCTAGTTATTAACTTTTCTTGCAAATAAGAAACACATAGGTGATTATTCGAGAAGCCAAGATCATGATTTTCTAATAAATGTCCACAAAAATTATCAATGATCCGGTTGAACATAGTTTGCCTCGGATGACCCAAACAGTCTTGCCAAATGCTACATAATACAGGATCACTGGCTTTATATTTTATCACATTCCTATGAGATTCAATTATACTAATGGTGGTGTAATATAAACCCACTGAAAGACAAGAAAATGATTCTTATGTGAGCTTTTTGCTCTGAACATTAGATGTGATACACAATGTCTCTTTGTTGTTATCATTTTGAGTTTCAATATGGTACCCTTTTTGCATATATCCTTGAAACTTAATAAATTTCTTTTTGGAATCGCTTGATTATAATCCATTCTTTAAATAGGTTTGAGTATGATTAGGTAACATGATGTGTGCTATTCTAAATCCCTTAATTATATAAGCTGGTCCAGGTATTGTTGATACTTTATGCAAGTCAAATACTAACTTTGAGAAAAACTTTTAATTCTTCAAAATCATATGTGTTGTAGCACTATATACCAAAAACATATCCAAGTCATTTTTTTTGGATTCTCTGAATCCGTCAACTTCTTGTTGAGTAGTTTGACATTGCTTAAACCAATGTCAATCTTTGTCACATTTATGACAAGCATTAATACTCCTATTTGGTTTAAATGAAAGAAAATAAAAAAAAAATTATGAACATATATTCTAGCTAGCATAAGTATAATAAGAAACAATTAAGCATATCAAATGATAATATCATAATATAGAAAATGTGAATCCAAATTTATAACAAAGATTTCCAATAAAACAAACTCTTATGGCCTAGACATTCCATGATGGAAACCAAAAATAAAACATGACTTCAAATGTAAATAGTTTATAAGTACTCGAAATAAAACATAAATTGACCGAATGCTCTTCAAAAAAATAAAATTTTCAGCATTAGCATCTTCTCAAACTCTTGGTAACTTATTCCCTTTGTGGAGGGTGCTATTTATTTGCTCCATTTATTCTTTCGTGAACTATTGTTTTCACCTTTTGTAAGGCTAATAACCATGACCATATCTTCTATAAATATTTGTTATGCCCTCTCCCACGTCCTCTACCACAACCTCTGCTAATTCCAAAATTGGTGGCATTTGCCTCAGAAATTGCCATTGACCCAATTGGTCTAGAGTTGTGATTTTTCATGAGAATGTTGCTATTTGTCTCTACTATAAGGAGACAATCACCAGTTTAGAGTATTTTATGAATTTTTTTTAATGATATTGTTGTTGTAAAAGCACATTACTTGCATGAAAACTGGAGAGAATTTTTTCAATCATTTGAGCCTAGTATGTTACATTTTCACCCCACAATCTAAGCCGAGAAATATTATTAAACAAAGAAAATTTATGTGTACATATGTCTAACATTTTGTAGTCATGATATCTTAGACTCAACCATTCACTTTGAACATTTGGAAGGATTACCGTCCTTTGATGGTCAAATCTATCCTTTAGAGATTTCCACAAATTCAATGGATCATCCTCATATATATATATATATATATATATATATATATATATATATATATAATATATATATATATATAATATAATATAATATAATATAATATAATATAATATAATATAATATAATATAATATAATATAATATATAATATAATATAATATAATATTTTTATTATATATATGTATATATATAAAATATTTTTTTATACATATATATAATAAAAATTATTATCTATATATATATATATATATATATATATATATATATATATATATATATATATATATATATATATATATATATATATATATATATATATATAATGCCTTTAGATCATCATGCATATGATGTCGTAGGAAAATCAAATCCTTAGCCTTGGATTCAGAAGATTCTTTATTTTCCTTCTTAGTAGTACCCTCAAGCTTATTGGACTTTAATTACAATTTTGCATCCAATTGTCATGATAAATAATTTGTTTCGCTCACTCAATAATTCTGAATTCAAGCTTTGCAAAACTTGACATTTATATGGCAGAACATAATTATATTAGATGTAAGTTAATTTAAATAATAAAATTAATAAGTGCTTTCAAGATGACACAACTTTACATATGTCACAATATGACGAAACGCTATCAAAAATTAATATTTTTTATGTGTATCACATATACAACAATGTGGTAAAATGCTATCAAAGAATATTATATCTCATCTGTATCACATATACAACAATATAATCATTATATAATAATATATTTTGAATAATTTTTTATAATTCGATTCACACATACAATAATGCGAAGTATCACCTTGTAGAATTCAAATAAAGAAAATAAAATAATAGAAATAGCAAATTCACATAAATTAATTTAATGTAATTAAGTAATTTCGAATAAGTGAAGAAAATTCAAGATATTCTATATTAACTTTTGTTGAGAGTCAATAAGGGACTTTTAGTCCCACATCGAAATATGTAGTATGTAGAGGAGCTAGACTCCCTATATATAGTGAGGTAGTCCATCAATAAAATTATCCAACCATTATTTTCTACATGGTATCAGAGCCATAACTCTCTCTCTCTCTCTCCACAAACAAAAAAAAAAAAAAAATTCTAGCCGACCCCCCCCCTAGCCGACCCCCACCCCCCCCCCCCCCCCCCGCCTCCCCAACCCCACCCGCCCTCGGCAGCACCCCACCCCTGCAGCAATCCCCACCCCTTCCGACCCCCTCCCACCCGACCAGAACACCCCCCACGCCGACCCCCCCGCCGACCCCCCCCCCACCCGACCAGAACCCCCCCCCACGCCGACCCCTCCCTGACCTTCCCCACCCGACCACAGCAGACCAACCCCCTCCCGACCCTCCCCCCCGACCAGCACCCCGCCCCCACCCCTTCCAGCAGACGCCCCCCCCACCGCCGCACATCAACCCTAACCCTAACCCTAGTGTTTTTTGTGTTTGTTTCCATGGAAACCCTAATCCTAAGACCTAGTAGCCTCATCAAACCCTAACCCTAGCTTTTAACACAAAAAAAAAATGGCGTATTTCGAATAGAGACGGCTGTCAAATCTTTATTTGCACCAACTCTGTTCCGTGCTTACGCCGTTTGGAACTAACAAATGCTTTATTTGTTATTCCTTCTTCACATCGGGATCTATGCAGAGACTGATTATGTCTTCTCTGGTATCCTGACGTGTTCACTTTACATGCGCGCGCCGGTGCTGGCCAAGTTAGTAGCGCATTAGTAAAGTCTCTGGCGTTGAAGAAGACGACGTCGACGACGACGACGACGAAGACGACGAAGTTGGGTCAGTTGCAGACTCCGACGACGACGAAGTAGACGACGAAGAAGACGACGAAGGAGACGACGAATTGAGTTCACAGTTGAAGACGCCATGGATTCGATCAGTGGCAAACTGACGGCCGAAGAGTTGAAGGCCTTGGTTGATGATATCTTATCCAAGAGATTAACCGAGGTAACCCCACGTGTGATCCATACTGATGTGGATCCGTCACCTTACAAAATGGGAAAGCTGGAGAAGCTGGAGACGAAGTTGGAAGGCACTTCCAACTACTTGAAGTGGTCGCGGCAGGCGATACGGATACTGAAGGGACGTGGCTTGGTTGGCTATGTCACTGGCCACGCCAAGGCGCCAGCAGATCACTCCACCAAGGAGTTTGCTGTGTGGGAGATTGTCAACAACGTCGTGGCTGGGTGGTTGACTGCCTCTTTAACCGACCAGGTGTCGGGCAATGTCGAGGCTATGGAGGCTGCTGCTGATATATGGCAAACTCTCAAAGATATGTACTCCGGCTCCGGCAACCCTATGCGAGTATTTCAACTGCAAGATGAACTCGATAGGGTGGCCCAAGACGACCGTACCATCTCTGAGTATGCGGCCATGTTGAAGAAGTATTGGTCTGATCTGGATCATTATGATCCTCTTGGGATGGAAGATGCACAAGTCGAACCAGCCTTCGCAAAGTACTTTCAGACATTCCTGGCTTATATTTCCCGGCAACGTATGATGAAATTCCTGAAGGGACTACATCCTGTATTTGAGCAGCGACGAAATATCCTCCTTTCCCAACCCACGCTTCCGACCTTGGAAGAAGCTATAGCTGTTATGACACAGGAAGAAGCTCGACTGAAGTTGATGCCCAACAAGGGCTCCTCCCAGGGGGAGCCAACCGCGGTTGAAAAGTCTGCCCTTGCTGCCTTCAATCAACCTCAATCTATAGGTGGTGTTTGTCACAATTGTGGTGACTCCGGACATTACATCCGATTTTGTCCGAAACCCTTACAAAATCAGTCTACTGATCGAGGACGGGGTCGTGGAGGCCGACGTGGTGGTAGAGGAGGATATGGCGGTAGACGGGGCGGACACAAAGCAAATCTGGCGGAGGAAGGGGGAGAGACTCAACTGGCTGAAATAACCCCACTTGAGCGGGAGTTCCTTGAGAAGTTGCGAGGCACAAAGATGGGTTCGGTCGACTGTCCTGGGACGTCTTCATCCTCAGGAGAACACCTCGCTTGCTTTACTCAAACCAGCACCGATGATTCTGCACGTGCTCTTGTCTCTATCCATCAGTCAGGATGGATTATGGACTCTGGGGCATCTCGCCATGTCACGGGGTCCCGTGATGCATTTTAGGGATATACTCACCTACCATTGCCGGAGAGTATTCAGACCGCTGATGGTACATCCAGACCTGTAGTGGGTACAGGCACTGTCGCATGCACCCCTTCCATCACTCTAACCAATGTCTTACATGCTCCATCTTTTCCTGTCAATCTTTTATCCATTAGTGCCATTATACTTGATCTTAACTGTACTGTTTCCTTTGACATTCCTAAGGTGACTTTTCAAGAGAAGGGGACAGGACGACGACTTGGGACTGGCACTTGGCATAAGGGACTGTGGTATTTAGACAGGACTGGACTGGACAAAGCATTGGCATCCTTGGTAGCAGCCGCACCACCAGAAGCTTCCTGTCGCAGTGTTGAAGCCGACTTGCTACTCCACCACCAGCGTGTCGGTCATTCCTCTTTTCAAGTTCTTAGTCGAATGTATCCGTCCTTGTATCAAAGGGCTGATAAAGAGAAGTTATTTTGTGATGCTTGTGAGTTGGGAAAACATACCAGAAGCTCGTATGTAAGCTCGGGGAATAGGAGTTCAGCTGCTTTTGACATGATACATTCGGACGTATGGGGCCCTTGTCCTACAACCGGAATTAACGGTTTTCGATGGTTCGTCACCTTCATTGACTGTTATACCCGCGTGACGTGGGTCTACCTTCTGAAGAATAAAAGTGACGTCCTTGCGGCTTTTCGGGACTTTTATCGCCGGGTGGAAACACAATATGGCGCTAAAATTAAGTGTTTCCGGTCTGACAATGGGACGGAGTATACTAATAAGCAGGTTGCTGAGTATTTTTCCACCCATGGAATACTACATCAAACTTCATGTGCTTATACTCCGGCACAAAATGGTGTGGCTGAACGAAAGAACAGACACCTGCTGGAAGTCGCACGGACGATGATGCTGGCTATGAATGTCCCGAAGCACTTATGGGGGCAGGCTATTTTGACGGCCTCGTATCTCATCAACAGAATGCCGTCTCAAGTATTGGACTGGAAGACACCATTGGAGATGCTTACCGGGGCAACTACATACACTGTTCCACCAAAAGTTTTTGGATGTGTGTGCTTTGTCCAAGATAATCGGCCTGGCGTTGGCAAACTGGATCCTAGAGCAGTTAAATGTGTCTTTGTCGGTTACACGGTGACTCAGAAGGGATATGCCTGTTGGAGTCCAGTCGAGCGGAAGATGTTTGTCAGCATGGACGTTACATTCAGAGAACTCGAACCATACTATGGTTCGGATGAAGGTTCAGCATTTGGGGACACATCTAACACAGGTGGTGTTCGATGTGAGGGGGAGATAATAAGCCCAAATGTGGTCGTCGGATCGGTTCCGTGTCCGGTTGTAGAAAACTGGACGAAAGGGGAAGAGCACAGTGACTCAGATACAGATGAAGAAGAAGAAGATACATATGTTACGCAGGGGGAGCAACAGACAAGGGAAAATGAACTCCAAGTCTACAGAAGGAGACAACAGAAGTCCAGTACTGTGCCTATGCCGTGCCCTATGCCTACTGTACCAAGTCCCTCGTCTACTCCTGCCCCAACTCCTGAAGATGTTGCCCCCGCACTGAATCACTCGGATTCTGATGCGGATCTCTCTGACTCGGATGGTACGATCTCTCCACCACCTATTGCTCCCTTAAGGAGATCTTCTCGCATCAATGCGGGTAAGGCTCCTGCTCGTTTTGATGATTACGAACATGACATTGCTAACTTCTTGTCTTATTCTAACATTTCTTCGAATTATCGAGCCTTCATTGCATCGTTAGACTCTACTTCGTTGTCCAAGTGTTGGCAGGAAGCAAAGAAAGATCCAAGGTGGAAAGCTGCAATGATGGAAGAACTTGGGGCACTGGAGAAAAATAAGACATGGGAGCTGGTTCCATTACCCAAAGGGAAGAAAGCTGTGCGATGCAAATGGGTGTACACAGTGAAAGAGACACCAGAAGGAAAGGTTGAGCGATACAAGGCGAGGTTGGTTGCAAAAGGATTCACACAGTCATATGGCATAGACTATGATGAGACGTTTGCCCCAGTAGCAAAAATGAGCACCGTGAGAACTCTGGTCTCCATTGCAGCGAATTATGGGTGGAAGTTGTACCAGCTGGATGTGAAGAATGCCTTTCTTCATGGGGACCTACAAGAAGAAGTATACATGGAGCTCCCGCCAGGATGCTACGCGACGGCATCAAACGGAGGGACGTCGCAAGGAAAGGTGTGTAAACTGAAGAAGTCGCTATACGGGCTCAAGCAATCTCCTCGAGCCTGGTTTGACAGATTCAGAAAGGCTGTTACAGGCATGGGATACCGTCAAACAAATGCTGATCATACGGTCTTCCTCCAGCATGCAAGAGGCCACATCACTATACTTGCTGTATATGTGGATGATATAGTGATCACAGGTGATGATGAAGTCGAGATCACTAAACTGAAGTCAAAACTCGCAAAGGAGTTTGAAGTGAAGGATTTAGGAGCGATGAGGTACTTTCTAGGTATCGAGGTGTGTGAAGGCGAACAAGGAATTGTTCTCTCACAAAGAAAGTACATACTGGATCTGCTGAAGGAGACAGGAATGCTGGGATGCAAAGCAGCGGTCACTCCAATTGACCAAAAGTGCAAGTTGGGAGCAGAAGCAGGAGAACCCGTTGATCGTGAAAGATATCAACGACTTGTAGGGAAATTGATATATCTGGGACACACTCGCCCTGATATCTCATTTGTGGTGAGTGTAGTGAGTCGCTACATGCATGATCCGAGAAAGGGTCATATGGAAGCAGTATTTCAGATCTTGAGGTATCTGAAAGGAACGCCGGGAAAGGGGCTATGGTTCAAGAAGAATGGACGCATAGAAGTTGAGGGATACTGTGATGCAGACTGGGCGAGCTGCATAGACGACAGAAGGTCTACCACAGGATACTGTGTTTTTGTAGGAGGAAATCTGGTCTCATGGAGAAGCAAGAAACAGTCTGTGGTAGCACGGTCGACAGCTGAAGCAGAATACAGAGCAATGGCTCTGGGAGTGTCAGAGTTGCTATGGGTGAAAGCATTGCTGACAGAGTTGAAGCTGGATAAGGGAGCACCATTGCGTCTTCTGAGCGATAGTCAAGCTGCAATAAGTATAGCTAACAATCCAGTCCAGCACGACAGAACGAAGCACATCGAGATTGATCGATTCTTCATCAAGGAGAAGCTGGAACAAGGGATACTGAAGATTGACCATGTCCGCTCAGAAGAACAAGTTGCAGACTGTCTGACTAAGGGTCTTAGTTCATTAAGTCTGTCGAAGCTATGTAACAAGATGGGGATGATCAATATCTATCGCCCATCTTGAGGGGGAGTGTTGAGAGTCAATAAGGGACTTTTAGTCCCACATCGGAATATGTAGTATGTAGAGGAGCTAGACTCCCTATATATAGTGAGGTAGTCCATCAATAAAATTATCCAACCATTATTTTCTACAACTTTCTTACTTGGGTAAAATTCATCAGAAAAATATAGAAATGAGATTGATACATAATCTTAAATGATAATCATAAATTTTTTATTTTGAATGAAAATATGAACACGTTCAATACAAATTTGGATTTAGAACTAAAAGATAAACTAGATCTAGAAAACTTATGTCCTAATCAATCTATAAACACATAGATCAAACATGTATTTAATTTTACTAAAACATACACGTATCTTAGTATACAAGATTAGACTCAACTCTTCAATACCTTTTTTCTTCTTCAGAGAACTATTTTTTCCCTTATGTAAAATATTTTTTCCTTCTTCTATTCCTAGAGCAATGGTGCTGATAACGTATTATAAAGTAAATAGATGGAGATAGACAAGTGGAGGAAATTGTTTCTTCATTCATTTGTCTTAATCAACTTGAGAAAAGCTGTATTATAAAGTAAAGAGATGCAGATAGAAAATAAAGGAGATTGTTTCTTCATTGACTTGTCTCAATCAATTTGAGAAGAGTCCTTTGTATAGGCTTACAATTGAGGTTAACATCATGACGATAATTAAAGGAAAAAAAATGCCAAAAGAAATAGGCCATGGATAGCTAAAAGGCAAAGGTTATGAATAACCAAAAGATATAGATTATGTAGACGAAATAATTATGTGAATTATCCATGTTTACAACAGCTTATATTATTTACTGGTAGTAATTATTCAAACGCTCCTTGGCGACCGTTTTGTCTTCAAAGAAAACTTTCAGCATCTCACTGTGCTGACCGAAATGTCCATCTAGGACCTCTTATTTCAACTCTAGAAGATCTTGTCAAGCTTAATGGGTCAATAGTTGGAGAAATTATTGTGCAGTCCGGTCTCACCACGTGGCAATGGTGAATGTTGAACCCGGTCATTAATTTCTTGATACTTGGCATAATCTATTATATCACTACATTTTTCTTATTTTCTAGGTCAATTTTTTTTAATGTTTTTGAAAGAAAAAAATATTTTTTTTTCTAATTATATGTCAAGTGAATTTCTGTATATTAAATATATTTTTTACAATTTTTTAAAATTTTTTAAGTCAAATATTATACCAAGTGTCAAAAAATTAGTGGCCGAGCTCACCATTCATCATTGTCACGTGGTGAGACCGGACCATACAATAATTTCTCATATAGTTGATGTTTCCGAGGGAACGGCCACGTTAAGCCCCCACCCGTGATCGACATGTCATCTTACGTCAATGTGAATTTGCTTGATATGTTCAACGGGGACCTGGACCTTAAACTGCAATCGCGTTCTCTGCTCCATTGGCTGTTACTTGTTTGCATATACCCGCTGGATCAATGTGGTTGGTCCTTTGCGCCTAGCAAGGACATTTTGATTTATCCTCTTCTTTTCAAGGGTTTCTTAACTAGCTCTGAACCCAGTTAAGCTTATGATCTTGATTGCATTAAGTTAGTTCGTGCTCGAATTGGATTAATGATAAACGAATCAGAGGTCAAATTAATTGAAAGCCCTGTTAAAGGAGAGAAGACATGTTTGGTCCACTAACTCGCAATATCGTCAAGCATTCTGGAAGTTTACTTCGGTCAGGGCAAGAAGAAATGAGATACAGAATTGGCAGAGTTATTGACATCTCTGGGGCTGGAACTCGGTGATCAACTTGATCTCCTTCATTCAGTGGCTGGCTACAGCTGTGATGCTCGAGAGAAGATAGCCATTGTCAGGTCAAGTGGGTGTTGATGGCCATGCGACAGCAGGAGATGAATATGGTGCACACATCTTTTCTTGTTGCGACCATAATATGGCACTCACAGCAGGATCTGCAACCTGTGTAAGTCATGAAAGCGCCACTACTGCATGGCCTTGCTTTTGGTTCAATTATGAAAGATGCCATTTAGCTAGACCTTTATATAAACAGTGTTCAACGACGGAGTGTTCCCAAGGACCGTTCCATCAAAAAACTGAGTAGATCTTCACATGTTTAAATGTGCAAGCATGATATGTCCGCAATAGGTTGACTTGCAATAGTATAGGAAGGGCAGCACAACAAGTGTCTATGATTGAATACTGAAAAAATAAATCAAGATTCTTGAACAGTGATGACCGATGAGGTGAGCATTATATTATGCTATGGTTCAATTATATCAAGGTTAATCTCTATCAACGTGTACAATCCCTCAATTATTTCACAACTACTAACATTTATAACCTGAGCAAACTAAGAAATCATAATGTCGACATCATGTTTTCGTTTCTCATACATCCGTCTGAATACTTTTGCACCTTCCAACTCGGCGTGTATCTCTCTTTCGGTCCGTATTCCCATAGGATTGTGTACTAGCCAGCCATCTGGGTCACACAAGAAATTGGAGTCGACAGCATCGATGTGCTCAAATACATCTGAAACAGCATTAAACTGACTTCTCATGTCAAGTGCCACTTCCAGCACATCGGATTGCATGAATACCTAGAACAAGCAAAAAAAAAAAACCTGGTTAGTACAAAATAAAGCAGTAAGGCTTGCCTCAGTGAAGTTGTCACAACATAACATGCAGAGGACCAGAAAGGTAAATAGGCATGTCAGGCTAAGTACCAGTACCTGACGAGGATGAACATGCTTTCTAACACAACAAGAATGAATTCATCAATAGACATCTAATCCTTATTCTAAAGTGGAATTTCATCCAAGCATCTATTAAATTCATGGCTTATTTGAACTTAAATACCCTCAACTGTCCTATGTTCATTTTGCTGCCCTGAACTAATTTTTCATTCACAATTTCACATTTATATCTTAAACTTTGTTTTATCACTTAAATACCATGAACTTTATGAAACTGTCAACAAAAAGAAAGTAAAATAACATTTATACCCCCGATAACATGAAGAAAGAAGATGGGACTGTCCGTGAAGCACCAACTGGAAGAAAGAACATGGTGGTTGTGGATTCTGGTTTAGAAGGAGGAAAATGGTTATGAGTTAAGGTTTACGAATGAGGAGAAGATAGTGATGGTGAATTAAAGTTTAGGAGAAAGACGATGGTGGTGGGACAATATTTGGGGATGAGGAGAGAGGAAGAAGATTATGGTTTGGAGTTATGGAAGGAGGAAGCAGATGATGGTGGATGATGGTTAGATCTAAGGACATTATCGTTATAAAATTAAGAATACTGACAGTAGGTAACAAATTGATAATAACTAAGAACTTCAGGGTACAAATGTAATGAAAAAACTCAGTGTAGCAAAGTGAGCATAGGACAAAGTCAAGGATATTTATGTGCAAACGAAGCCTAAATTCTATAATATTTGAAAACCACCATGAAAATAATGTGTATCAGGCTGAATAGACTTCTACATAAGTTCCATTTTTCATTAAAAAGGATCAGATTCATGTACTGCATATTATATTCTTTGAATATAGCAGTAAAGGAAGAGTACTTTAGCCTCTATATGGCCTTGTTAGTTTGTGAGCATACAGATTGAGGATTAGTGTAGTTGTATACTACGAGACGTAACTAACAACCAAAAAATGACCAGTATCCCAAATCTTTTCTGCCTGCTACATGTGTCCATGCCCTCCATTCATCTCTATGAAGGGTAATCTCTGCTGTAGCATCTGAATCTAGCCAATCTTTTCTACTGCTTCAACCGAGGTCCACCTTCTTCTCTATCTTATAAAAGACATCCTATCACACCTAACCAGCACATTCTTTCGTCACCAGGTTTCATATTCAAATATTCCAAGCATTCCCAAAGCATGTTCCCTCTTCTTGTAACTTCAGACAAATGCAATTATTTCTAACTGCATATTTATTATATTGTTGTAATTTTTTATATATAATATATTGTTGTGCATCCATCTCAACATTCTCATTTCTACTACATGCTTAGAGTTTTTGACATGTTTCTTGAATGCCGACATTTTGACCCACAAAGCACGATTGATCCTATAGTCGTTTTTTACTTTCAATGGCATTCTAGTGTCACACTATATTGCATTTATCTTTGTCACATCTGTAGCATAGCTTGGAAGGTTAAAGAACAAATAAGTCTAGGGAACATAAAGTAAGTCGACAGCCGGAAGAAATTCATATAGTTGCTTCCATATATGTTTGGCCGAAATGAACTGAACACGTCCCAAAAGCATCGAGTTTATAGTAAAGTTAAATGCTTTTCGAGAATGATATGATCGCTAGAAGAAATACTTACTATGGTTGAATGCTATGGATTAAAATAGCAATCAACAACTGTTAGTGCCGGGGCACAATTTTTCGATGGAAAACTGAGAATATGAAACAATTGTAAAAACAATGTTCCAAAGCAACACTTCTAGGAAGGTTGCGCAAGTATAACGAAGATCTAAAAAGATATCGTTATGATATTACGAGAATCTAAAAAGATTTCGTAATCACAGCAATCAGATCGTAGTACTTCTAAAAAGAAGATACAATCAGAGTTACTGGCAGCAACGAAGAAGGTGACTGGCGATAGATGGAAGAACTCCTGCTGGGGTGAATGATCACCGTTGCTCAAAACTTTATTCGCCCTACACGAACAGCTTCCAGGAACCAGCAAGTTCGTCGGAGAACTTGGAACACTCCTGCTCTTCTGACTCCTCGGACGGACACGAATTCCCGTGCAAAAGCAACGCTGGTGCGGCGCCTTTCCTCTCTCTCTCGAAGGCTGCAGATCAGAACTGTGTTAAAGAACACGTCTGAAAATCTCTGTTTACTTGTGCTAAAGAACACTTCGTAAACTCTCTGGTGGCTTCTCTTTCTGTTCTGTAACCTGTGAGAGAGGAGAAGGAGGCCTTATATAAGCCCCTGCAACAACTGGCCGGTTAGCACAATGTTAGGGACGTGGTAGTAACCACCCCGAACATGGAGCAACCGCTCAGAACATGCAAGGACACGTTCTGCTGGAAGTTGTGCCACCAGCGTAATTTACACTTTACGCACACAGCCCCTTTTACGCACCCTACACACACTACGCACTCTACGCACACTGCGTACGCTGCGCACACTGCGCACTCTACGCACGCTGCGTACGCTGCGCACACTGCGCGTACTGGGCGTACTGGGCTGCGTACTGGACTGCGTAACTGGGCCAGCGTAACTGGGCTCGTGTAACGGGCCGCGCAACGTGGTCACGCAAGTGGCTCGCGCAACGAGAGCAACTTAAGCGCACTATGCGCCTAGCGACGATGCTGACGTGCTAAGTGCAAAGTGCGCTAACAAAACGCCACATTACGCCTCATGAGCCCTTGAGCCCGAGTCCGAGCCCGAGTCCGAGCCCGAGTCCGAGTCCGAGTCGCTAAGCCCCAACGGGACTTAGCTCCTATGGAAATAAATTTTCCAAGAGCAAAAAGCATGAATGCTTTAATTGTTGGATTTTAGCCTTTTTTCCATTAGAAAAATAATCCCACATGGCAAACCCATGTGCACCTCCACACCACATGTGCATCTCCAATAATAGCAAAGCTAATATATAGAGATACAAACCATTTGTTTTTTCCGATGTGGGACTAAACCTTTCTAAAGGAAAAACCAAAAACCCAACAATCCCCCACATATCTCTATATATGGATATAAGTGTTCCCCACAGTAACTGTCCATCATGCATTAGGAGAGATGTCGCTTACGACTTGAATCTTCCCGCATGGGTCAAAAATCAAACTATAATACAAGAATGGACTAAGCCTTGAATTCTGCATCATAGCTGAAATTCTTTCCACTCACATAGTGTAGTTACATGTGCTTCTGGCTACACATTAAAGGTCCTGTGCCAGCCTGGTTTCAGTATATAATTTTGGGTGTCTACAAGTTTACCCTCAAGAGACGGCCTGATATCTCTGTCATACACTATAGGTGAGTTCATTATAAAGAGACATGGCATGAAGCGCTTTGCGCTTCCCTTGCGGTGCTATGCCGCTATGACATGGCTTAAAGTCGAGGCCTTACCCCGTACCGAGAACCTCATCGTAGTGTCATACTACAGTAGCATGAGGCAACCGTCTCTTTGTAGTGCCAAACTACCCAGCATGAAGCCTTAGGCTCCCTTGCGGTGTTACGCCGCAACGACATGGCTTGCAAGGCCGAGGCTTTATCCCTAACCGGATACCTCATGGTGGTGTCATGCCACTGTAACATGAGGAACTCCTCCTCTTTGTAGTGCTGACTACACCCCTCTTTATTTTTATCATACAGCATTAGGCTAACTGCCTATTTGCGGTGCTACGCCGCTGTGACTTGGCCTGCAAAGCCGAGGCTTTATCCTATTCCTGGACAGCACCCCACATATAGGAACCTCATTGTGGAGTCACCCCACTGTAGCATGGAGTTTCACTCCTTGTAGTGCTGCTCTACCGTGCTTCCTGTAAAGCACTCCAGGCATTCACTCTGCCTGAGAACTCATTAAGGCAATTAAGCCAACCTTCCCACAGGAACCGTTTTCCGCAGAAAACAATAGTAGACAACAGTGGTTATAGGTCCGTAACCTCTCCATGCCCAATAGAACATGTACCCACCGTTCCTGATATTCTTCCGATTAGTGGTCCTCCCTTGAACCAAAAGCTAGATGCCTAGTAGATAAATCTTTGAACTATTAGCATAAAACTTTATGGTAGGAATACAATAATCAAATATCAGAATACCTTCAAGCCCATTTTACAAGCTGTGTCATTGACCAGCTGGCGCTTGAGGCCCTTGGTGAACGGATCCGCCAGGTTCTCCTGACTCCGAACATCAACCACTGCAATAACACCTCTCTTGATAAGATCGTATACTGTCCTGTGCTTCAACCGCACAGTCCTCTTCTTCCCGTTGAAGAGGTCATTTGATGCCACCGCCGCAGTCGCCTGGTTGTCGCATTATATCGGTATCGTCGGTATTTGCGCCCCAATCAATGGAAGATCATACATGAGCTCCCGAAGTCATTCTGCTTCCTCGGCTACGGTATCTAGTGCAAAGAACTCAGATACCATGGATGACCGCGAGAGCATAGTCTGCTTCTTCGACTTCCACGATATAGCAGCTCCACCCATTGTGAAAATGTATCCACCTGTGGACCTCTCGCTCTCCACCTCTGAGCACCAACTGGCATCACTGAAGCCTTCCACTACCGACGGATCTCCGCTGTAGTACAGTGCATATGTCTGAGTCTTCTTGAGATATCTCATAACCCGTTTCACAGCTTTCCAGTGTTCAGCACCTGGGTTACTCGTGAAACGACTCAGCATTCCCACGGCGAAAGCTATGTCAGGCCTTGTGGCAGTAGTAGCATACATCAAACTTCCCATTACGCTTGCATACTCCAGCTGCCTGATGCTTTCCCCTGAATTAGGCTTCAGCTTCAGATCACACCTGTACGGCGTATCGATCCCTGGAAGATCCCGATACCCATAACGAGTGATCATTTTTTCAATATAATGAGACTGTGACAGCACTAGTCCAGTGTCTGTCCGGATGATCTTGATCCCTAAGATCACATCAGCTTCCCCCAAGTCCTTTATGCTGAACTTGCTTGAGATGAATTTCTTTGTCTCCGTGACACAGCTAATATCCGTACCTAGGATAAGCATGTCGTCCACGTACAGACAAACGATCACACCTCTTCCATCAGCGAACTTCGTGTAAACACACTTGTCCGTATCGCTGACCATGTAGCCATTTGACCTTATAACTTTGTCAAATTTTTCATGCCACATCTTGGGAGCCTGTTTAAGACCGTACAAGGATTTTACCAACTTGCAGACTTTGTCTTCAAGACCCCTGATGACAAATCCCTCTGGCTGTTGCATGTAAATCTCTTCGGTCAGCTCGCCATTTAGGAAAGCCGTATTCACATCCATCTGATGTATCACCATCTTATGTATTGCTGCGAGAGCAATCAACATTCTGATGGTGGTCATCCGGGCTACTGGAGCATACGTGTCAAAATAGTCAATCCCCTGCTTATGAGAAAACCCCTTGGCTACCAACCTAGCCTTGAACTTGTCAATAGTTCCGTCTGCTTTCATCTTCTTCTTGAAGATCCATTTGCATCCGATGGGTTTCGCTCCTTCAGGAAGATCAACCAACACCCAAGTGTTATTTGAGGTGATGGAATCAATCTCATTGTCAATCGCCTCCTTCCAGAAAACCGCGTCTCTGGTCTTCATCGCCTCATCATAGGTAAGCGGATCAGCTTCCACATGATAGGTGACAAAGTCACTTCCGAAGTCCTTCGGCCTCCTCACACGCTTAGCTGACGGCTCAGCTTGTTCTGGTTCAACCGTTGTTTCAACAACAATATTTTCTTGGACCACATCTTTATTGAAGACTTCAGTTTCTTGTGCACCCTCATTATTCTCCGGAACATCCGGAAGAACAATATTCTTGTGCCTTGCAAACTTGTCTTCAAAATATTCTGCATCGCGAGATTCAATGATATGATTTGACTCAATATCAAGAAATCTACGAGCATCACTCTTCTCGGCATACCCCAAGAAGATCGTCTTTGTAGTCCTTGTCCCAAGCTTCTGAATCTTTAGATCTGGAAGCTTGACATACGCCAGACACCTCCACACTCGAATGACATTCAAGTTAGGTCTGACCTTGAACCAGAGTTCATGAGGAGTAACGTCTGAAGTTGCATGAGGCACTCTATTTAGAATAAAAGTGGCCGTCAATGCAGCTTCTCCCCAGTAGCACTTAGGAAGGCCAGCAGTCAACAACATTGAATTTATCATTTCTGTCAACGTCCTGTTCTTCCTCTCAGCTACTCCGTTTGATTGAGGAGAGTACGGAGTCGTAGTCTCATTGACAATTCCATGTTCCTTACAGAACGATACGAATTCATGAGACCTGTACTCCCCACCTCGATCACTTCTTATCCTTTTGAGTTGTTGTCCAGTCTGCCGCTCAGCTTCGGCTCTGAACTCCTTGAACTTCTCGAATGCTTCGTCTTTAGCCTTCAGCAAGCAGACGAACGCATACTTTGAGAAGTCATCGATGAAGGTTATGAAATACTTCATCCCGGCCTTTGTAGAGAACTGTTTGAAGTCACAGATATCGGAGTGTACCAACTCCAGAAGATCTGTACTTCGATTAACCCGAGGAAAGGGTTTCCTTGTGATCTTTGTTTGAGCACAAACTTCATATTTCTCTACCTTACCCCCACACTTGGAGATAAGTCCTAGACTAGACATTCTGTTTATTCGTTTACAATGAACATGTCCTAGCCTATTATGCCACAACTCAAGAGTATAAGCAGAATGAGTGACTTCATTAATTACATTAATTACATTGGACTGATTTACAAGCTGAATCTTGAACATTCCTTCGGTATAAAAAGATTTTCCGAAATATGTTCTCTTGATAGACATCACCATCTGGCCAGCATTGATGTCCATCCTGAGGCCTGCATTGCAGAGTAGGCCTCCCGAGACCAGGTTCTTGGCGATAGCAGGTACGTGCTTCACGCCTTGAAGCGTCAGAGACTTCCCCGAAGTCAGCTTCAACAACACCGTCCCGATCCCGAGCAATTCAGCTTGTGCCTGGTTCGCCATCATAACCACTTCAGAAGTAGGGGTGTAGGTGGTGAACCACTCCTTACTGGAGCAGACATGGCAGGAGGCTCCAGTGTCTACCCACCAGTCAGAATCAGTCCTTACCGCATCAACCTGTGCAATCATAGCAACAATGTCAGTGATCATAGATACCTTACTAGGCTCTCCTTGCTCTGATTGCTTGGTTTTTGCTTTGCACTCATTCTTAAAGTGGCCCTTCTTGCCACACTTGAAGCAAGGCATTTCAGACTTCGGCTTCTTTTTCTTGATAGAAGTTCCCTTGACTTTTAGATTGTCAGGGTTCTTCTTCTTGCTGTGGAAAGCCGCCTGCTTTTCCTTTGGTTCCTTGGTCTGAACCAGATTGGCGTTAGCCAATTGCTTGGACAGTGTGTCCACCTTCAGTTGAGCCCGCATCTGGTCCTCAACATAGATTTCTTGTAGGAGATCTTCAAGGGTGATCTCCAACTTCTTCCTATGCATGTTTGCATAGAACTTGCTCCATCCAGCGGGAAGCTTTGAGACAATCCCTCCAACAACAAACTTGTCGAAGAGGGACATCGTCTCGTCTTCCAGCTTCTGTCGCAGTTTCAGGAACTCCTTCACCTGCGGCAGCATAGACTTTTCGTCCTCAAAGAACCACTTGTGATATTTTTCAACCACAAATATTTTACTGCGGTTCTTGTCTTCTTCGTAGAGTTTTTCTAGAGACTCCCATATGTCTCTAGCGATATTCTTTTTAGAATAGGATTCTGCTAGAGAATCCTCCATAGCATTCAGGATAAGCAGCCTACAAATGCTATTTTCTCTTCTCCACTTGGCCTGAAGTTTAGTAGCCGCAGAAATTGCGGCAGCAGACCCAGTATCTGGAACGGTAGGTTCCTCTTCAAGCAGCACGTGATCAACGTCTCTGAGTTGAAAAGTGAGATAAACCTTCCCCTTCCAGACTTGATAATGCTCTCCATCAAACTTCTCTAACTTACAGAAGTCAGTGTTTAGGAGTGAAGCATTAATGTTTTCCATCGTAGCAATAAAGCTTTGAGATTGTTAGTGCCGAGGCACAATTTTTCGATGGAAAACTGAGAATATGAAACAATTGTAAAAACAATGTTCCAAAGCAACACTTCTAGGAAGGTTGCGCAAGTATAACGAAGATCTAAAAAGATATCGTTATGATATTACGAGAATCTAAAAAGATTTCGTAATCACAGCAATCAGATCGTAGTACTTCTAAAAAGAAGATACAATCAGAGTTACTGGCAGCAACGAAGAAGGTGACTGGCGATAGATGGAAGAACTCCTGCTGGGGTGAATGATCACCGTTGCTCAAAGCTTTATTCGCCCTACACGAACAGCTTCCAGGAACCAGCAAGTTCGTCGGAGAACTTGGAACACTCCTGCTCTTCTGACTCCTCGGACGGACACGAATTCCCGTACAAAAGCAACGCTGGTGCGGCGCCTTTCCTCTCTCTCGAAGGCTGCAGATCAGAACTGTGTTAAAGAACACGTCTGAAAATCTCTGTTTACTTGTGCTAAAGAACACTTCGTAAACTCTCTGGTGGCTTCTCTTTCTGTTCTGTAACCTGTGAGAGAGGAGGAGGAGGCCTTATATAAGCCCCTGCAACAACTGCCCGGTTAGCACAATGTTAGGGACGTGGTAGTAACCACCCCGAACATGGAGCAACCGCTCAGAACATGCAAGGACACGTTCTGCTGGAAGTTGTGCCACCAGCGTAATTTACACTTTACGCACACAGCCCCTTTTACGCACCCTACGCACACTACGCACTCTACGCACACTGTGTACGCTGCGCACACTACGCACTCTACGCACGCTGCGTACGCTGCGCACACTGCGCGTACTGGACGTACTGGGCTGCGTACTGGGCTGCGTAACTGGGCCAGCGTAACTGGGATCGCGTAACGGGCCGCGCAACGTGGTCGAGCCCGAGTCCGAGTCCGAGTCCGAGTCCGAGTCGCTAAGCCCCAACGGGACTTAGCTCCTATGGAAATAAATTTTCCAAGAGCAAAAAGCATGAATGCTTTAATTGTTGGATTTTAGCCTTTTTTCCATTAGAAAAATAATCCCACATGGCAAACCCATGTGCACCTCCACACCACATGTGCATCTCCAATAATAGAAAAGCTAATATATAGAGATACAAACCATTTGTTTTTTCCGATGTGGGACTAAACCTTTCTAAAGGAAAAACCAAAAACCCAACAACAACTATACATATAGTGAATCGCGATACTGGGACCACCTGTATAACAAGTTGAGCATCTGAACACATTCACACCACATTTCCTGGTTCAGCTATTGAACATGTTTTGGGTAGAACATACCTTTTGACTAATAAAAGAGTAAATTCAGAATGAAACATGCTAACTAGAGTGAACTATTTCATGGACGTGTAGAATTGAATAAACATGTTAAAGAGCATACATGTCCTCCTAGACAAAGGTTTTTGAGATAGAATCCACTAGTTGCTTCTGCAGAACTCTTCTCTTGTGATGCCTCTTCTTGAAATGAGGGTCTGGGCACTGTGAAGATTGAACAAGACATGAAACACTGTAAGCAGAATAGTTTGGTGCTAAAAAGCTTGTGCAGGAGGGAAACAATGGTGGAGATCTGAAAGGGGATGTGCATAATTTGATAATTCTGATAAAGAAAGAATGAACGGCATGTGAACGGCATGGGAATGTATTCTTGCACTGTACAACTTGTATATACTAATTTGAGTTGAACGATCTATAGTGAATTTTGCCCACCAGTAAGGAGACTACTGTTAAAGGCCCGGGGTAAGTGGACACCAGCGATCCGAAAGATATTGTGGCATTTGCAAACATGAAATGTCTGTCGAAGGAAAAACATCACCAAATTGTTAGTGGTTGTTTTAGTGTCACTATATTTGTTTCCATTAAGCAAGAGAGGTGAATAGAGCCCTCACATGTTTTTAGAGCCAGGTCTTTCACCCACAACTGCGAGCGCTGAACCAACTACATAAATACAGAAGGGAAACGGTTTGACATTAGAAAACGTGCGAAAGTTAGTTGGTAACGGAATTGCTTCCTATAAATATCATTATATTATTAGTAATCGCAACCATATATACCTTCTGTCGAATTTCGAGTCCCAAATAGTTTCTTGACTGAAAGGAGTTCTTTGCAAGCCAAATTAAGAATCTACCACTTCCTGATTTCTCATCCAGTAGTTTGTTGTTGAATGCCAATGTTACCAAAAATTATGATAAAAAAAAGAAAAAGAAAAGTCAGCGTTAGAGTAGTTTTGCAGCTAGTTAGCTAGCTAGGAAGGATGAGGAGTGAACGAATAGAGTGAGAGTTGAACTGAACATGTATGTATGTATACCACATCCAATATCCACCATAAGTGGTCGTGAGCAGTCCTGAAAGATGAGGTTCCAATCAGGTGGAGGCGTTGGTTCCTGCAACCAGACCAAGGAGGAGTTTGGTTTGGACAAGACGAGAAGAATTAACGAATAAAAATAACAATGAAGAAGAAGAGACGGGGAGGGAGTGTACGGACCGAAAAGGAAGAGGTGAGAGGGTTGACATGTTGCCGGATCCGGACGTGACCCACCTGCACTTGCATTGCATAGCATTATATGCATGTAAGGTATTAGTGATAATGACTGTAAGAGAAGAAAGAAGAAAGAAAGGGAGAGACGGAACAGTAAGGAATCCTGCTCCTCCCTATTGCTTACTTGGGCATGACCATAGCTGTCTTTGAGGTTGAGATTGGCGTATTCCAATTCCACCAGCTCAGGGCTTCTTTTTCTTCTCTCTGTTTCTATTTCTATGCTTTTGCTCTTCTTTTCATTCCTCCACTGCCACCTGCTGCTGCTGCTGCTGATGCCACATCGCTGCTGCTCCTGCTGGCACTGTCTGAGAGAAAAGTCGAGCGCCGCCACCACGCTCGCCCACTGTAACTGCTACTGCAGCATAGCAATGCTCCCAGCATCATATTCTTCTTCGCTCTTCGGCTTTCCGTACCGCCCAACTAAAAACGAAGTATGGCTAGGCTCTTTGAGTGGGCCCATAAGAATTAGCTTCATCATATGTTTCATTTGTTGAGGGAAATTAGTAAAAGCACAAGAAATAATAATAGAGGCTAACATAGGCTTTTTATAAACTGGAAATTGCTGAGAAACCCAATTTCGGGGTGGACTTTTATGAAATGCCCACCCGCTGGATAAGTTTTATGAAATACCCAGAATTAAGTATTTTCACGTTAAATATTCCAAGATTCCCTTTTAGATGCCACCCGCTAGAAACTGCTATTTTTATAATACCGAAACTACCCCTCCGCGCGAATTGGTCATCTATATGTATTTGAATTCAAAAAACTCAGATCTGGATTGTGATTTCGTCTTCTTCTTCACTGGAAATCTGAATTCCATTGCTCTCATCTTCAGCAGAGATCGCAAAGATCGTTCGTAGTTCGGTGTGCTTTTCTTCAGTCGAACTCAGATCATCGCTCGTCATCATCATCATCATCACCTTCATCTTCATCGTGGAGACATTTGAAGTTTTCCGACAATTAGGTCAATTGTGGAGAGAATATCTTTCTTCTTCTTTTCCATCAGAATTATCATCATTTTGAAAGAAGAACGAAACTCTTTGTTCATGAAAAAAACTAAATTACACGGAGAATGCCATTCTCCGTTTTATTTAAAACGGAGAATGCCGTTCTCCGTCTTAATTTAAACGGAGAATGACATTCTCCGTTTTATTTAACACGGAGAATGGCATTCTCCGTGTTAGTTACACGGAGAATGGTCATTCTCCTGCGTTTTAACACTAGAATGACCATTCTCCGTGTTAAATAAAACGGAGAATGTCATTCTCCGTGTTAAATAAAATGGAGAATGACATTCTCCGTCTTAATGTAGCACGGAGAATGGCCATTCTCCGTTTAAATTAAGACGGAGAATGTCATTCTCCGTTTTATTTAACACGGAGAATGACATTCTCCGTTTAAATTAAGACGGAGCATGTCATTCTCCGTTTTATTTAACACGGAGAATGGCATTCTCCGTGTTTCTAACACGGAGAATGGTCATTCTCTTGCTTTTTAACACTGGAATGACCATTCTCCGTGTAAACTAAGACGGAGAATGACCATTCTCCGTCTAAATTATGACGGAGAATGGCCATTCTCCGTGTAACTTTCAGGACGGAGAATGACATTCTCCGTCTTAATTAAGACGGAGAATGTCATTCTCCGTGTTACTAACACGGAGAATGGTCATTCTCCGTGTAAATTAAGACGGAGAATGCCATTCTCCGTGTTACTAATACGGAGAATGACCACCCTCATGTGAAATTAACATTTTTCGTGTTCTAACACGGAGAATGGCCATTCTCCTGCATTTTATGGTCAGCTGAAACTTTGGAGGGCCATAACTTTTGACTGGGAGGTCGAAACGAGGTCCCGTTTGTCGCAAAATGAGCGTATCGTCGAGGAGACTAAAAGTAACGGTTTCATCGTTAAACGGCCTTCCGAAATTTTAGATTCGCAAAAAAATGATGTTTGGACCTCCGTTTTAGCATTTTTGTCGTTTGTTCCAGTCTTTCCAAAATTTTTCGACGAGTTTTTGAAGATTTTTGAGGAGAAAACCTAGATTCGAAAGTGAGCAGCGTAAGGAAGAAGATGAAGTATCGAAACTTTTTTTAAGAGCAGTTTCGTGGGTGTTTTCAATAAATTAAAAGGAAGGGCAAAAGGGTCATTTGGAATCCGCTTTGGATAAGTTTCTCTAATTCTGGGCACGCGATGAAAGTTTTTTTAGCGGTGGATTTTACATAAAACTTTTTTAGTTTTTGGGCATTTCATAAATCTTCCCTTTTATAAAGGCACTGCACTTTTTGATCAGGACTAGCCCATTTTTAATTTTGTATTATTTACAAGTTTGCCATTGAAGAAATTGATCAGGGCTATCCCACTCTTTGGTATAAGTCACTAGTGCAAACAAGGACTGCCCAAATTTCTGGCAGCCCTACATACAGTAAGGACTGCCAGAAAAATGGGCAGTCCTTTGTTTCACATGCTGTGACTTAGGACTGCCCAATTTTCTGGCAGTCCATTCAGTTTGTAGGACTGCCAGAAAATTGGGCAGTCCTTGTTTGCACTAGTGACTAATACCAAAGAGTGGGATAGCCCTGATCAATTTTTCGATGGCAAACTTGTAAATAATACAAAGTTTTAAAATGGGCTAGCCCTGATCAAAAAGTGCAGTGCCTTTATAAAAAGCCCTAACATATGACAATGCATCATTTTTAAGTTGTAAAAGTACTAAGGGGGTATCCACCCTTTCAAACATCCCAACTCATATTCCATCTTTCTCTCTCACATAACTTCATCTTTCTCTCTTGCAATCTCTTCATCTTACAACCCTAATCTTTCTCTCTTGCAATCTCTTCATCTTAATCGAAGATTACAAGGTAAATCTTCATCTTCATCTCTTTATTTCAAAGTATGTTTTTAGATTTTTCCAAATAAAATTAACACACCAATTTTTAGGAACCTTTTTTTTTTATTTTTAGATTTTAATTAATGTATGTTGGAGATTTATTTATTTCAAATACCATTATTGGTTTCTAAGTCCATTATAAGGGTTTAAAAGCTTTAGAAATCGTAATAGTCGGTTTGAAAAATGTAAATGACTACCATGATTCTTCCAGCCGTAACTGTAGTTAGGACTGTCAGAATCCTAGCCGTCCTAAGATATAAAGTTTTCTGTTTTAGGACTGACAATGTTTCGACAGTACTAACTCGTCCCCAACCCGACTGTCACGATATTTAATTTTGGTAACCAACTGATATTAACCGTTTCTGAAAAATCAACATCTTTTTTTGGTGATTTACTTTTGATAGTTCTAGGTACTTCTTGGTTAGTTGGGTTTCAGTTAGGTAAACAACCTTATATTTACTTATGACATTATTCAAGTTCAATTCACGTCTAAATTTATTAATTTTTGTGTGATTCTTCTCATGTGTTTTCTTGTACTTTTGCATGTTGTCAAATAGGATTATCATGATAGACGAGTATCTAAACCAAGTTTATGCTTGTTCAAGATTTCAAATGAGATCTAGGTCAAATTTGTCACGACCCGCACCCACTTTTCGGGATGCGAGTGCATGTCTAAGTCCAGCTTACGTCGCAGAATCGACGATAAAACGCTGTCTAGACCTCAATGATCAAAGTAACAACATTTTCTCATAATTAATTTATTTGCTCATTCACCATACTAAATCAAATTACAATATTCTAATATTACATTTGAATAAAATACAATATCTCAAAAAATCAAAAACAACTAATAAAAACTTTATGATCAACTCATCTATCTAACTATCTAATCTCTAGGACTGGTCTTCAAAATACACTTGTATCTCTCCAAGGATCCCAATGCATGAAGTAGCAGGCGACTATCTTAAAAATAATTTCCGATCAAGAATGAAACAAATACATCTCTAACAGCAGTTCTAATAATTGATAAAAGATTTAAAACAATAAATAGTAATGAAATACATGATGAACATATAAGCATAGAATCATGGAACGGAGCATGGAGTGAAAACAGATAATCATGGCAATAATGACATGTAAGTGAGAACAGTAATAAAACAAATAAGACATGCAACTAGCAATGTATAAAGTGGAATCAGAAAAACTACATCTAATAGTGTGTTGAAATACCATTTTCGGCATGTGAACGACTAGGGATAAATACAGCAACCCGTACGTGAAGTGTACGAGAGCTGTCGTTTTGTTTAGACTTCTGGGAGTGGTTCTTGTTTTAGGAATACTCATATGTCTACTAAAGCATTTTTTCGTCCGGCTAGTACTAATGGATCCAAGTCCTGACATGTAAATCAAGATGTAAGACTAGTGATACCAGTAAAGAAAATGATGCTTGCAAGCCAGTCCAGTAGGGCAATAATGAATCCATAATACTACTCATGTACCCATCGTATCGAGAACCAAAACAAAAAATCAATGTAAAAATACTATAAACATAAATCATAGAAACTATCAAGTATGAAAACTGTCAGAGAATGTACTCACCTGGTGTCCATAGCTGGTGAAACATATAATTTTATTGAGTCCAGAATAGTCAAATTGGCTATGATCGATATGTAGAATTGGATTAGTCATTGACGAGATTGGATTCAAAGGGAATTGACATAAATAAATATAACTATTTTAGAAAGTATTTATAATCTGTAAAACAAAGTTTTTATTATTCAAAATATTATAAATAAAACTTAAAAATCAAGAAATAAATTTAGGAATTTTCATGTAGGTCCCAATCCCAATAATATTTAAGAAATATTTAGAACATATTAGACCCCTTATAAATATAAAAACTTATTAGTGACTACACTTAGAACCAAAATTCAATTATATTTTTAAAAGCCCCGACAACTAATTTAGTCCCAATATATTATTCAGAAACTCAAAAATATTATTAGCCCAAAATAATATCTTTTTATAAAATTATTTATTACATATTAAATGAAATAACATTTAAATAAATAGTATTAGTGGTTTAATAGCTATATATATATATATATATATATATATATATATATATATATATATATATATATATATTCACCTAATACTATAAATATACTGTATACAAAATCTAATTTAATAAAAAAACACAAACACAAAAACCAACAACCAACAACCAACAACCCAGCTCATCCCTTCCACAAGTAGAGAGAGAGAGACAGAGCATATATATATATATATATATATATATATATAATATATTATATATATGTATATTGATATATATACGAAAATTTGTCAGATTAGCGACGTTCCAAAACGTCGCTAAACTCGGCCAAAACGTCGCTAATTTAATTTAGCGACGTTTTCAGCGACGTTTCATAAACGACGGAAAAAAGCGTGTCGCTAATCGAGAAAACGTCGCAAAACGTCGCTACGGCGACGTTATTTAGCGACGTTTATAACGTCGCTAATTTGCGGCATTTTTTGCGACATTTTTAAGTGGTCGCCGATTAGCGACACATTAGCGATGTTCTTGCGACGATGAGGTAGCATCAGATTGTTTGCCACGTCAACAATTTAGCGATGTTTTTAGCGAACCCTCCCCCTCCCCCCTGCTCCCCTCCCCCAGCCGCCCACATACCCACCCCTAACCCGAACCCTACCCCTATCTCCCCCCCCCAGCCGCCCTCGTCCCCCCTGCACCCCCCAGCCCCCCCCACTCACCCCCGAACCACCCGTATCCCCCCTGCCCCTCCCCCCGAGCCACGCGCACCCCCCCAACCACCAACAACCAAAACAGCCGAAGAAAGAGTGTCACGTCCCAGAACTAGAATACTGGAGAGCGGGGGCGTACATAGCCAGCTACGTATATTGAAGTGCAACCCACCTCGCTATACGGTCACGGCTGTCTAGATATATGAGGGTTTAACTACAAGCCAACAGTCTCCTATGGTCATGAACAAGCCTGTTGTCTCAATCTCAAGCAAGCAATAATAGTTACAAGATGTCAGAGCACCAATAAATAATAGCAAGGCGTCCCATACATTACATATTGGATGATCATGAAGCTAGTCGTACAAATGTCAAGACTAGCAAGAGTTCAGTCATACATGATCAACCCTAGGATCTGTTAATCATGTTACAGCCCGTAGGCAGACAGTAAGTAAAGGTGCAATCGAGCTAACACGTGCTCGTCGGCTAAACGCCTCAAAAAAATAATTTTACAAATAAGTGGGAGGACAAAAGGAACCCACTCGTTGCCAGGGTTACGCCTGGTGGACACCATCTGGCTGGAAGGTAGGTAGATCCTCTAGAGCTGCTCCGATATCTGGCCATACAAAACCAGCTGGGTCAGACCCCAAAAAGAGCAAGTACCACAAAGGGGGCTTCACTTAGAAACTAAAACCAGCATATCACAAATAAATAGCAAAGGTAATTAAAGATACTGATAATAACTTAGATAACAATAATATATTTGAGAACGGAGAAACCATTCAAGTAGCCAGACTGCAACCCTTAAACCAAACAAGGACCGGGGTTGCAATCCTTCGCCTGAATAGAAGCCCGTCTCAATTAGTATTGATAAGGTAACAAGATAATAAACGAAGAGAGGACACATAACTGCTCCGGGAGCCAGGTTACAACCCTTAAACCAAACAAGGACCGGGGTTGTAACCCTTCGCCTGAACAGAACTGGACCCCTGATCTTTATTGTTAAGGCCGATATAAATAATCATGGTATTGAAGTAAGGTAAAACTGACGAGCATGACAGGGGTTACAATAAGGCAATAAACGAAGAGAGGACACAGAACTGCTCCGGGAGCCAGGTTACAACCCTTAAACCAAACAAGGACCGGGGTTGTAACCCTTCGCCTGAACAAAACTGGACCCCCGATCGTTATTGTTAAGGCAAGCATCAGTAATCATGTCATGTCACAATCTTGCACAGGATCAGGATAAGACTAAGCTAGAATAAACTCCATCCAATCAATCACGGCCAATCAAGAGTACGGTATGATACTTTTAACTAACTAGGGTTATCACAGGCCTAGTTACTAGCAAGATGCAATGAGATTATCCCAACAGCCACAAGCCTTGCAGACCATCCGGTTATCAGGGTCGAATGTCCGTTATGAAGAATGCAACACGTGACTGTGTGCTGGAAATGTGCCCTACTCGTCGGTAGGCTATA
>JANAVB010039620.1:3267745-3495245 GCA_029216955.1 Iris pallida
AAGATTCTTTATTTTCCTTCTTAGTAGTACCCTCAAGCTTATTGGACTTTAATTACAATTTGCATCCAATTGTCATGATAAATAATTGTTTCGCTCACTCAATAATTCTGAATTCAAGCTTTGCAAAACTTGACATTTATATGGCAGAACATATTATATTAGATGTAAGTTTAATTTAAATAATAAAATTAATAATGCTTTCAAGATGACACAACTTACAATATGTCACAATATGACGAAACGTCTATCAAAAATTAATATTTTTTTGTATCACATATACAACAAGTGGTAAAATGCTATCAAAGAATATTATATCTCATCTGTATCACATATACAACAATATAATCATTATATAATAATATATTTTGAATAATTTTTTATAATTCGATTCACCACCATACAATAATGCGAAGTATCACCTTGTAGAATTCAAATAAAGAAAATAAATAATAGAAATAGCAATTCCATCATAAATTAATGTTAATGTAATTAAGTAATTTCGAATAAGTGAAGAAAATTCAAGATATTCTATATAACTTTGTTGAGAGTCAATAAGGGACTTTTAGTCCCACATCGAAATATGTAGTATGTAGAGGAGCTAACTCCCTATATATAGTGAGGTAGTCCATCAATAAAATTATCCAACCATTATTTTCTACATGGTATCAGAGCCATAACTCTCTCTCTCTCTCTCCACAAAAAAAAAAAAAAAAAAAAATTCTAGCCGACCCCCCCCCCACCCCCCCCCCCCCCCCCCCCCCCCGACCCCCACCCCCCCCCCCCCCCCCTCCCCAACCCCACCCGCCCTCGGCAGCACCCCACCCCTGCAGCAATCCCCACCCCTCCGACCCCCCCCACCCGACCAGAACACCCCCCACGCCGACCCCCCCGCCGACCCCCCCCCCACCCGACCAGAACCCCCCCCCACGCCGACCCCTCCCTGACCTTCCCCACCCGACCACAGCAGACCAACCCCCTCCCGACCCCCCCCCCCGACCAGCACCCCGCCCCCACCCCTTCCAGCAGACGCCCCCCCCCCCACCGCCGCACATCAACCCTAACCCTAACTTGTTTTTTTGTGTTTGTTTCCATGGAAACCCTAATCCTAAGACCTAGTAGCCTCATCAAACCCTAACCCTAGCTTTTAACACAAAAAAAAAAAAAAAGGCGTATTTCGAATAGAGACGGCTGTCAAATCTTTATTTGCACCAACTCTGTTCCGTGCTTACGCCGTTTGGAACTAACAAATGCTTTATTTGTTATTCCTTCTTCACATCGGGATCTATGCAGAGACTGATTATGTCTTCTCTGGTATCCTGACGTGTTCACTTTACATGCGCGCGCCGGTGCTGGCCAAGTTAGTAGCGCATTAGTAAAGTCTCTGGCGTTGAAGAAGACGACGTCGACGACGACGACGACGAAGACGACGAAGTTGGGTCAGTTGCAGACTCCGACGACGACGAAGTAGACGACGAAGAAGACGACGAAGGAGACGACGAATTGAGTTCACAGTTGAAGACGCCATGGATTCGATCAGTGGCAAACTGACGGCCGAAGAGTTGAAGGCCTTGGTTGATGATATCTTATCCAAGAGATTAACCGAGGTAACCCCACGTGTGATCCATACTGATGTGGATCCGTCACCTTACAAAATGGGAAGCTGGAGAAGCTGGAGACGAAGTTGGAAGGCACTTCCAACTACTTGAAGTGGTCGCGGCAGGCGATGCGGATACTGAAGGGACGTGGCTTGGTTGGCTATGTCACTGGCCACGCCAAGGCGCCAGCAGATCACTCCACCAAGGAGTTTGCTGTGTGGGAGATTGTCAACAACGTCGTGGCTGGGTGGTTGACTGCCTCTTTAACCGACCAGGTGTCGGGCAATGTCGAGGCTATGGAGGCTGCTGCTGATATATGGCAAACTCTCAAAGATATGTACTCCGGCTCCGGCAACCCTATGCGAGTATTTCAACTGCAAGATGAACTCGATAGGGTGGCCCAAGACGACCGTACCATCTCTGAGTATGCGGCCATGTTGAAGAAGTATTGGTCTGATCTGGATCATTATGATCCTCTTGGGATGGAAGATGCACAAGTCGAACCAGCCTTCGCAAAGTACTTTCAGACGTTCCTGGCTTATATTTCCCGGCAACGTATGATGAAATTCCTGAAGGGACTACATCCTGTATTTGAGCAGCGACGAAATATCCTCCTTTCCCAACCCACGCTTCCTTCCGACCTTGGAAGAAGCTATAGCTGTTATGACACAGGAAGAAGCTCGACTGAAGTTGATGCCCAACAAGGGCTCCTCCCAGGGGGAGCCAGCCGCGGTTGAAAAGTCTGCCCTTGCTGCCTTCAATCAACCTCAATCTATAGGTGGTGTTTGTCACAATTGTGGTGACTCCGGACATTACATCCGATTTTGTCCGAAACCCTTGCAAATCAGTCTACTGATCGAGGACGGGGTCGTGGAGGCCGACGTGGTGGTAGAGGAGGATATGGCGGTAGACGGGCGGACACAAAGCAAATCTGGCGGAGGAAGGGGGAGAGACTCAACTGGCTGAAATAACCCCACTTGAGCGGGAGTTCCTTGAGAAGTTGCGAGGCACAAAGATGGGTTCGGTCGACTGTCCTGGGACGTCTTCATCCTCAGGAGAACACCTCGCTTGCTTTACTCAAACCAGCACCGATGATTCTGCACGTGCTCTTGCCTCTATCCATCAGTCAGGATGGATTATGGACTCTGGGGCATCTCGCCATGTCACGGGGTCCCGTGATGCGTTTCAGGGATATACTCACCTACCATTGCCGGAGAGTATTCAGACCGCTGATGGTACATCCAGACCTGTAGTGGGTACAGGCACTGTCGCATGCACCCCTTCCATCACTCTAACCAATGTCTTACATGCTCCATCTTTTCCTGTCAATCTTTTATCCATTAGTGCCATTATACTTGATCTTAACTGTACTGTTTCCTTTGACATTCCTAAGGTGACTTTTCAGAGAAGGGGACAGGACGACGACTTGGGACTGGCACTTGGCATAAGGGACTGTGGTATTTAGACAGGACTGGACTGGACAAAGCATTGGCATCCTTGGTAGCAGCCGCACCACCAGAAGCTTCCTGTCGCAGTGTTGAAGCCGACTTGCTACTCCACCACCAGCGTGTCGGTCATTCCTCTTTTCAAGTTCTTAGTCGAATTATCCGTCCTTGTATCAAAGGGCTGATAAAGAGAAGTTATTTTGTGATGCTTGTGAGTTGGGAAAACATACCAGAAGCTCGTATGTAAGCTCGGGGAATAGGAGTTCAGCTGCTTTTGACATGATACATTCGGACGTATGGGGCCCTTGTCCTACAACCGGAATTAACGGTTTTCGATGGTTCGTCACCTTCATTGACTGTTATACCCGCGTGACGTGGTCTACCTTCTGAAGAATAAAGTGACGTCCTTGCGGCTTTTCGGGACTTTTATCGCCGGGTGGAAACACAATATGGCGCTAAAATTAAGTGTTTCCGGTCTGACAATGGGACGGAGTATACTAATAAGCAGGTTGCTGAGTATTTTTCCACCCATGGAATACTACATCAAACTTCATGTGCTTATACTCCGGCACAAAATGGTGTGGCTGAAC
Source organism: Iris pallida (assembly GCA_029216955.1). Lineage (NCBI taxonomy): Eukaryota > Viridiplantae > Streptophyta > Magnoliopsida > Asparagales > Iridaceae > Iris > Iris pallida. The sequence goes on from JANAVB010039620.1 coordinate 3,271,376, forward strand.
GAAAGAACAGACACCTGCTGGAAGTCGCACGGACGATGATGCTGGCTATGAATGTCCCGAAGCACTTATGGGGGCAGGCTATTTTGACGGCCTCGTATCTCATCAACAGAATGCCGTCTCAAGTATTGGACTGGAAGACACCATTGGAGATGCTTACCGGGGCAACTACATACACTGTTCCACCAAAAGTTTTTGGATGTGTGTGCTTTGTCCAAGATAATCGGCCTGGCGTTGGCAAACTGGATCCTAGAGCAGTTAAATGTGTCTTTGTCGGTTACACGGTGACTCAGAAGGGATATGCCTGTTGGAGTCCAGTCGAGCGGAAGATGTTTGTCAGCATGGACGTTACATTCAGAGAACTCGAACCATACTATGGTTCGGATGAAGGTTCAGCATTTGGGGACACATCTAACACAGGTGGTGTTCGATGTGAGGGGGAGATAATAAGCCCAAATGTGGTCGTCGGATCGGTTCCGTGTCCGGTTGTAGAAAACTGGACGAAAGGGGAAGAGCACAGTGACTCAGATACAGATGAAGAAGAAGAAGATACATATGTTACGCAGGGGGAGCAACAGACAAGGGAAAATGAACTCCAAGTCTACAGAAGGAGACAACAGAAGTCCAGTACTGTGCCTATGCCGTGCCCTATGCCTACTGTACCAAGTCCCTCGTCTACTCCTGCCCCAACTCCTGAAGATGTTGCCCCCGCACTGAATCACTCGGATTCTGATGCGGATCTCTCTGACTCGGATGGTACGATCTCTCCACCACCTATTGCTCCCTTAAGGAGATCTTCTCGCATCAATGCGGGTAAGGCTCCTGCTCGTTTTGATATTACGAACATGACATTGCTAACTTCTTGTCTTATTCTAACATTTCTTCGAATTATCGAGCCTTCATTGCATCGTTAGACTCTACTTCGTTGTCCAAGTGTTGGCAGGAAGCAAAGAAAGATCCAAGGTGGAAAGCTGCAATGATGGAAGAACTTGGGGCACTGGAGAAAAATAAGACATGGGAGCTGGTTCCATTACCCAAAGGGAAGAAGCTGTGCGATGCAAATGTGTACACAGTGAAAGAGACACCAGAAGGAAAGGTTGAGCGATACAAGGCGAGGTTGGTTGCAAAAGGATTCACACAGTCATATGGCATAGACTATGATGAGACGTTTGCCCCAGTAGCAAAAATGAGCACCGTGAGAACTCTGGTCTCCATTGCAGCGAATTATGGGTGGAAGTTGTACCAGCTGGATGTGAAGAATGCCTTTCTTCATGGGGACCTACAAGAAGAAGTATACATGGAGCTCCCGCCAGGATGCTACGCGACGGCATCAAACGGAGGGACGTCGCAAGGAAAGGTGTAAACTGAAGAAGTCGCTATAACGGGCTCAAGCAATCTCCTCGAGCCTGGTTTGACAGATTCAGAAAGGCTGTTACAGGCATGGGATACCGTCAAACAAATGCTGATCATACGGTCTTCCTCCAGCATGCAAGAGGCCACATCACTATACTTGCTGTATATGTGGATGATATAGTGATCACAGGTGATGATGAAGTCGAGATCACTAAACTGAAGTCAAAACTCGCAAAGGAGTTTGAAGTGAAGGATTTAGGAGCGATGAGGTACTTTCTAGGTATCGAGGTGTGTGAAGGCGAACAAGGAATTGTTCTCTCACAAAGAAAGTACATACTGGATCTGCTGAAGGAGACAGGAATGCTGGGATGCAAAGCAGCGGTCACTCCAATTGACCAAAAGTGCAAGTTGGAGCAGAAGCAGGAGAACCCGTTGATCGTGAAAGATATCAACGACTTGTAGGGAAATTGATATATCTGGGACACACTCGCCCTGATATCTCATTTGTGGTGAGTGTAGTGTCGCTACATGCATGATCCGAGAAAGGGTCATATGGAAGCAGTATTTCAGATCTTGAGGTATCTGAAAGGAACGCCGGGAAAGGGGCTATGGTTCAAGAAGAATGGACGCATAGAAGTTGAGGGATACTGTGATGCAGACTGGGCGAGCTGCATAGACGACAGAAGGTCTACCACAGGATACTGTGTTTTTGTAGGAGGAAATCTGGTCTCATGGAGAAGCAAGAAACAGTCTGTGGTAGCACGGTCGACAGCTGAAGCAGAATACAGAGCAATGGCTCTGGGAGTGTCAGAGTTGCTATGGGTGAAAGCATTGCTGACAGAGTTGAAGCTGGATAAGGGAGCACCATTGCGTCTTCTGAGCGATAGTCAAGCTGCAATAAGTATAGCTAACAATCCAGTCCAGCACGACAGAACGAAGCACATCGAGATTGATCGATTCTTCATCAAGGAGAAGCTGGAACAAGGGATACTGAAGATTGACCATGTCCGCTCAGAAGAACAAGTTGCAGACTGTCTGACTAAGGGTCTTAGTTCATTAAGTCTGTCGAAGCTATGTAACAAGATGGGGATGATCAATATCTATCGCCCATCTTGAGGGGGAGTGTTGAGAGTCAATAAGGGACTTTTAGTCCCACATCGGAATATGTAGTATGTAGAGGAGCTAGACTCCCTATATATAGTGAGGTAGTCCATCAATAAAATTATCCAACCATTATTTTCTACAACTTTCTTACTTGGGTAAAATTCATCAGAAAAATATAGAAATGAGATTGATACATAATCTTAAATGATAATCATAAATTTTTTATTTTGAATGAAAATATGAACACGTTCAATACAAATTTGGATTTAGAACTAAAAGATAAACTAGATCTAGAAAACTTATGTCCTAATCAATCTATAAACACATAGATCAAACATGTATTTAATTTTACTAAAACATACACGTATCTTAGTATACAAGATTAGACTCAACTCTTCAATACCTTTTTTCTTCTTCAGAGAACTATTTTTTCCCTTATGTAAAATATTTTTTCCTTCTTCTATTCCTAGAGCAATGGTGCTGATAACGTATTATAAAGTAAATAGATGGAGATAGACAAGTGGAGGAAATTGTTTCTTCATTCATTTGTCTTAATCAACTTGAGAAAAGCTGTATTATAAAGTAAAGAGATGCAGATAGAAAATAAAGGAGATTGTTTCTTCATTGACTTGTCTCAATCAATTTGAGAAGAGTCCTTTGTATAGGCTTACAATTGAGGTTAACATCATGACGATAATTAAAGGAAAAAAAATGCCAAAAGAAATAGGCCATGGATAGCTAAAAGGCAAAGGTTATGAATAACCAAAAGATATAGATTATGTAGACGAAATAATTATGTGAATTATCCATGTTTACAACAGCTTATATTATTTACTGGTAGTAATTATTCAAACGCTCCTTGGCGACCGTTTTGTCTTCAAAGAAAACTTTCAGCATCTCACTGTGCTGACCGAAATGTCCATCTAGGACCTCTTATTTCAACTCTAGAAGATCTTGTCAAGCTTAATGGGTCAATAGTTGGAGAAATTATTGTGCAGTCCGGTCTCACCACGTGGCAATGGTGAATGTTGAACCCGGTCATTAATTTCTTGATACTTGGCATAATCTATTATATCACTACATTTTTCTTATTTTCTAGGTCAATTTTTTTTAATGTTTTTGAAAGAAAAAAATATTTTTTTTTCTAATTATATGTCAAGTGAATTTCTGTATATTAAATATATTTTTTACAATTTTTTAAAATTTTTTAAGTCAAATATTATACCAAGTGTCAAAAAATTAGTGGCCGAGCTCACCATTCATCATTGTCACGTGGTGAGACCGGACCATACAATAATTTCTCATATAGTTGATGTTTCCGAGGGAACGGCCACGTTAAGCCCCCACCCGTGATCGACATGTCATCTTACGTCAATGTGAATTTGCTTGATATGTTCAACGGGGACCTGGACCTTAAACTGCAATCGCGTTCTCTGCTCCATTGGCTGTTACTTGTTTGCATATACCCGCTGGATCAATGTGGTTGGTCCTTTGCGCCTAGCAAGGACATTTTGATTTATCCTCTTCTTTTCAAGGGTTTCTTAACTAGCTCTGAACCCAGTTAAGCTTATGATCTTGATTGCATTAAGTTAGTTCGTGCTCGAATTGGATTAATGATAAACGAATCAGAGGTCAAATTAATTGAAAGCCCTGTTAAAGGAGAGAAGACATGTTTGGTCCACTAACTCGCAATATCGTCAAGCATTCTGGAAGTTTACTTCGGTCAGGGCAAGAAGAAATGAGATACAGAATTGGCAGAGTTATTGACATCTCTGGGGCTGGAACTCGGTGATCAACTTGATCTCCTTCATTCAGTGGCTGGCTACAGCTGTGATGCTCGAGAGAAGATAGCCATTGTCAGGTCAAGTGGGTGTTGATGGCCATGCGACAGCAGGAGATGAATATGGTGCACACATCTTTTCTTGTTGCGACCATAATATGGCACTCACAGCAGGATCTGCAACCTGTGTAAGTCATGAAAGCGCCACTACTGCATGGCCTTGCTTTTGGTTCAATTATGAAAGATGCCATTTAGCTAGACCTTTATATAAACAGTGTTCAACGACGGAGTGTTCCCAAGGACCGTTCCATCAAAAAACTGAGTAGATCTTCACATGTTTAAATGTGCAAGCATGATATGTCCGCAATAGGTTGACTTGCAATAGTATAGGAAGGGCAGCACAACAAGTGTCTATGATTGAATACTGAAAAAATAAATCAAGATTCTTGAACAGTGATGACCGATGAGGTGAGCATTATATTATGCTATGGTTCAATTATATCAAGGTTAATCTCTATCAACGTGTACAATCCCTCAATTATTTCACAACTACTAACATTTATAACCTGAGCAAACTAAGAAATCATAATGTCGACATCATGTTTTCGTTTCTCATACATCCGTCTGAATACTTTTGCACCTTCCAACTCGGCGTGTATCTCTCTTTCGGTCCGTATTCCCATAGGATTGTGTACTAGCCAGCCATCTGGGTCACACAAGAAATTGGAGTCGACAGCATCGATGTGCTCAAATACATCTGAAACAGCATTAAACTGACTTCTCATGTCAAGTGCCACTTCCAGCACATCGGATTGCATGAATACCTAGAACAAGCAAAAAAAAAAAACCTGGTTAGTACAAAATAAAGCAGTAAGGCTTGCCTCAGTGAAGTTGTCACAACATAACATGCAGAGGACCAGAAAGGTAAATAGGCATGTCAGGCTAAGTACCAGTACCTGACGAGGATGAACATGCTTTCTAACACAACAAGAATGAATTCATCAATAGACATCTAATCCTTATTCTAAAGTGGAATTTCATCCAAGCATCTATTAAATTCATGGCTTATTTGAACTTAAATACCCTCAACTGTCCTATGTTCATTTTGCTGCCCTGAACTAATTTTTCATTCACAATTTCACATTTATATCTTAAACTTTGTTTTATCACTTAAATACCATGAACTTTATGAAACTGTCAACAAAAAGAAAGTAAAATAACATTTATACCCCCGATAACATGAAGAAAGAAGATGGGACTGTCCGTGAAGCACCAACTGGAAGAAAGAACATGGTGGTTGTGGATTCTGGTTTAGAAGGAGGAAAATGGTTATGAGTTAAGGTTTACGAATGAGGAGAAGATAGTGATGGTGAATTAAAGTTTAGGAGAAAGACGATGGTGGTGGGACAATATTTGGGGATGAGGAGAGAGGAAGAAGATTATGGTTTGGAGTTATGGAAGGAGGAAGCAGATGATGGTGGATGATGGTTAGATCTAAGGACATTATCGTTATAAAATTAAGAATACTGACAGTAGGTAACAAATTGATAATAACTAAGAACTTCAGGGTACAAATGTAATGAAAAAACTCAGTGTAGCAAAGTGAGCATAGGACAAAGTCAAGGATATTTATGTGCAAACGAAGCCTAAATTCTATAATATTTGAAAACCACCATGAAAATAATGTGTATCAGGCTGAATAGACTTCTACATAAGTTCCATTTTTCATTAAAAAGGATCAGATTCATGTACTGCATATTATATTCTTTGAATATAGCAGTAAAGGAAGAGTACTTTAGCCTCTATATGGCCTTGTTAGTTTGTGAGCATACAGATTGAGGATTAGTGTAGTTGTATACTACGAGACGTAACTAACAACCAAAAAATGACCAGTATCCCAAATCTTTTCTGCCTGCTACATGTGTCCATGCCCTCCATTCATCTCTATGAAGGGTAATCTCTGCTGTAGCATCTGAATCTAGCCAATCTTTTCTACTGCTTCAACCGAGGTCCACCTTCTTCTCTATCTTATAAAAGACATCCTATCACACCTAACCAGCACATTCTTTCGTCACCAGGTTTCATATTCAAATATTCCAAGCATTCCCAAAGCATGTTCCCTCTTCTTGTAACTTCAGACAAATGCAATTATTTCTAACTGCATATTTATTATATTGTTGTAATTTTTTATATATAATATATTGTTGTGCATCCATCTCAACATTCTCATTTCTACTACATGCTTAGAGTTTTTGACATGTTTCTTGAATGCCGACATTTTGACCCACAAAGCACGATTGATCCTATAGTCGTTTTTTACTTTCAATGGCATTCTAGTGTCACACTATATTGCATTTATCTTTGTCACATCTGTAGCATAGCTTGGAAGGTTAAAGAACAAATAAGTCTAGGGAACATAAAGTAAGTCGACAGCCGGAAGAAATTCATATAGTTGCTTCCATATATGTTTGGCCGAAATGAACTGAACACGTCCCAAAAGCATCGAGTTTATAGTAAAGTTAAATGCTTTTCGAGAATGATATGATCGCTAGAAGAAATACTTACTATGGTTGAATGCTATGGATTAAAATAGCAATCAACAACTGTTAGTGCCGGGGCACAATTTTTCGATGGAAAACTGAGAATATGAAACAATTGTAAAAACAATGTTCCAAAGCAACACTTCTAGGAAGGTTGCGCAAGTATAACGAAGATCTAAAAAGATATCGTTATGATATTACGAGAATCTAAAAAGATTTCGTAATCACAGCAATCAGATCGTAGTACTTCTAAAAAGAAGATACAATCAGAGTTACTGGCAGCAACGAAGAAGGTGACTGGCGATAGATGGAAGAACTCCTGCTGGGGTGAATGATCACCGTTGCTCAAAACTTTATTCGCCCTACACGAACAGCTTCCAGGAACCAGCAAGTTCGTCGGAGAACTTGGAACACTCCTGCTCTTCTGACTCCTCGGACGGACACGAATTCCCGTGCAAAAGCAACGCTGGTGCGGCGCCTTTCCTCTCTCTCTCGAAGGCTGCAGATCAGAACTGTGTTAAAGAACACGTCTGAAAATCTCTGTTTACTTGTGCTAAAGAACACTTCGTAAACTCTCTGGTGGCTTCTCTTTCTGTTCTGTAACCTGTGAGAGAGGAGAAGGAGGCCTTATATAAGCCCCTGCAACAACTGGCCGGTTAGCACAATGTTAGGGACGTGGTAGTAACCACCCCGAACATGGAGCAACCGCTCAGAACATGCAAGGACACGTTCTGCTGGAAGTTGTGCCACCAGCGTAATTTACACTTTACGCACACAGCCCCTTTTACGCACCCTACACACACTACGCACTCTACGCACACTGCGTACGCTGCGCACACTGCGCACTCTACGCACGCTGCGTACGCTGCGCACACTGCGCGTACTGGGCGTACTGGGCTGCGTACTGGACTGCGTAACTGGGCCAGCGTAACTGGGCTCGTGTAACGGGCCGCGCAACGTGGTCACGCAAGTGGCTCGCGCAACGAGAGCAACTTAAGCGCACTATGCGCCTAGCGACGATGCTGACGTGCTAAGTGCAAAGTGCGCTAACAAAACGCCACATTACGCCTCATGAGCCCTTGAGCCCGAGTCCGAGCCCGAGTCCGAGCCCGAGTCCGAGTCCGAGTCGCTAAGCCCCAACGGGACTTAGCTCCTATGGAAATAAATTTTCCAAGAGCAAAAAGCATGAATGCTTTAATTGTTGGATTTTAGCCTTTTTTCCATTAGAAAAATAATCCCACATGGCAAACCCATGTGCACCTCCACACCACATGTGCATCTCCAATAATAGCAAAGCTAATATATAGAGATACAAACCATTTGTTTTTTCCGATGTGGGACTAAACCTTTCTAAAGGAAAAACCAAAAACCCAACAATCCCCCACATATCTCTATATATGGATATAAGTGTTCCCCACAGTAACTGTCCATCATGCATTAGGAGAGATGTCGCTTACGACTTGAATCTTCCCGCATGGGTCAAAAATCAAACTATAATACAAGAATGGACTAAGCCTTGAATTCTGCATCATAGCTGAAATTCTTTCCACTCACATAGTGTAGTTACATGTGCTTCTGGCTACACATTAAAGGTCCTGTGCCAGCCTGGTTTCAGTATATAATTTTGGGTGTCTACAAGTTTACCCTCAAGAGACGGCCTGATATCTCTGTCATACACTATAGGTGAGTTCATTATAAAGAGACATGGCATGAAGCGCTTTGCGCTTCCCTTGCGGTGCTATGCCGCTATGACATGGCTTAAAGTCGAGGCCTTACCCCGTACCGAGAACCTCATCGTAGTGTCATACTACAGTAGCATGAGGCAACCGTCTCTTTGTAGTGCCAAACTACCCAGCATGAAGCCTTAGGCTCCCTTGCGGTGTTACGCCGCAACGACATGGCTTGCAAGGCCGAGGCTTTATCCCTAACCGGATACCTCATGGTGGTGTCATGCCACTGTAACATGAGGAACTCCTCCTCTTTGTAGTGCTGACTACACCCCTCTTTATTTTTATCATACAGCATTAGGCTAACTGCCTATTTGCGGTGCTACGCCGCTGTGACTTGGCCTGCAAAGCCGAGGCTTTATCCTATTCCTGGACAGCACCCCACATATAGGAACCTCATTGTGGAGTCACCCCACTGTAGCATGGAGTTTCACTCCTTGTAGTGCTGCTCTACCGTGCTTCCTGTAAAGCACTCCAGGCATTCACTCTGCCTGAGAACTCATTAAGGCAATTAAGCCAACCTTCCCACAGGAACCGTTTTCCGCAGAAAACAATAGTAGACAACAGTGGTTATAGGTCCGTAACCTCTCCATGCCCAATAGAACATGTACCCACCGTTCCTGATATTCTTCCGATTAGTGGTCCTCCCTTGAACCAAAAGCTAGATGCCTAGTAGATAAATCTTTGAACTATTAGCATAAAACTTTATGGTAGGAATACAATAATCAAATATCAGAATACCTTCAAGCCCATTTTACAAGCTGTGTCATTGACCAGCTGGCGCTTGAGGCCCTTGGTGAACGGATCCGCCAGGTTCTCCTGACTCCGAACATCAACCACTGCAATAACACCTCTCTTGATAAGATCGTATACTGTCCTGTGCTTCAACCGCACAGTCCTCTTCTTCCCGTTGAAGAGGTCATTTGATGCCACCGCCGCAGTCGCCTGGTTGTCGCATTATATCGGTATCGTCGGTATTTGCGCCCCAATCAATGGAAGATCATACATGAGCTCCCGAAGTCATTCTGCTTCCTCGGCTACGGTATCTAGTGCAAAGAACTCAGATACCATGGATGACCGCGAGAGCATAGTCTGCTTCTTCGACTTCCACGATATAGCAGCTCCACCCATTGTGAAAATGTATCCACCTGTGGACCTCTCGCTCTCCACCTCTGAGCACCAACTGGCATCACTGAAGCCTTCCACTACCGACGGATCTCCGCTGTAGTACAGTGCATATGTCTGAGTCTTCTTGAGATATCTCATAACCCGTTTCACAGCTTTCCAGTGTTCAGCACCTGGGTTACTCGTGAAACGACTCAGCATTCCCACGGCGAAAGCTATGTCAGGCCTTGTGGCAGTAGTAGCATACATCAAACTTCCCATTACGCTTGCATACTCCAGCTGCCTGATGCTTTCCCCTGAATTAGGCTTCAGCTTCAGATCACACCTGTACGGCGTATCGATCCCTGGAAGATCCCGATACCCATAACGAGTGATCATTTTTTCAATATAATGAGACTGTGACAGCACTAGTCCAGTGTCTGTCCGGATGATCTTGATCCCTAAGATCACATCAGCTTCCCCCAAGTCCTTTATGCTGAACTTGCTTGAGATGAATTTCTTTGTCTCCGTGACACAGCTAATATCCGTACCTAGGATAAGCATGTCGTCCACGTACAGACAAACGATCACACCTCTTCCATCAGCGAACTTCGTGTAAACACACTTGTCCGTATCGCTGACCATGTAGCCATTTGACCTTATAACTTTGTCAAATTTTTCATGCCACATCTTGGGAGCCTGTTTAAGACCGTACAAGGATTTTACCAACTTGCAGACTTTGTCTTCAAGACCCCTGATGACAAATCCCTCTGGCTGTTGCATGTAAATCTCTTCGGTCAGCTCGCCATTTAGGAAAGCCGTATTCACATCCATCTGATGTATCACCATCTTATGTATTGCTGCGAGAGCAATCAACATTCTGATGGTGGTCATCCGGGCTACTGGAGCATACGTGTCAAAATAGTCAATCCCCTGCTTATGAGAAAACCCCTTGGCTACCAACCTAGCCTTGAACTTGTCAATAGTTCCGTCTGCTTTCATCTTCTTCTTGAAGATCCATTTGCATCCGATGGGTTTCGCTCCTTCAGGAAGATCAACCAACACCCAAGTGTTATTTGAGGTGATGGAATCAATCTCATTGTCAATCGCCTCCTTCCAGAAAACCGCGTCTCTGGTCTTCATCGCCTCATCATAGGTAAGCGGATCAGCTTCCACATGATAGGTGACAAAGTCACTTCCGAAGTCCTTCGGCCTCCTCACACGCTTAGCTGACGGCTCAGCTTGTTCTGGTTCAACCGTTGTTTCAACAACAATATTTTCTTGGACCACATCTTTATTGAAGACTTCAGTTTCTTGTGCACCCTCATTATTCTCCGGAACATCCGGAAGAACAATATTCTTGTGCCTTGCAAACTTGTCTTCAAAATATTCTGCATCGCGAGATTCAATGATATGATTTGACTCAATATCAAGAAATCTACGAGCATCACTCTTCTCGGCATACCCCAAGAAGATCGTCTTTGTAGTCCTTGTCCCAAGCTTCTGAATCTTTAGATCTGGAAGCTTGACATACGCCAGACACCTCCACACTCGAATGACATTCAAGTTAGGTCTGACCTTGAACCAGAGTTCATGAGGAGTAACGTCTGAAGTTGCATGAGGCACTCTATTTAGAATAAAAGTGGCCGTCAATGCAGCTTCTCCCCAGTAGCACTTAGGAAGGCCAGCAGTCAACAACATTGAATTTATCATTTCTGTCAACGTCCTGTTCTTCCTCTCAGCTACTCCGTTTGATTGAGGAGAGTACGGAGTCGTAGTCTCATTGACAATTCCATGTTCCTTACAGAACGATACGAATTCATGAGACCTGTACTCCCCACCTCGATCACTTCTTATCCTTTTGAGTTGTTGTCCAGTCTGCCGCTCAGCTTCGGCTCTGAACTCCTTGAACTTCTCGAATGCTTCGTCTTTAGCCTTCAGCAAGCAGACGAACGCATACTTTGAGAAGTCATCGATGAAGGTTATGAAATACTTCATCCCGGCCTTTGTAGAGAACTGTTTGAAGTCACAGATATCGGAGTGTACCAACTCCAGAAGATCTGTACTTCGATTAACCCGAGGAAAGGGTTTCCTTGTGATCTTTGTTTGAGCACAAACTTCATATTTCTCTACCTTACCCCCACACTTGGAGATAAGTCCTAGACTAGACATTCTGTTTATTCGTTTACAATGAACATGTCCTAGCCTATTATGCCACAACTCAAGAGTATAAGCAGAATGAGTGACTTCATTAATTACATTAATTACATTGGACTGATTTACAAGCTGAATCTTGAACATTCCTTCGGTATAAAAAGATTTTCCGAAATATGTTCTCTTGATAGACATCACCATCTGGCCAGCATTGATGTCCATCCTGAGGCCTGCATTGCAGAGTAGGCCTCCCGAGACCAGGTTCTTGGCGATAGCAGGTACGTGCTTCACGCCTTGAAGCGTCAGAGACTTCCCCGAAGTCAGCTTCAACAACACCGTCCCGATCCCGAGCAATTCAGCTTGTGCCTGGTTCGCCATCATAACCACTTCAGAAGTAGGGGTGTAGGTGGTGAACCACTCCTTACTGGAGCAGACATGGCAGGAGGCTCCAGTGTCTACCCACCAGTCAGAATCAGTCCTTACCCGCATCAACCTGTGCAATCATAGCAACAATGTCAGTGATCATAGATACCTTACTAGGCTCTCCTTGCTCTGATTGCTTGGTTTTTGCTTTGCACTCATTCTTAAAGTGGCCCTTCTTGCCACACTTGAAGCAAGGCATTTCAGACTTCGGCTTCTTTTTCTTGATAGAAGTTCCCTTGACTTTTAGATTGTCAGGGTTCTTCTTCTTGCTGTGGAAAGCCGCCTGCTTTTCCTTTGGTTCCTTGGTCTGAACCAGATTGGCGTTAGCCAATTGCTTGGACAGTGTGTCCACCTTCAGTTGAGCCCGCATCTGGTCCTCAACATAGATTTCTTGTAGGAGATCTTCAAGGGTGATCTCCAACTTCTTCCTATGCATGTTTGCATAGAACTTGCTCCATCCAGCGGGAAGCTTTGAGACAATCCCTCCAACAACAAACTTGTCGAAGAGGGACATCGTCTCGTCTTCCAGCTTCTGTCGCAGTTTCAGGAACTCCTTCACCTGCGGCAGCATAGACTTTTCGTCCTCAAAGAACCACTTGTGATATTTTTCAACCACAAATATTTTACTGCGGTTCTTGTCTTCTTCGTAGAGTTTTTCTAGAGACTCCCATATGTCTCTAGCGATATTCTTTTTAGAATAGGATTCTGCTAGAGAATCCTCCATAGCATTCAGGATAAGCAGCCTACAAATGCTATTTTCTCTTCTCCACTTGGCCTGAAGTTTAGTAGCCGCAGAAATTGCGGCAGCAGACCCAGTATCTGGAACGGTAGGTTCCTCTTCAAGCAGCACGTGATCAACGTCTCTGAGTTGAAAAGTGAGATAAACCTTCCCCTTCCAGACTTGATAATGCTCTCCATCAAACTTCTCTAACTTACAGAAGTCAGTGTTTAGGAGTGAAGCATTAATGTTTTCCATCGTAGCAATAAAGCTTTGAGATTGTTAGTGCCGAGGCACAATTTTTCGATGGAAAACTGAGAATATGAAACAATTGTAAAAACAATGTTCCAAAGCAACACTTCTAGGAAGGTTGCGCAAGTATAACGAAGATCTAAAAAGATATCGTTATGATATTACGAGAATCTAAAAAGATTTCGTAATCACAGCAATCAGATCGTAGTACTTCTAAAAAGAAGATACAATCAGAGTTACTGGCAGCAACGAAGAAGGTGACTGGCGATAGATGGAAGAACTCCTGCTGGGGTGAATGATCACCGTTGCTCAAAGCTTTATTCGCCCTACACGAACAGCTTCCAGGAACCAGCAAGTTCGTCGGAGAACTTGGAACACTCCTGCTCTTCTGACTCCTCGGACGGACACGAATTCCCGTACAAAAGCAACGCTGGTGCGGCGCCTTTCCTCTCTCTCGAAGGCTGCAGATCAGAACTGTGTTAAAGAACACGTCTGAAAATCTCTGTTTACTTGTGCTAAAGAACACTTCGTAAACTCTCTGGTGGCTTCTCTTTCTGTTCTGTAACCTGTGAGAGAGGAGGAGGAGGCCTTATATAAGCCCCTGCAACAACTGCCCGGTTAGCACAATGTTAGGGACGTGGTAGTAACCACCCCGAACATGGAGCAACCGCTCAGAACATGCAAGGACACGTTCTGCTGGAAGTTGTGCCACCAGCGTAATTTACACTTTACGCACACAGCCCCTTTTACGCACCCTACGCACACTACGCACTCTACGCACACTGTGTACGCTGCGCACACTACGCACTCTACGCACGCTGCGTACGCTGCGCACACTGCGCGTACTGGACGTACTGGGCTGCGTACTGGGCTGCGTAACTGGGCCAGCGTAACTGGGATCGCGTAACGGGCCGCGCAACGTGGTCGAGCCCGAGTCCGAGTCCGAGTCCGAGTCCGAGTCGCTAAGCCCCAACGGGACTTAGCTCCTATGGAAATAAATTTTCCAAGAGCAAAAAGCATGAATGCTTTAATTGTTGGATTTTAGCCTTTTTTCCATTAGAAAAATAATCCCACATGGCAAACCCATGTGCACCTCCACACCACATGTGCATCTCCAATAATAGAAAAGCTAATATATAGAGATACAAACCATTTGTTTTTTCCGATGTGGGACTAAACCTTTCTAAAGGAAAAACCAAAAACCCAACAACAACTATACATATAGTGAATCGCGATACTGGGACCACCTGTATAACAAGTTGAGCATCTGAACACATTCACACCACATTTCCTGGTTCAGCTATTGAACATGTTTTGGGTAGAACATACCTTTTGACTAATAAAAGAGTAAATTCAGAATGAAACATGCTAACTAGAGTGAACTATTTCATGGACGTGTAGAATTGAATAAACATGTTAAAGAGCATACATGTCCTCCTAGACAAAGGTTTTTTGAGATAGAATCCACTAGTTGCTTCTGCAGAACTCTTCTCTTGTGATGCCTCTTCTTGAAATGAGGGTCTGGGCACTGTGAAGATTGAACAAGACATGAAACACTGTAAGCAGAATAGTTTGGTGCTAAAAAGCTTGTGCAGGAGGGAAACAATGGTGGAGATCTGAAAGGGGATGTGCATAATTTGATAATTCTGATAAAGAAAGAATGAACGGCATGTGAACGGCATGGGAATGTATTCTTGCACTGTACAACTTGTATATACTAATTTGAGTTGAACGATCTATAGTGAATTTTGCCCACCAGTAAGGAGACTACTGTTAAAGGCCCGGGGTAAGTGGACACCAGCGATCCGAAAGATATTGTGGCATTTGCAAACATGAAATGTCTGTCGAAGGAAAAACATCACCAAATTGTTAGTGGTTGTTTTAGTGTCACTATATTTGTTTCCATTAAGCAAGAGAGGTGAATAGAGCCCTCACATGTTGTTTAGAGCCAGGTCTTTCACCCACAACTGCGAGCGCTGAACCAACTACATAAATACAGAAGGGAAACGGTTTGACATTAGAAAACGTGCGAAAGTTAGTTGGTAACGGAATTGCTTCCTATAAGATATCATTATATTATTAGTAATCGCAACCATATATACCTTCTGTCGAATTTCGAGTCCCAAATAGTTTCTTGACTGAAAGGAGTTCTTTGCAAGCCAAATTAAGAATCTACCACTTCCTGATTTCTCATCCAGTAGTTTGTTGTTGAATGCCAATGTTACCAAAAATTATGATAAAAAAAAGAAAAAGAAAAAGTCAGCGTTAGAGTAGTTTTGCAGCTAGTTAGCTAGCTAGGAAGGATGAGGAGTGAACGAATAGAGTGAGAGTTGAACTGAACATGTATGTATGTATACCACATCCAATATCCACCATAAGTGGTCGTGAGCAGTCCTGAAAGATGAGGTTCCAATCAGGTGGAGGCGTTGGTTCCTGCAACCAGACCAAGGAGGAGTTTGGTTTGGACAAGACGAGAAGAATTAACGAATAAAAATAACAATGAAGAAGAAGAGACGGGGAGGGAGTGTACGGACCGAAAAGGAAGAGGTGAGAGGGTTGACATGTTGCCGGATCCGGACGTGACCCACCTGCACTTGCATTGCATAGCATTATATGCATGTAAGGTATTAGTGATAATGACTGTAAGAGAAGAAAGAAGAAAGAAAGGGAGAGACGGAACAGTAAGGAATCCTGCTCCTCCCTATTGCTTACTTGGGCATGACCATAGCTGTCTTTGAGGTTGAGATTGGCGTATTCCAATTCCACCAGCTCAGGGCTTCTTTTTCTTCTCTCTGTTTCTATTTCTATGCTTTTGCTCTTCTTTTCATTCCTCCACTGCCACCTGCTGCTGCTGCTGCTGATGCCACATCGCTGCTGCTGCTCCTGCTGGCACTGTCTGAGAGGAAAAGTCGAGCGCCGCCACCACGCTCGCCCACTGTAACTGCTACTGCAGCATAGCAATGCTCCCAGCATCATATTCTTCTTCGCTCTTCGGCTTTCCGTACCGCCCAACTAAAAACGAAGTATGGCTAGGCTCTTTGAGTGGGCCCATAAGAAATTAGCTTCATCATATGTTTCATTTGTTGAGGGAAATTAGTAAAAGCACAAGAAAAATAATAATAGAGGCTAACATAGGCTTTTTATAAACTGGAAATTGCTGAGAAACCCAATTTCGGGGTGGACTTTTATGAAATGCCCACCCGCTGGATAAGTTTTATGAAATACCCAGAATTAAGTATTTTCACGTTAAATATTCCAAGATTCCCTTTTAGATGCCACCCGCTAGAAACTGCTATTTTTATAATACCGAAACTACCCCTCCGCGCGAATTGGTCATCTATATGTATTTGAATTCAAAAAACTCAGATCTGGATTGTGATTTTCGTCTTCTTCTTCACTGGAAATCTGAATTCCATTGCTCTCATCTTCAGCAGAGATCGCAAAGATCGTTCGTAGTTCGGTGTGCTTTTCTTCAGTCGAACTCAGATCATCGCTCGTCATCATCATCATCATCATCACCTTCATCTTCATCGTGGAGACATTTGAAGTTTTCCGACAATTAGGTCAATTGTGGAGAGAATATCTTTCTTCTTCTTTTCCATCAGAATTATCATCATTTTGAAAGAAGAACGAAACTCTTTGTTCATGAAAAAAAACTAAATTACACGGAGAATGCCATTCTCCGTTTTATTTAAAACGGAGAATGCCGTTCTCCGTCTTAATTTAAACGGAGAATGACATTCTCCGTTTTATTTAACACGGAGAATGGCATTCTCCGTGTTAGTTACACGGAGAATGGTCATTCTCCTGCGTTTTAACACTAGAATGACCATTCTCCGTGTTAAATAAAACGGAGAATGTCATTCTCCGTGTTAAATAAAATGGAGAATGACATTCTCCGTCTTAATGTAGCACGGAGAATGGCCATTCTCCGTTTAAATTAAGACGGAGAATGTCATTCTCCGTTTTATTTAACACGGAGAATGACATTCTCCGTTTAAATTAAGACGGAGCATGTCATTCTCCGTTTTATTTAACACGGAGAATGGCATTCTCCGTGTTTCTAACACGGAGAATGGTCATTCTCTTGCTTTTTAACACTGGAATGACCATTCTCCGTGTAAACTAAGACGGAGAATGACCATTCTCCGTCTAAATTATGACGGAGAATGGCCATTCTCCGTGTAACTTTCAGGACGGAGAATGACATTCTCCGTCTTAATTAAGACGGAGAATGTCATTCTCCGTGTTACTAACACGGAGAATGGTCATTCTCCGTGTAAATTAAGACGGAGAATGCCATTCTCCGTGTTACTAATACGGAGAATGACCACCCTCATGTGAAATTAACATTTTTCGTGTTCTAACACGGAGAATGGCCATTCTCCTGCATTTTATGGTCAGCTGAAACTTTGGAGGGCCATAACTTTTGACTGGGAGGTCGAAACGAGGTCCCGTTTGTCGCAAAATGAGCGTATCGTCGAGGAGACTAAAAGTAACGGTTTCATCGTTAAACGGCCTTCCGAAATTTTAGATTCGCAAAAAAATGATGTTTGGACCTCCGTTTTAGCATTTTTGTCGTTTGTTCCAGTCTTTCCAAAATTTTTCGACGAGTTTTTGAAGATTTTTGAGGAGAAAACCTAGATTCGAAAGTGAGCAGCGTAAGGAAGAAGATGAAGTATCGAAACTTTTTTTAAGAGCAGTTTCGTGGGTGTTTTCAATAAATTAAAAGGAAGGGCAAAAGGGTCATTTGGAATCCGCTTTGGATAAGTTTCTCTAATTCTGGGCACGCGATGAAAGTTTTTTTAGCGGTGGATTTTACATAAAACTTTTTTAGTTTTTGGGCATTTCATAAATCTTCCCTTTTATAAAGGCACTGCACTTTTTGATCAGGACTAGCCCATTTTTAATTTTGTATTATTTACAAGTTTGCCATTGAAGAAATTGATCAGGGCTATCCCACTCTTTGGTATAAGTCACTAGTGCAAACAAGGACTGCCCAAATTTCTGGCAGCCCTACATACAGTAAGGACTGCCAGAAAAATGGGCAGTCCTTTGTTTCACATGCTGTGACTTAGGACTGCCCAATTTTCTGGCAGTCCATTCAGTTTGTAGGACTGCCAGAAAATTGGGCAGTCCTTGTTTGCACTAGTGACTAATACCAAAGAGTGGGATAGCCCTGATCAATTTTTCGATGGCAAACTTGTAAATAATACAAAGTTTTAAAATGGGCTAGCCCTGATCAAAAAGTGCAGTGCCTTTATAAAAAGCCCTAACATATGACAATGCATCATTTTTAAGTTGTAAAAGTACTAAGGGGGTATCCACCCTTTCAAACATCCCAACTCATATTCCATCTTTCTCTCTCACATAACTTCATCTTTCTCTCTTGCAATCTCTTCATCTTACAACCCTAATCTTTCTCTCTTGCAATCTCTTCATCTTAATCGAAGATTACAAGGTAAATCTTCATCTTCATCTCTTTATTTCAAAGTATGTTTTTAGATTTTTCCAAATAAAATTAACACACCAATTTTTAGGAACCTTTTTTTTTTATTTTTAGATTTTAATTAATGTATGTTGGAGATTTATTTATTTCAAATACCATTATTGGTGGTTTCTAAGTCCATTATAAGGGTTTAAAAGCTTTAGAAATCGTAATAGTCGGTTTGAAAAATGTAAATGACTACCATGATTCTTCCAGCCGTAACTGTAGTTAGGACTGTCAGAATCCTAGCCGTCCTAAGATATAAAGTTTTCTGTTTTAGGACTGACAATGTTTCGACAGTACTAACTCGTCCCCAACCCGACTGTCACGATATTTAATTTTGGTAACCAACTGATATTAACCGTTTCTGAAAAATCAACATCTTTTTTTGGTGATTTACTTTTGATAGTTCTAGGTACTTCTTGGTTAGTTGGGTTTCAGTTAGGTAAACAACCTTATATTTACTTATGACATTATTCAAGTTCAATTCACGTCTAAATTTATTAATTTTTGTGTGATTCTTCTCATGTTGTTTTCTTGTACTTTTGCATGTTGTCAAATAGGATTATCATGATAGACGAGTATCTAAACCAAGTTTATGCTTGTTCAAGATTTCAAATGAGATCTAGGTCAAATTTGTCACGACCCGCACCCACTTTTCGGGATGCGAGTGCATGTCTAAGTCCAGCTTACGTCGCAGAATCGACGATAAAACGCTGTCTAGACCTCAATGATCAAAGTAACAACATTTTCTCATAATTAATTTATTTGCTCATTCACCATACTAAATCAAATTACAATATTCTAATATTACATTTGAATAAAATACAATATCTCAAAAAATCAAAAACAACTAATAAAAACTTTATGATCAACTCATCTATCTAACTATCTAATCTCTAGGACTGGTCTTCAAAATACACTTGTATCTCTCCAAGGATCCCAATGCATGAAGTAGCAGGCGACTATCTTAAAAATAATTTCCGATCAAGAATGAAACAAATACATCTCTAACAGCAGTTCTAATAATTGATAAAAGATTTAAAACAATAAATAGTAATGAAATACATGATGAACATATAAGCATAGAATCATGGAACGGAGCATGGAGTGAAAACAGATAATCATGGCAATAATGACATGTAAGTGAGAACAGTAATAAAACAAATAAGACATGCAACTAGCAATGTATAAAGTGGAATCAGAAAAACTACATCTAATAGTGTGTTGAAATACCATTTTCGGCATGTGAACGACTAGGGATAAATACAGCAACCCGTACGTGAAGTGTACGAGAGCTGTCGTTTTTGTTTAGACTTCTGGGAGTGGTTCTTGTTTTAGGAATACTCATATGTCTACTAAAGCATTTTTTCGTCCGGCTAGTACTAATGGATCCAAGTCCTGACATGTAAATCAAGATGTAAGACTAGTGATACCAGTAAAGAAAATGATGCTTGCAAGCCAGTCCAGTAGGGCAATAATGAATCCATAATACTACTCATGTACCCATCGTATCGAGAACCAAAACAAAAAATCAATGTAAAAAGAATACTATAAACATAAATCATAGAAACTATCAAGTATGAAAACTGTCAGAGAATGTACTCACCTGGTGTCCATAGCTGGTGAAACATATAATTTTATTGAGTCCAGAATAGTCAAATTGGCTATGATCGATATGTAGAATTGGATTAGTCATTGACGAGATTGGATTCAAAGGGAATTGACATAAATAAATATAACTATTTTAGAAAGTATTTATAATCTGTAAAACAAAGTTTTTATTATTCAAAATATTATAAATAAAAACTTAAAAAATCAAGAAAATAAATTTAGGAATTTTCATGTAGGTCCCAATCCCAATAATATATTTAAGAAAATATTTAGAACATATTAGACCCCTTATAAATATAAAAACTTATTAGTGACTACACTTAGAACCAAAATTCAATTATATTTTTAAAAGCCCCGACAACTAATTTAGTCCCAATATATTATTCAGAAACTCAAAAATATTATTAGCCCAAAATAATATCTTTTTATAAAATTATTTATTACATATTAAATGAAATAACATTTAAATAAATAGTATTAGTGGTTTAATAGCTATATATATATATATATATATATATATATATATATATATATATATATATATATATATATATATTCACCTAATACTATAAATATACTGTATACAAAATCTAATTTAATAAAAAAACACAAACACAAAAACCAACAACCAACAACCAACAACCCAGCTCATCCCTTCCACAAGTAGAGAGAGAGAGAGACAGAGCATATATATATATATATATATATATATATATATATATATATATATATATATGTATATATGTATATATATACGAAAATTTGTCAGATTAGCGACGTTCCAAAACGTCGCTAAACTCGGCCAAAACGTCGCTAATTTAATTTAGCGACGTTTTCAGCGACGTTTCATAAACGACGGAAAAAAGCGTGTCGCTAATCGAGAAAACGTCGCAAAACGTCGCTACGGCGACGTTATTTAGCGACGTTTATAACGTCGCTAAT
Organism: Iris pallida; assembly: GCA_029216955.1. Classification (NCBI taxonomy): domain Eukaryota; kingdom Viridiplantae; phylum Streptophyta; class Magnoliopsida; order Asparagales; family Iridaceae; genus Iris; species Iris pallida. The sequence goes on from JANAVB010039620.1 coordinate 3,292,572, forward strand.
TTGCGGCATTTTTTGCGACATTTTTAAGTGGTCGCCGATTAGCGACACATTAGCGATGTTCTTGCGACGATGAGGTAGCATCAGATTGTTTGCCACGTCAACAATTTAGCGATGTTTTTAGCGAACCCTCCCCCTCCCCCCTGCTCCCCTCCCCCAGCCGCCCACACATACCCACCCCTAACCCGAACCCTACCCCTATCTCCCCTCCCCCAGCCGCCCTCGTCCCCCCTGCACCCCCCAGCCACCCCCCACTCACCCCCGAACCACCCGTATCCCCCCTGCCCCTCCCCCCGAGCCACGCGCACCCCCCCAACCACCAACAACCAAAACAGCCGAAGAAAGAGTGTCACGTCCCAGAACTAGAATACTGGAGAGCGGGGGCGTACATAGCCAGCTACGTATATTGAAGTGCAACCCACCTCGCTATACGGTCACGGCTGTCTAGATATATGAGGGTTTAACTACAAGCCAACAGTCTCCTATGGTCATGAACAAGCCTGTTGTCTCAATCTCAAGCAAGCAATAATAGTTACAAGATGTCAGAGCACCAATAAATAATAGCAAGGCGTCCCATACATTACATATTGGATGATCATGAAGCTAGTCGTACAAAATGTCAAGACTAGCAAGAGTTCAGTCATACATGATCAACCCTAGGATCTGTTAATCATGTTACAGCCCGTAGGCAGACAGTAAGTAAAGGTGCAATCGAGCTAACACGTGCTCGTCGGCTAAACGCCTCAAAAAAATAATTTTACAAATAAGTGGGAGGACAAAAGGAACCCACTCGTTGCCAGGGTTACGCCTGGTGGACACCATCTGGCTGGAAGGTAGGTAGATCCTCTAGAGCTGCTCCGATATCTGGCCATACAAAACCAGCTGGGTCAGACCCCAAAAAGAGCAAGTACCACAAAGGGGGCTTCACTTAGAAACTAAAACCAGCATATCACAAATAAATAGCAAAGGTAATTAAAGATACTGATAATAACTTAGATAACAATAATATATATTGAGAACGGAGAAACCATTCAAGTAGCCAGACTGCAACCCTTAAACCAAACAAGGACCGGGGTTGCAATCCTTCGCCTGAATAGAAGCCCGTCTCAATTAGTATTGATAAGGTAACAAGATAATAAACGAAGAGAGGACACATAACTGCTCCGGGAGCCAGGTTACAACCCTTAAACCAAACAAGGACCGGGGTTGTAACCCTTCGCCTGAACAGAACTGGACCCCTGATCTTTATTGTTAAGGCCGATATAAATAATCATGGTATTGAAGTAAGGTAAAACATGACGAGCATGACAGGGGTTACAATAAGGCAATAAACGAAGAGAGGACACAGAACTGCTCCGGGAGCCAGGTTACAACCCTTAAACCAAACAAGGACCGGGGTTGTAACCCTTCGCCTGAACAAAACTGGACCCCCGATCGTTATTGTTAAGGCAAGCATCAGTAATCATGTCATGTCACAATCTTGCACAGGATCAGGATAAGACTAAGCTAGAATAAACTCCATCCAATCAATCACGGCCAATCAAGAGTACGGTATGATACTTTTAACTAACTAGGGTTATCACAGGCCTAGTTACTAGCAAGATGCAATGAGATTATCCCAACAGCCACAAGCCTTGCAGACCATCCGGTTATCAGGGTCGAATGTCCGTTATGAAGAATGCAACACGTGACTGTGTGCTGGAAATGTGCCCTACTCGTCGGTAGGCTATAAGTCCACTTAATGCGCCCAGATAACGGGATTGCCTGTAGCTGGGAAATCTCTTCATGACTACTGAATTATTATAGTTTATTAGCCTTAGTCAATTGCCGTAGGTATCCCTGACCGTGGTACTCAAGGATCCCTATCGTAGACATGATGCAAGATAGTACTGGTTTATTTGTGCAAACACAATCGCCCACGGTGTCCAGGTCATTCATACTTGTCATGTCAGGCTAACTGTCGTAATAGCTTGTCGAGATACATCATATCAGTTTACTTGTTAAGAATACGCCACGGCGGGCCACTATCGTGTTCTATTCTTACCTTATCATGAATGAGAGAAACTTGCATAAAACAACTAGTGACATATTCTTGAAGCCAAGGAAAAGATCTACAACTTTCATGTTTTGAGTTTTTCAAGATTCTAGCTACAAAACAACTTAAACAGGCAAAAACAGCAAAATAGAGCAATTCCGGCGCATGGGATTCCTGCACAATCGGCGCATGGGATTCCTGCGCAAATCGGCGCATGGGATTCCTGCACAAATCGGCGCATGGAATTCCTGCACAAATTGGTGCATGGGATTCCTGTGCAATCGGCGCATGGGATTCCTGCACCAATCGACGCATGGGATTCCTGCGCAATTCGGCGCATGGGATTCCTGCACCAATCGGTGCATGAAATTCCTGCGTAATCGGTGCATGGGATTCCTGCGCAATCGGCGCATGAGAAAACTCACGTTGCGTCTTCAGTACATGCGCGTAGGGAACCTACGCGCATGACACGCTCGGAGTTAAGGGATGCGTTGTCGGGACTTCACGGCGCATGGCCTCCCGGGCGCATGGGGTTCCCGGCGCATGGGGTTCATCGTCCCCAAACAGCAAGTTCAGCCAAAAAGAAACTTGCTATGGCCATAACTTCCTCATCTGAAGTCGGAATCAAGCAAAACAAAAGCCAAAACTGCATGAAATTGAATTCTCTACAACATAGAACCATTAGTTTTTGGAAATACCAAGTTTTTAGAGATCAAAACCAAGAAAACTAAACAAGAAGGAACTTAAAACTTAGATCTACAAAAATATGACCATCAAAATGGAAAATGCCAAGTTCTAAAGTATCTTAGAATCAAGTAAGGAAGAGAATGGAACAATAAAACTTGAGATCCATCATGAAGCAAGTTTGCACTTGCCTAAGCTCTCTCTCTTTCTCTTCCTGGTAGGTGTAGAAGTAAATGTGGAGAAAAAGAAGAGTAATGAAGAGAGAGAATGAAGGAATGGGTTAATAAAGGATGATGGGGGTAGTAGGTAGGGGTTTTCTCTTGGTCTATGATGAACCAAGCAACCCAACCTGAACCAAGCCAACCCAAACTAAACCGAGCCAAGCCAAGAGATATGTAATACAAGATAAAATACGTACACGTATTCCAAGATACGTAATACGAACTACAGGCATTACAACTCTACCCTCCTTAAAAGAATTCCGTCCTCGGAATTTAATCAAGAGGCTAGAATTGCAAGGACAAGCTATAATAATCGTAATCTATAACAAGCAGTCTATCATGCAGTCATTTATTCAAGCAAGGAATTGAAAGCATAAGGTATAAGGAAGATATTATACCTTATGAGTCAAACAGGTCGGGATATCGCGATCGGATTTCATCCTCACGCTCCCACGTTGACTCACCCAAAGAGTGATGACCCCAAGCAACTCGGACTAACTTAATAGTCTTGTTCTTGAGTGCCTTCTCTCTTCGGTCCAATATAGACACGGGCCTCTCCTCATACGAAAGGTTGGTACCAACAACCAATTCCGAATGATCCAGGATATGGCTCGGGTCTGGGATATACCATCGCAGTTGGGATACATGGAACACGTCATGTACCTCACGTAGCGATGGCAGAAGAGCGAGACGATAGGACACATCACCTACTCGCTCCAGAATATCGAACGACCCTATATACCTAGGACTAAGCTTTCTTCGTACGCCGAAACGAATGACGCCGCGGTTAGGCGAAATCCTCAGGAATACATGGTCGCCGACAGAAAACTCAAGAGGGCGCCGATGAGAATCGGCCCAATGACGCTGGCGATCTTGGGCAACTCAAAGATGATCCCTGACACTTCTGACCACTTCAACGGTCTGAGCAATCATTTCTGGACCAAGCATCTGTCTCTCTCCGACATCATCCCATGCTAGTAGGGATCGGCACTTCCTACCATATAGTGCCTCGAACGGTGCCATCTGGATACTAGCTTAAAAACTGTTGTTATACGAGAACTCCACCAGGTGCAGGTGATCTTCCCACGAACCACCGAAGTCGAGTGTACATGACCGTAACATATCTTCAAGAGTCTGGATCGTGCGTTTCGACTGGCCATCTGTCTGTGGGTGATATGCTGAGCTGAACTGGAGGCGAGTTTCCAAACTCTCTTGCAGGCTACGCCAAAAGTGCGACGTAAATCTTGAATCTCTGTCCGAGGTAATACTGACTGGTACACCATGAAGTCTGACGATCTGCCTGAGGTACATCTCTGCTAGCTGAGCCGTCGACTGACCAACTCTGAACGGGAGAAAGTGGGCCACCTTCGTGAGCCGGTCAACTATAACCCAAATAGCATCTCTGCCAGCCGGGGATCTAGGCAATCCAGTCACAAAATCCATGGTTATATGCTCCCACTTCCATTCTGGAATTGGCAAGGGCTGAAGAAGTCCAGCTGGCCTCTGATGTTCAGCTTTAACTTGTTGGCAAACCAAACACCGAGAGACAAACCGGGCTATCTCCCTCTTCATGCCATTCCACCAAAAATGCTGGCGGATATCATGGTACATCTTCGTACCGCCGGGATGAATAGAATACTGCGAACTGTGGGCCTCTGTCATGATCTCCTGTCTGATATCTCCATTGGGTACACAAAGACGCTTTCTATGTCGAAGTGTACCGTCTTCATGGATACATAACTCTGTGTCACGACCCGCACCCTAGAGTTAGGGCACGAGAACGTAACGACGCCCAGCCTACGCCGCAGTGTCGGCGGTAGAACGCTGTCCTAGGTCTCATGCATCTAACAGTATAAGGCTAAACAGTTTATACTCCCCGAATGGGGGTGACATAGCAGATACAAACTCAATCACATCTAAGGTAGAGCATGATAAGAATAGATAAAACATGAAATCCAAAAGAGATACAGGAGATAGAAGTCTAAGTGTCTAAGATACATGAACCCAGAAGTACATCTCAACACTCAATAAGATACAGTAATCCACAAAGTAAATACAACTCCAGACAAAGAAATAACTACCTAAACAAACCCTACTGTGTCTCCTCTAGGCTAGCAGGCACCTCCAGGCTATCTGTAAAATTTATCAACAGGTCCAGTCAGGACTGGAGCGAGCACAGTACATCTCAACATATCATAGCAGGTTAGAAAACATATAACATGCAGTAAAGTAAGATACAGGTACTGAAGAAAAATAGTATGTAAACAGAGAGATAACTGTAATAGAAATATCTACTATACATAGAGAACTAGCATGTGACTAGTGAGTCAGAGTACAATATGAATATGTAAATGGCCTGGGATGATTCTGATGCTACACTATGGAATGATTCTGATGCTACACTACTGGTGTATTATTCACATGTCCACATATACTCCCCCGTACCCCCAATTAATACACAAGAATCCAACCAAGTTATGTTATGTGATGCTATGTAACAGACCCCGAAGGTGGTAGACCCCGAAGGTGATATGACCCCGAAGGTGATATGACCCCGAAGGTGATAGACCCCGAAGGTGATACATAGTAGTCCCATAAATGGGATAAGGATTCTGAGAAGACTCTACGATCATAAGAGTATATGTCGTAAGTGATCAAAGAACCAACGAAGCATAGTGATACGCTATGTAAGTGAAACGCACAGAACATAGAGTATCCGATGCTTCCTAAGGATAACATCTCAAAGAGGGATTTATATAGTACCAATCTGTGTGACCAACGTGACAGTACAAGTAAAGTAATCTACTGCAGGAAATAATTCTAAGCAGGATATGAAATGATCAGAGAATGTACTCGCCTCGATAACCTGAACAGCTGATAAGTATAGGGGGGTCCCACTGAAGCCACAGAGTCCTATTTAAAGCAACACAGGTTACAAGGGGTTCAAGTTGTAATAAAAGAAACTCTACAAGCAATCTACATTATTCTAGGTTCTTCTAAGTCAAAACAACTCTAGGTCAACTTCGGTCAATAATTTAGTCAAACTAGGTCAAGTGTTGACTTACAGTTGACTTTGGGTCAACTGGTCAACTCTGGTCAAACAGGGTCAATTCTAGTCTATTATAAAGTGTACTTCGTTATTTGTACGTTGAAACTTACGACACGTAAATCGAGATAAGAAGATTATCGGTAAGGTTGATAATCTTATTATAGTGATCCACGTATCCAACTTGTCAATTTCAGCGATGTGAGATCACTGGAATTGACTGATCCCAGTTTCGTTGTACTAATCCCGAAATACGAACATTATATGAATTAATTTTTAATTAATTATAAAAAGGTTAAACTTAGAAAAATTATCAACAATACTGTCGGACGATGAAATGAACATCGCCAACGTGTCCAGAAAGGTCAAATTAGCTAGGATAGCCTACCCAACGGTCCAATTTGGACACAAGGGCAAAAAGGTAATTTCGGATCAAAACGGTGTCCGTGTCGGAGCCGTTTTGCACCGAAATACGTGCAAGAAAAAAAAGTCCAGAAAATATAACAAATTATATGTCCACGCAACCAGAATGTCGATACGAACCCAACGGTATTTCCAGAATTGGATTCCGTTGACCCGATCTCCATTTGGCCCGTTGACCAGAACTTGGAATTCCGGTTTGCACGGAAATGCGTGTCGGAGCCAAAGTTCTCAAAACTTAGCAAACTACCTGTCAACGAGTCCAGAATGACGATACGAACTCAACGGTATCTCCGGAATTGGATTCCGATGAGCCGATCTCAAAATGACCCGTTGACCCGGATATTGGTATCCGACTTGCACCGAAATGCGTGCCAGACCCAATGTCCACCAAAACCTAGCAAATTATATGTCAACGAGTCCAGAATGACGATACGAACTCAACGGTATCTCCGGAATTGGATTCCGATGAGCCGGCGTCAAAAAGTCCCGTTGACCCAGAATGTGGGACCCGCTTTGCACCGAAATGCGTGCCCGGGCCCACGTTCTCCAAATCTAACAAATTTTATATGAAAACATGCCAGAACGACGCCACAAGTCTAATGGTGGTGTCAGAAATGAAATCTGGAGTCCCGTGTTCAAAAATGGAATTTTACAAGTTGGAAATTACGAATTCGGACGACCAACTTTGGCGTCGAATTCAACCAATCAAACAAGCTCACAATGAAACGAAACTGAAGGGGTAGCAAGAGGGTTATACCAGCTTCGCACCGGAACTAGTAGCACGCCAAACGGAGCTGCGGTGGAGGAGATACAAGCTGACGAAGTTGGCCCCGCGAAACTGTCCAAATTTAATACAATTTAAACGGTCAACTTGGTGGCCGGTTTTCATGTATCAAACGATAAAATTAACGGACGAAAATTGACAGGGATGAAGGTGGATATACCGAGATTGCGACGGAGCGAAGAAATCGCCGATCCAACGGTCGGATCTCCGGAAAAACGTGCGCGAAGTTGCTGCGACGGAGCGCCAAAACGAACTTCATTTCGCGCGCGTCACGACGGGACGTCGTTCAAAACGCACGAATCGCCTCGACGGCGCGTCCCGGAGGACGGTGGCCGTCAGGGAACTTCTTGCCAGAGTGGGGCGCGCCCATGGGGTGGTTGCCGGGGGCCACGGCGGCCGATGGCGGCGGCGGCCACGCTCGCTCGCGCGCGCGCCTGGTGTCGAGCTGCTGCTGTGGTGCACTAGCACGCGCGGCGGCGCGCGGTGCTGTGCGCGGGCTGCGCGCGGCCAGGCCCGGCCGGCAAGGGCGCGGCGGCGCGCGGACAAGGTGGTGGTGGCGGCAGCATGGATGGGTGGCGGAAATGGAATGATGTGGAGGTGGTGGTGGTTGTTTAGGAGAAGGTGGTGGTCGGGATGATATTGGAGAAGGAGGAGGAGGGAAAGTAGGAGGAGGAGGCCGAGGTGGGGGAGGCCGACGGCCAGGCCACGGCCAGGGGGGTGGCCGGAGGTCGGGCATGGGGGCTGCAGGTGTTCTTGTTGCTGTTGTTGAGTTTAGTTGGGTTGGAAGTAATAGAAAGGAGAGAGAGAGAGAGATGATAATGAATGAGAGAGAGAGAGAGAGAGAAAAGTTACTCTCTTGAATTTAGGGCCGGCACCTTGCATGGGTGTTGGCTGCTTTGAAAGTAGGAAAAATGCATGGATGGGATTAAAGTAGGGAGATCTAAGGGCTAGAAATAATTTGTAGGAAATGGGTCATTCCAATGGATTAAATTCAAGGAAAATTTCCCATTAAATAATAAAAATAGGTAAAATGAGAAATTGATATCTTTGGGCAATAAATATGAGGGTGTCCCGATGGAGGGCAACATGAAGCTGGACTGGGCTCGGTGGAGCCGGATTGGGTCAAAACTGGACATTGTGCAAAAATAGAATTATAATTAGACGTTGATGATCATGTGTAAATAAGTAGCACATGGGGATTCCAAATAATGGGACACAAGTGGCGGACGGATAGTAGGCTCAAAGTGGGCCATGTCCATAGTTGGGGCTGACAGGTTTTGGTCGACAGGGGACCCACAAATCAAGTTGGAAAATGAATGTGACGCCGTGGCATGAAATAAAATCGGGTCACGCGTCGGAAAAGTTGTGCAAATCAAATGGAGCCCAAAATGACATGAATGAGTGGGAAACGAAGGTCATGGGTGACGAGCGTCTCGAGTAGATCATCAATGAGGAGTTGGTTTCAAGGAAAAGACTGGTCTGGCGCTCCCAATTTAAATGTCATGGTAACGCGCTGAAAATGATCAAGGAAAAAAGTGGAAAAATCAATTACTGATCGAACGGTCTAATTCGACCCGAAGTTCAGCGAAGAAAAAGGGGCACAAGGGAACAAGTTTGGGTGGGACACCATATACCGTCATGAAGGTAATCGTGTCCACTCCAAAACTCGTGAAGAGAATTTCCAGAGTTGAACATCCCTGATACTCCAAATATCAATGGCATGAAAAAGTACACTAACAGATAAATAAATAGAACGAAATATTTATCAAACCAAATAATCAGGAAAATAAATAAAATGAAAAAAAATTCAACCCGAAATTCAGGGTGCTCACACTCTGGTCTTCGTCCTGCCTCACACTTGTTGGCCCATTCCATGGTCACACCCGATTTCGATAATCAACATGCACTTAAGTCAATACACAAAATATACAAAATGCTGCTAATCATTTCAGGATATATGAAATCAATTTCAACGGACGTTGTACTGCATCAACTAAGCATCAACATCATCAAATCTAGAGATGACTCATTTTATATTTTATTCTGTATTTTTATATTTTATTGAGTTTAGGATTTATTTTGTAAAATCAGTTTTGGTAATACTGGCTTAGGGTTATTTCAGTCCACTTTCTAAAAAGCCTATCCATTACCACTCATATTTCTTGTTACACTCATATATCATTTTACAAAATATTCCAAAATATTTTCGAAAACAATTTCTGTTAAAATATTTTGAAAATCTCCTGACAGAACTCATAACCGAGTTCGACCCAAGTTCGGTCCGAACTCTGTCCGAGTTCGGTCAGTCTGTATTCAAACTTCTGTTGCCTCCAAATCTGCGAGCAACGTCTCTTTACGAGATATATGCATCCGAACTCTGCCCGAACTCTGTCCGAGTTCGGTCCCAGAAAACACCTATAAATAGAGAAGAACTTTTCATTTCAAATCATTCATTCACTCTTCATCTTCTCTTCTCTACTATTCAAGTGTTTTCAAACGATCCAAGATTTTTAAATCATACCTATACACCTCTTAGCCAAAAGCCAGTACTATCAGAGTTGATTTAGAGTCTTTTGGTATTCCAAGAGTTGTAAAGAGGTCGTTCCAAGTTCAACAACTTTTCTTGTTATGGAGCTGGTCGTGCGCTCGTCACCAAGCACGGTGTTGTGAAGCTGGTCGTGCGCTTGTCACCAAGCACGGTGTTGTAAGAGACTGCAAGCTCTCAGTTAAAGCTTGTGCCATAGTGGATTAACATCGAGCAAGAGTACTCGAGACTGGATTAGTCCTCTCAGAGGGATACCAGTATATATCGCTGTGTCGCTGAGTTTGAATTCTCTATCTCTTGCTGCATTATATTTACTGTCTCTTATTTCACTGTCATAGTTTTAAATTTAGTTTTAATTGGTGATTATTTTCCGCTGCACATACACAATCTATTCACCCCCCTCTAGAGGTGCTCAACGGTCCTACAATTGGTATCAGAGCAGGTTATATTCAAATATAACATACCTCAGAGAGTATATATGGCAGCCGTAAAATCAATATTCAACGGTGAAGGGCAATCCACAAATAGACCTCCCCTATTTGATGGAACAAATTATACCTACTGGAAAACACGAATGACTTTCTTTCTAAAATCTCTTGACTTTGATCTTTGGTCAATAGTCGTTGATGGTTATAAGAAACCAGCACCCACAGTAGTTGAAGGTATTCTTATTGAAAAGCTTCATGACAAATACACCGAAGCTAAAAAAGCTAAGGCTAGTCTTGATGCTCGTGCCATCAATGCACTATTCTGTGCAATTGACAAAACGAATTTCAACAGAGTTTCAACCTGTAAGACATCTCACGAAATTTGGAAACTTCTTGAAGTAACTCATGAAGGTACTTCCCAAGTGAAGGAATCCAAAATTAGTAGACTGACTCAGGAATATAAATCTTTTAAGATGAAACCCGGTGAGTCAATTACACAAATGTTTACTCGTTTCCTTGATATAACTAATCCTCTGCAATCTCTTGGCAAGAATTACAGCAATCATGAGAAGATCAGAAAAGTGCTGCGGGCTCTAACAAAGAACTGGAATCCAAAAGCCACAGCAATTATTGAAGGAAACGATCTCACCACTATGTCCTTGAAAATACTGATGGGGAAGCTGATGACCCATGAACTTGATTTGCAAGAGTTTGAGGAAGCAACACCAAAAGAAAAATCTATTGCCTTCAAAGCTCAAGCAAGAAAATCAACATGCAATGACTCTGATGAAGAATCATCAAGTGGTGATGAACATGTCCTACTTGTGAAGAACTTCAGGAAATACCTAAAGTTTATAAGCAGAAAGAAGAAAGATATCCAAGAAAGCAATGAAGATAAAACCATTTGCTTTGGATGCAAGAAGGCAGGGCACATGAAGAAGGACTGTCCAACTTCAAAGAAAAGCAGTCCATATGACAGATCAAGATCAAGCAGAAAAGCAACAACCGGTCGAAAGTATGCCAACACAAGTATCTAGCACGAAAGTGATGCCAGTGATTCAGAAGAAGAGGATAGACCCTGCGGCAATGTAAATGTCTGTCTTGTGGCATTTGATAAGGTATCTTCAAACCCTCTATATGATGACTTTACTTTCGATAAGTTAGAAAATGCCTTTAGCGATTTACTTGAAGAACACAAAAATGTGCTTGACAAGTATAAGCAATCTCGAAAAGAGATTAAGGCATACACAACCGAGTTAGCTAGACTGTCCAATCTTATTGAAGATATTAAAGAGACGTCTACTACCGGTAACACGGAAGAGATAGCCAAACTCAAGGTAGACAATCATGAGGCTATCCTCAAAATTGAAAAGAAAGAAAGAGACTATGTCAAGATGCAAGAACTATATGACATAGAGAAGAAGAAGCACCTAGTAACAGAACAAAGACTCTCAGATAGGACTGCTAGATATGAAGTATCTATTGCGATTTCTAAAAAATTAGAAATCAAGTTAGGCAAATAGGCAATACCTGTAACACAGCCTAAAATTAGTCCTAATGCTAAGCATACACCTAAGAGGACTAAGAATAAGAAAGCATAGAAGAAACACGAATATTATTATGCTTTCACTTATAGGTTCTCCAAACCAAACAAGCATGTAAACACAGTTGTGACCACATCTGGTTCCAAACTTACTTGTACTTACTGTGGCACGCATGGACACATATCACAATATTATCTAGCAAGAAAGCTTGTTGACAATCACACTTTAATCTGGAGGCCTAAAGCTAATAAGAATGGACCCTTTAGAAAATGGGTACCAAAGGATTCATCTACTTATCTTGTAGGTGGACCCTCAACCCTCTCATGCTAGAAGCAAATGGATCCTCGATAGCGGATGTTCGCGACACATGACTGGTGATGCATCTTTATTCGCTACGCTATCGATGAAGAAAGAAGGATATGTCTCCTTCGAAAATAACTTGAGAGGTGATATAATTAGTAATGGTACTGTAGGTATTTCTCCCTATCCAGTAATAAAGGATGTTTATCTAGTAACAGAATTGAAACATAACCTATTAAGCATAAGTCATTTGGCAGATAATGGTTATGGTATCAATTTTGTGAAAGATAAATGTACCATATATGATATGTCATCTAGTGATCCCATATATAAAGGGATTAGAGAAGACAATATTTATGTTTTCTTTTTGGAGAATACTAATAACGTAGGTAGGTGCCTAGTAGCCAATCAAGATGAAAGCTGGCTATGGCACATGAGACTAGGACATGCAAACATGGATACTATCTCACGACTAAGTACAAAGAAGTTGGTAAGAGGACTCCCTGAGATTCCATTCAAGAGAGATATGGTATGTGCTGACTGTGAAAAGAACAAAGCACATAGGTCTACTTTTAAATCCATCAATGCTGTAAGTACTTCTAGACCCTTGCAGTTAATTCACATGGATTTATTTGGTCCTAGTAGAGTCGTTAGTCGTGGCAGTAAGCTCTACGCTTTTGTTATTGTTGATGATTTCTCTCGATTTACTTGGGTTTACTTTTTATCAAACAAAAGTGATGCAATTTTTAAATTTCAGATATTTTGCAAAAAGGTACAAAACAAAAAAGGCTTCATGATTACTCGTATCCGAAGTGATCATGGTGGCAAATTCGAAAATTCTGATTTCAAAAAGTTTTGTGATGATAGTGGATACTACCACGAATTTTTTTGTCCTAGAACTCCCCAACAGAATGGTGTTGTGGAGCGGAAGAATCGTACTCTAAGCGAAATGGCTAGAGTCATGCTGAATCAGTATAATCTTTCTAAATATTTTTGGGCAGAAGCTGTTAGTACAGCCTGTCATGTTTTGAATAGGGTGTTAATTCGACCAATCTCGAAGAAAATACCATATGAGCTTTGGTTTGGAAGGATTCCAAACATTTCTTACTTTAAAGTTTTTGGATGTCACTGTTTTATCCTGAACACCAAGGATAACTTGGGAAAGTTCGGCTCCAAAACAGATGACGGGATATTTCTCGGATATGCTGCTAAGAGTAAGGGATATAGAATTTTTAATAAAAAAATCTATGATTGTTGAAGAAACTATTAATGTTACTTTTGATGAGCTAAATAGTCACAGATCTAGCGACAGTGATGATGAAGATACACACGCAAGGACTGAGAAGAGTTCTGTGAAAGATCTGACCCAAGATGCAAGAACTGAGAAAAGTTTTGTGAAAGATATGACCCAACAGTTTGAATCATTAAAATTCAAGCCAGATCATCTAGAAACACTCATCATATGTGATGTATCTAAAGGTGTAAGTACACGTTCATCTCTTAAAAATTCTGATATAGCAGCAAATGTAGCATTCATTTCTCAAATAAAACCTAAGAATGTAGATGATGCTTTTACTGATGAGTTTTGGATTTCTGCCATGCAAGAGGAACTTAATCAATTTGAGAGAAACCAAGTTTGGGAACTCGTTCCTAAACCTATTGGTCAATCGATAATTGGTACCAAATGGGTGTTCCGAAATAAACTCAGTAAAGATGGACAGGTTCTACGCAACAAAGCACGTCTAGTGGCACAAGGTTATAATCAAGAAGAAGGAATTGATTATGATGAGACCTATGCTCCTGTTGCTAGACTAGAAGCCATCCGCATGTTTTGTACATTTGCATGCTTTAATGATTTTAAATTATTTCAAATGGACGTGAAAAGCGCATTTTTAAATGGATTTTTAAAAGAGGAAGTTTTTGTGAAACAACCCCCTGGTTTTGAAGATTTTCAAAAACCTGATCACGTCTTCAAGCTTAAGAAAGCTCTTTATGGACTCAAACAAGCACCTCGTGCTTGGTATGAACGCCTAAGTGCCTTCTTACTTGATAATAGATTTTCAAAAGGAAAAGTTGATACTACTTTATTTATCAAATCCTTGAATGATGATATCCTTCTTGTGCAAATTTATGTAGATGACATAATATTCGGTTCTACTAACGAAAAACTCTGTCAAAATTTTGCTAAGTGTATGCAGAGTGAATTTGAGATGAGTATGATAGGAGAGCTAAACTTCTTCCTAGGACTTCAAATCAAACAACACTCAAATGGAACATTCATCAACCAAGCTAAGTACACGAAGGACATACTGAAAAAGTACGACTTCGAGAATGCAAAGCCAATCGGGACTCCTATGGCTATATCTACAAAGCTTGATGCTGATGAAAGTGGCAAACCTGTCGATCAGCGTAAGTATCGATGTATGATTGGTAGTTTATTATATTTAACTGCTAGTCGACCTGATATTATGTTTAGTGTTTGCATTTGTGCACGTTATCAGACAAATCCTAAGGAATCACATCTTAGTGCCGTTAAGCGTATCTTTCAATACCTTAAAGAAACTTCTACAGTCGGCTTATGGTATCCTAAAACCAAATCCTTTGACCTGATAGGTTACTCGGATACAGATTTTACAGGATGCAAAGTGGATCGTAAAAGTACCAGCGGCACATGTCATTTCCTAGGAAAGGCCTTAGTCTCTTGGTTTAGCAAGAAATAAAATTCAGTAGCATTATCAACAACTGAGGCTGAGTATATCGCCGCAGGACGTTGTTGTGCTCAGATTTTGTGGATGAAGCAAACCTTAGAAGACTACAATCTGTACTACACTAAAGTTCCTATTTATTGTGACAACACTAGCACTATTAATCTGACTAAGAACCCTATCTGTCATTCACGCACAAAGCACATAGAGATAAGACATCATTTTTTTCGTGATCATCAACAACACGGGGATATCTGCTTAGAATTTATTGACACAGATCATCAACTAGCAGACATATTCACAAAACCATTGGCTGAAGACCGTTTTAACATAATGAGGCGTGAGCTCGGTATACTTGAATTTTCAGATTCATAATGTAATATGGTAATTAAAATTAATTTTATGACTTGAAACTTTGAAATTTATTTAACGAAAATTATTTTTGGGTACAAACCTAAAAAGGGTATGTCTGTCACCACGACTACGGTCGAAGCGAAGCGGTACTTAAGAGTTCCCCGGTGAACCTTCGTTAGCTGGGACAACCCCTACAGTTAACCCATAAATAGAGTTCGTTATTAAATACTAGAGTCAAAAGTCATAAAAATTACTTTTAACCAACCAGAACTGCATTTATTGTCTCGGGAATACAAGTGACCGAACTCGGGCCGAACTCTGACCGAGTTCGGACCGAATTCGGACCGAGTTCGGTCGGCGCTGTTATGGTTCCAAAAACGAACAGCCGGCCCTAGCCCCTTTATAAACCCCTCTTTCTCTACTCTTTTTCACTCACCAACTCGAGATTACTCCTCTTTTCTCCTAGAAAGTTCTTCCTCCTCCATCATAGCAAGGATTCGAAGAGATCTGGTGGGCGTTTCGAATTCTCATCTTCCTCCTTTTTCTCAAAAAGGTAATCTACTTCCTTTCCTTCAATTTATTTCAATGGCTCCTAAGCGTCATCGATCATCTTCCCAAGGTGCCTCCTCCTCTTCGGATTATACACCTGCTAGCCTTTTTAGTCCAGCACGACCAATGGATGCAGAAGACTATGATTCTACTTTGTTTCCGGACATAGAGTTTTCTGATCTTTGGTTCGACTCTTTTTCTGGTCGTAGGATTTGCAATGGAGCTTTTGTAAATTTTACCATATTTTCTGAATATGCTCCTACTTTTGACCACTTAGGATACCAAGATTTTTTCGAGGTATCAGAAAACATTTTTGACAATGCCGTCCGAATGTTTTACTACAATTTGTAAGTAAAACCTAACGGAAATTTCTATTCTTGCGTTGCTGGGCAAGAACTAGAATTCAGTGCTACCGATATCAGTGAATTTTTCCATGTTCCTGATCTGGGTGACGCTTTGGTTGACATTACCCATGTCCAGTTCCCTGCTGATGTTACCCTTGCCTCTTTTAGGGAACTTATTTGTCATCTAAACCCTGTTCCACGTAGGGTTTATTCAAAGAACTTGAACCAATCTTTTTATGAACTTCATCGCATGATTTTCTCTGTCCTTCTTCCAAAGAAAGGATCCACAGATGAAGTGACCTTCTTGGAACTCTCTGCTTTATATCACATTCATTTTGGCATTCCATTCTCTATTCCAAAGACCATGATGTCCTGGATGTCGAACTGCAGAAATACAGGAAGGAATCTGGTAAATCCTATGCACTTGGCGTCTATCTTTCGCCGTTTTGAGATTGACCTTCAGACATGTGCATTCTCCTCTACTCCTATCGAGCTTACCAGATCTCGACGGTTTCTTGCTCCACCTCTGCCTCCTGGAGCTCAGCCTGATCTAGCTGTTGACGCTGAGGTTCCTGATGCTCCTGCTCCTGCTCCAGCCCCTGTCCCGGGATTTGATCCGACTTTCTACCAGCGCTTTGATGATTTTGTTGCTATATCTGCGCAACGTCATCAAAGTTATCTGGATTCGGAGTTCCGACGCATCTCTTAGGCTCAGGTGCTGAGGAATGGGATAGCTGATCTCCACTACAGCCTAGCCCATGATCCAGTCCATCCAGTCACCATCCAGCCTCACCCAGGCTTTTCGGGTCCTCGGTTCACAGATGAGGTTTCCTTCCAGCACTTCGACCCCACTGCAGCCTACTTTCCTCCAGAGGCTTCTGGTGCTGACGACCCCACTATGTGACGTTGATTCAGCTTTTGGATAGTGGATATTTGTTAGATGATGATCTTTTATGCTTTGATGTAGTTTTTTTGTCTAAACTCACTAGTTAGACATTTTCTGATTATTGTACTGAGCACTTATTAGTATGACATTTTTTTATTTCCAGTATTTTCTTTCTATTATAGCTATTTTATGCTGTGATTATGTCTCTTTTACTTCACTTTGTCTTTTGTTTTCTATTGTTGGCTTTACACATTACGGGGGAGCCAAGTCATTTTACTATTTGACAAAGGGGGAGAAAAAGAGTACCATACCAAAAAGCATACATATCTACAAATCCAAAAACAAACTCTACCATTTTTCAGGTATACTTGTATTTTGTTCTATTTTATCAAGATATATTTTGGTATAGACTCAAGTTTGTCAATTATCAAAATGGGAGAGATTGTTGGCCCATTCCATGGTCACATCCGATTTCGATAATCAACATGCACTTAAGTCAATACACAAAATATACAAAATGCTGCTAATCATTTCAGGATATATGAAATCAATTTCAACGGACGTTGTACTGCATCAACAAAGCATCAACATCATCAAATCTGGAGATGACTCATTTTATATTTTATTCTGTATTTTTACATCTTATTGAGTCTAGGATTTATTTTATAAAATCAGTTTTGGTAATACTGGCTTAGGGTTATTTCAGTCTACTTTCTCAAAAGCCTACCCATTACCACTCATATTTCTTGTTACACTCATATATCATTTTACAAAATATTCCAAAATATTTTCGAAAATAATTTCTGTTAAAATATTTCGAAAATCTCCTGACAGAACTCATAACCGAGTTCGGCCCTAGTTCGGTCCGAACTCTGTCCGAGTTCGGCCCTAGTTCGGTCCGAACTCTGTCCGAGTTCGGTCAGTTTGTATTCAAACTTCTGTTGCCTCCAAATCTGCGAGCAACGTCTCTTTGCGAGATATATGCATCCGAACTCTGTCCGAACTCTGTCTGAGTTCGGTCCCAGAAAACACCTATAAATAGAGAAGAACTTTTTATTTCAAATCATTCATTCACTCTTCATCTTCTCTTCTTTACTATTCAAGTGTTTTCAAATGATCCAAGATTTTCAAATCATACCTATACACCTCTTAGCCAAAAGCCAGTACTATCAGAGTTGATTTAGAGTCTTTTGGTATTCCAAGAGTTGTAAAGAGGTCGTTCCAAGTTCAACAACTTTTCTTGTTGTGGAGCTGGTCGTGCGCTCGTCACCAAGCACGGTGTTGTGAAGCTGGTCGTACGCTTGTCACCAAGCACGGTGTTGTAAGAGACTGCAAGCTCTTAGTTAAAGCTTGTTCCATAGTGGATTAACATCGAGCAAGAGTACTCGAGACTGGATTAGTTCTCTCAGAGGGATACCAGTATATATCGCTGTGTCGCTGAGTTTGAATTCTCTATCTCTTGCTGCATTATATTTACTGTCTCTTATTTCACTGCCATAGTTTTAAAGTTTAGTTTTAATTGGTGATTATTTTCCGCTGCACACACATACTCTATTCACCCCCCTCTAGAGGTGCTCAACGGTCCTACAACACTCTGCTCTGGGTCGCTGAAGCTTGGAATCTGCTGACTGTGCCATCCGGATCCTCTCGACTATAGTGGACTGAACTTGCATGCTGGCCATCAATGCCATACTGGAAGGGAGAACAACTTCTATACCCATCTTCTGAAGATCGGCTAACAGCTCTGGTTGCGCTGTTAGGAAATAAACTCCGGCTCTCCTACTCAATGCATCTGCAACAACGTTGGCCTTTCCTGGGTGATACTGCAGGTTGACATCATAATCCACAAGTAGCTCCAGCCACCTCCTCTGACGCATGTTGAGATCCTTCTGGGTGAACACATACTTCAGGCTCTTGTGGTCGGTGAAAATCTTTACCCTATCTCCGTATAAGTAGTGCCTCCACAACTTAAGTGCAAACACTACTGCTGCCAATTCCAAATCATGGGTTAGATAATTCCTCTCATGATCACGAAGTTGTCGTGATGCATAAGCTATTACCTTCCCATGCTGCATCAGAACACATCCTATACCTCTGCCTGAAGCATCGCAATATACTGAGAATCCTCCAGTTATTTCTGTTAGTGTGAGAATGGGTGCCGTCATCAAGCCTCGCTTCAACTTCTCAAAAGAATCCTGGCACTCTGCTGTCCAAGCAAACTGTACATTCTTGCGGGTCAACTGGGTCAATGGCGCTGAAATTCGAGCAAGATCCGAAACAAATCGACGGTAGTAGCCGGCCAATCCAATAAAACTGTGAACTTTTATAACCGTGCCGGGCACTGGCCATGTCTCTATGGCCATAATCTTCTGGGGATCCACTTCTACTCCTCCATCTGGTGATGATATGACCCAAGTACGAAATGCGATCGAGCCAGAACTCGCATTTACTAAACTTGGCATACAACTGGTGCTCTCGGAGAACCTGAAGAACAACTCTGAGATGCTGCTAATGCTCTGCTTCACTTTTGCTGTAGACCAGGATGTCATCTAGGAACACAATCACGAACTAATCCAAATAAGGCATGAAGATGCGATTCATGAGGTCCATGAATACAGCCGGCGCATTGGTTGCTCCAAATTGCATAACAAGGAACTTCCTATGCCCATACCTAGATCTGAAAGCTGTCTTTGGGATGTCCGGCTCTCTGACTCTGATCTGATGGTATCCTGACCGCAAGTCGATCTTCGAGAATACTGCTGTCCCCTTGAGTTGATCAAACAAGTCATCTATCCTCGGGAGAGGGTATCTGTTCTTGATTGTCACTGAGTTCAAGGTACGATAGTCAACACATAATCTGGACGTACCATCCTTCTTTCTCACAAGAAGCATCGGGGCTCCCCAAGGTGATCCACTAGCACGAATGAATCCCTTGGTTCTGAGTTCTTCAATCTTCTTGTACAATATCTCTAGCTCTGACGGTGCCATCCTGTAGACTCTCTCTGACACTAGGACTGTCCCGGGAATCAAGTCAATAGTAAACTCGATCTTCCGCTCTGGCGGCATCCCTGGAAGCTCTTCTGGAAAAACATCTAAAAACTCTTCGACTATCCGAGGCAACTGTACTGCTACTACTGCCATCCGCAACACTGGAGGAGAAGGTTCAACTTCGCCTCGGGAGAAGGAAAACTCCGGCTCGCCTGGAATGCTAAAAATAACCCTGCCAATGTGGCAGTCTATCCTAGCATACCGATCCCTCAACCAATCCATCCCTAAGACCACATCATAATCGACCATCGGGAACTCTATCAATCTAGCAGGGAATTCTCTACCGCTAACTACGACCCGACACGAGGAAAATACTCTATCTACTCCCACAAGTGCGTTACCAGTATGTATATTGAGCCTTACTGATAATGACTCGGGCTCCAGTCCTACCCGTATCGCGAATCGTGCAAACATAAATGAATACGAGGCACCAGAATCAAATAATACTGAAGCTGGAAAGGTGTTGACGAGAATAGTACCTATCACTACCTCACCTGGCGCTATTCCTTCTTCTTCCATGGTCAAAGCCAGCACTTGACCATGTCCTCTGGGTGCG
The DNA here is from genome assembly GCA_029216955.1 of Iris pallida. Taxonomy (NCBI): domain Eukaryota; kingdom Viridiplantae; phylum Streptophyta; class Magnoliopsida; order Asparagales; family Iridaceae; genus Iris; species Iris pallida. The sequence goes on from JANAVB010039620.1 coordinate 3,313,021, forward strand.
GGTCCCCTCTGCTGAAAATTTCTCTGCCTGTTCTGGATCAGGGCTTGGGCTTGGGCATACTGCTGCAGTCTCTGCTGCTGGAATACCTGGGCTTACGTCGGTAATGGCCTCGGAAACGGGTACTGCAGCTGCTGCTGCTGCTGGACTGGTGCTGGTCCTCTAACTGAAGGACTAGAGAAGGCCGATGAACTCCCCCTGTTTGGGCAATTCCTAACCCTGTGGTCCGGGGCACCGCAAACCAAGCACAAACCCTGTGTGCTGCGATACTCTGATACCACATGTCCTGGCATTCTACAGTGTGAACATCCCACCGCGGAAGACTGCTTCTGCTTCTGCTGCTGAGGGTGCATCGGGGTTGAATGCTGAACCGACGTTACTGAGGCCGCCCGCCTCAGAGATCCAATGGTCAAAGCCCTGGCTGCCGGGGCTGGTGCTGATGACTGATTCATCTGACTGTGAGATCGCTTCCGACCCCCAGTCCTATCCACGATCCTCTGGGAGGTATACTCATGCCTCTGGGCTGCCCTCAGTACTGCATCAAAGGTCTAATGCTCAAACTGCTCAACTGCCAATAGAATCTCCAGATAAAGCCCCTGCTGGAACCGCTGGGCTCTATCGAACTCGGTTGCTACCAAGGTGGGAGCAAACCGACTAAGTCTCGAAAACTCGGCCGCATATCCGTCGACCGTCCTGCCCATCTGCTTCAGATTGGTGAACCTCGTCTGTAGATCGTATCGAGCTACAGTATCGAAATACTTGGTCTGGAATCTCTCTCTGAATACTGCCCAAGCAATGGGTGCCAATAATCCAACGGCCTGCGCTGCCCACCAGCTGCGGGCAAGATCCAACAACTGCAGGCGCACTACGGCCACCTTCTCGGCTTCTGGAGTCCTGGCTGCTTCTAGAATCACCTCTGTGTCCTGAAGCCATGCATCTGCAGCGATCGCATCTTCACTGCCGTCGAAGAAGGGAGGGTTCAAGCGCTTGAAGCTGTTGGCCGCGCTATTACCCTGATGACCTCCTCTGGTCAAAGCATCTGCCACCGCCTGGTACAAGACATCTTCTCGTCGATCCTGAGAGGCTAATAGTGACCTGATGAGACCTACCAAAGTGCCATCATCAGGCTCCGTAGGCTGAACGGGCTGAACTGGTGGCTCTTCTCCGGTAGGCACGACTCTGGAGGCTACTCCGGAATGCTGGGCTTGATCTCCAGGTTGCGGCTGGTCTGCGGGAGGTGCTCTGCCTTGCTGATTGGTAGGACCAGGAACAATGCCACTGAAGAAGACGACATAGGGAACAATAAGGAAGGACCAGGACAGATCAACGATACAAGCATGTGATCAGGTCAAGATTCCAGGGATTTAGAGAGCACGAGCAGAGATCAAGGGCGAGTACTGATTGAGACATCTATTCAGTAAACCCTCACATATCTTGATTTACAAGACCTGCATGTGCCACCACTTAAACCATGTCACGCCCCAGAACCAGAATACTGGAGAGCGGGGGTGTAGATAGCCAGCTACGTGTATTGAAGTACAATCCACCTCGCTATACGGTCACGGCTGTCTAGATACATGAGGGTTTAACTACAAGCCAACAGTCTCCTATGGTCATGAACAAGCCTATTGTCTCAATCTCAAGCAAGCAATAATAGTTACAAGATGTCAGAGCACCAATAAATAATAGCAAGACGTCCCATATATTACATATTGGATGATCATGAAGCTAGTCGTACAAAATGTCAAGACTAGCAAGAGTTCAGTAATACATGATCAACCCTAGGATCTGTCAATCATGTTACAGCCCGTAGGTAGACAGTAAGTAAATGTGCAATCGAGCTAACACGTGCTCGTCGTCTAAACGCCTCAAAAGAATAATTTTACAAATAAGTGGGAGGACAAAAGGAACTCACTCGTTGCCAGGGTTACGCCTGGTGGACACCATCTGGCCGAAAGGTAGGTAGATCCTCTGGAGCTTCTCCGATATCTGGCCATACAAAACCAGCTAGGTCAGACCCCAGAAAGAGCAAGTGCCACAAAGGGGGCTTCACTTAGGAACTAAAACCAGCATATCATAAATAAATAGCAAAGGTAATTAAAGATACTGATAATAACTGAGATAACAATAATATATATTGAGCACGGAGAAACCATTCAAGTAGCCAGTCTACAACCCTTAAACGAAACAAGGACCGGGGTTGCAATCCTTCACCTGAATAGAAGCCCGTCTCAATTATTATTGATAAGGTAACAAGACAATAAACGAAGAGAGGACACAGAACTGCTCCGGGAGCCAGGTTACAACCCTTAAACCAAACAAGGACCGGGGTTGTAACCCTTCGCCTGAACAGAACTGGACCCCTGATCTTTATTGTTAAGGTCGGTGTAAATAATCATGGTATTGAAGTAAGGTAAAACATGACGAGCATGACATGGGTTGCAATAAGGCAATAAATGAAAAGAGGACACAGAACTGCCCCGGGAGCCAGGTTACAACCCTTAAACCAAACAAGGACCGGGGTTGTAACCCTTCGCCTGAACAGAACTGGACCCCCGATCGTTATTGTTAAGGCAAGCATCAGTAATCATGTCATGTCACAATCTTGCACAGGATCAGGATAAGACTAAGCTGGAATAAACTCCATCCAATCAATCACGGCCAATCAAGAGTACGGCTTGATACTTTTAACTAACTAGGGTTATGACAGGCCTAGTTACTAGCAAGATACAATAAGATTATCCCAACAGCCACAAGCCTTGCAGACCATCCGGTTATCCGGGTCGAATGTCCGTTATGAAGAATGCAACACGTGACTGTGTGCTGGAAATGTGCCCTACTCGTCGGTAGGCTACAAGTCCACTTAATGCGCCCAGATAACGGGATTGCCTGTAGCTGGAAAATCTCTTCATGACTACTGAATTATTCTAGTTTATTAGCCTTAGTCAATTGTAGTAGGTATCCCTGACCGTGGTACTCAAGGATCCCTATCCTAGACATGATGCAAGACAGTACTAGTTTATTTGTGCAAACACAATCGCCCACGGTGTCCAGGTCATTCATACTTGTCATGTCAGGCTAACTGTCGTAACAGCTTGTCGAGATACATCATGTCAGTTTACTTGTTAAGAGTGCGCCACGGCGGGCCACTATCGTGTTCTATTCTTACCTTATCATGAATGAGAGAAACTTGCATAAAACAACTAGTGACATATTCTTGAAGCAAAGGAAAAGATCTACAACTTTCATGTTTTGAGTTTTTCAAGATTCTAGCTACAAAATAACTTAAACAGGCAAAAACAGCGAAATAGAGCAATTTCGGCGCATGGGATTCCTGCACAATCGGCACATGGGATTCCTACGCAAATCGGCACATAGAATTCCTGCACAAATCGGCGCATGGGATTCCTGCACAAATCGGCGCATGGGATTCCTGCACAATCGGCGCATGGGATTCCTGCACCAATCGGCGCATGGGATTCCTGCGCAATTCGGCGTATGGAATTCCTGCACCAATCGGCATATGGAATTCCTGCGCAATCGGCGCATGGGATTCTTGCGCAATCGGCGCATGGGAAAACTCACGTTGCGTCTTCAGTACATGCGCGTAGGGAACCTACGCGCATGACACGCTCGAAGTTAAGGGATGCGTTGCCGGGACTTCACGGCGCATGGCCTCCCGGCGCATGGCCTCCCGGACGCATGAGGTTTCCGGCGCATGGGGTTCATCATCCCCAAACAGCAAGTTCAGCCAAAAAAAACTTGCTATGGCCATAACTTCCTCATCCGAAGTCGAAATCAAGCGAAACAAAAGCCAAAACTGCTTGAAATTGAATTCTCTACAACATAGAACCATTAGTTTTTGGAAATACCAAGTTTTTAGAGATCAAAACCAAGAAAACTAAACAAGAAGGAACCTAAAACTTAGATCTACAAAAATATAACCATCAAAATGGAAAATGCCAAGTTCTAAAGTATCTTAGAATCAAGTAAGGAAGAGAATGGAACGATAAAACTTGAGATCCATCATGAAGCAAGTTTGTACTTGCCTAAGCTCTCTTTCTCTCTTCCTGATAGGTGTAGAAGTAAATGTGGAGAAGAAGAAGAGTAATGAGGAGAGAGAATGAAGGAATGGGTTAATAAAGGATGATGGGGGTGGTAGGTAGGGTTTTCTCTTGGTCCATGATGAACCAAGCAACCCAACCCGAACCAAGCCAACCCAAACTAAACCGAGCCAAGCCAAGAGATATGTAATACAAGATGAAATACGTACACGTATTCCAAGATACGTAATACAAACTACAGGCATTACAAAGAGAGAGAGAGAGAAAGAGAGAGAGAGGGAGGGGAAGAGTACCACGTACCGGAGAGGGAGGAGTGTCGCCAGAGAGAGTGAGAGTCGCCGGAGAGAGTGAGAGCACCGGAGAGAGTGAGAGCGCCGGAGGGGGGAGGAGAGAGAGTGAGAGAGTAAAATGGGAGAAAATAAACCCTAACCCGAACCCTAGCTCCCCTCCCCCAACCGTCCTCGTCCTCCTGCCCCACCCCCCAGCCACCCCCTACTCACCCCCAAACCACCCGTATCCCCCCTTCACCTCCCTCCGAGCTACCCGCACCCCCCAACCACCAACAACCAAAATAGCCAGAGAAAGAGAAAGAGAGAGAGAGGGGGAGAGAGTCACGTACCGGAGAGGGAGGAGAGTCGTCGGAGAGAGTGAGAGTCGCCGGAGAGAGTGAGAGCACCGGAGGGGGGGAGGAGGAGAGAGAGTGAGAGAGTAAAATAGGGAGAAATGAATCGGTGGGGGGGATATAATTAGAATTTAGCGACGTTAATATTACCGTCGCTAAGTTAGTCCCTATTAGCGACGTCAGAGCGACGTTTCGCGACGACTAGATCATATGATTAATATATGTCATTGTTACGTCGCTTAGGTCATCGCTAGTAGCGACTATTAGCGATGTTTAGACAAAATGTCGCTATTAAACACAATTTAGCGACATTAATCGAACGTCGCTAAATATATGTCGCCAATTGAGCAGATTTTAGTAGTGTATATATACTCTCTCTCTCTCTCTCTTTATATATATATATATATATATATATATATATATATATATATATATATATATATATGCTCTCTCTCTCTCTACTTGTGGAAGGGATGAGCTGGGTTGCTGGTTGTTTGTTTTTGTGTTTTGTGTTTTTTTTATTAAATTAGATTTTGTATACAGTATATTTATAGTATTAGGTGAATATATATATATACACACACACACACATACATACATAAATATTCACCTAATACTATAAATATACTGTATATAAAATCTAATTTTAATAAAAATAAAAAAACACAAAAACCAACAACCAACAACCTAGCTCATCTCTTCCACAAGTAGAGAAATAGTTGAAACAAAAAAAAAAGAAAAAAAAAGGTAAAGAAGCTGAAGAATACGAAGGGGAAGAAAAGGAGGGGAGAGAGAGCTGATTGAGAGAGTGAAAGAGAGGAAGAAAGGGAGATAGGGTATAGAGAGATGGATAGAGAAATCAGAGAGCAGGAGAGAGGGAAGGAATGGAAGAGATGAAGGGGTCTCTCCATGGCTCGGCATGGGCACAAAGCTCACCGGCGGCGCTGGGTCTTGGGAGAAGAAGATCAAGAAAAAGGGAAGGAAGGGCAAGCGACTCACCACAAGAGGGTTTCGGCGACAGCTCGTCGGCGCACAAGATTGGCGCGGAAGCGGTGGATGCGTCAAGCTCGATGTTGATCGCTGGGAAATGTGTCAATTCTCCGGCTTGGAGGCATACGCTGGCCCAACGCTAGCATGGTCGATCGCCGTCGATGGAAAAGTCAATGATGCTGATGGGTAGTTTTGACCACAGAAGGGAAAGAGGGGATCGACGGTGGTGGCCAGACGATGATGATGGTGATGGTGAATGGTTACTGTGGAGGTGGTGGCATTAGTGATGGTCATAATTTTGGTGGTGATGTTGAAGGGTTGGTCGGGGTTCGACAAGGAGGAGTCGGCTGGTTCTTGTGGAAAAGGGCAGTCCGACGAGGCTGGAAAAGGGGTGGCAAAGGAGATGGTAGGGGAGACGCGGCCATGGGTTGGTGGTCATGTGGCAGTTGATAGCTTGAACCCAATTTTTTTTGTTATTATTAATATTGACATCCTTGTCATTTTATACACATATATTCCTAAAAGGGATTCATGTAATACACTATAATTAGAACAGGGATGGTTATTATGCAATTAGATTAGGAAAGATGGGAGATACTGCATATTCGATTATTCAAATCTTCCAACGGCCAACCAGTCAAAATTGATTCGATCTTCCCCTCCTTATCTCGACTGAATTTAGATGAGAGATATATATTAAGAAGAGGAGCAGCTACTCTCATTTCCTCCCATCAAACCCTAGATAATTCTCTGCGCCCCCCTCAGGTTCGTGGCGTCTGCGTATTCAAGAAGGTGTGTGGCAAGAAGGAGCATTCGAATTTTCTAACAGGTAATCCCCTTCTCTTCATGATCACATCATACAACTCTTTAATCTAGTTAGTTATTTAGGATTAAATTGCAATGTAAGTATCTGTGATAATATTTAAGGAGGCCTAGATAATGATGTAGATAGGAATGCACCAAAGCATTAAAGGACCAACTATAGGCAGCCATCGATTTGTGTGTGTGTGTGTCAAAGTAGAGGTGTAACAGGGGATACCTAGATATAAGTATCAGAGGTAACCAGATTAGTATAGGTGTGCGTCTATGAAGGTATTGATGTGTCAAACTTGGGTTGTTGTCAATCGTTCCACTGAACAGTGGGTGAAGTGCAACAGTGGAAATTTCCACTGATCGGTATTAGGGCCAACATAGAAAGAACCGTGTTAGTAGGATGATTTTGTACCTTATATAAACATTAAGGGCCATTATCGGTTATAGAGGAATAGGAGACGTATAGAGTGGGAAGTTTTGGTGTGTCAAATAGACATATGTAGGTAGACTACCATTCATATAGAGGGTTATGAGGAAGTATTTTGCTGTCAAGGAATTGACCCAGTACATATGAGGCTAGTGTGGGGTTCGTGTGTGTGCAATACGGATACAAGAAATGTCATGCCCCAGAACCAGAATACTGGATAGCGGGGGATGACTCAGCCAGCTACGTATTACGGGTAGATGAATACCGTATAATACGATCAATATTATCTAAAAGACGAGGGGTGCATACTACATGAAAGTCTCACTATGGTCGCTCTACATCTATTGTCTTAATCATTCAAACAAGAAACAGTAATTGTAACGCCCCAGTCCCAAATAATTGGGACTAGATACGTATCATGCCAGCTGTATATATACTTTCTAACTATAGATGAGACTCGACCTCGACTCAATTCTTTCGACCCGATATATGATTTTGTTCTACTTAATTCCTTACATGCTTAACCATGCATTTTATCTTGATTGCTGGACCTATCACACCATTAGTTTAATTCTTGTAAGTTGGGTAGAATACCTCGCGACCTAACCAACATTTTCTGGACCACATTGATAGGTTCACTCGGACCATAGAATTCAGTAGACCCTAACTTATCTAGTCAACCAAGCCGACTGCATAGGCCCAAATTTCGGATGAAACTAAGATTTTATTAATTTCTTTCATCATTACCCTTTACTTATTATTTTATTTACCTATGATGCTAAAATAGCTTAGTTTTGCAAGCGTATTCTTTATCAAGCTTGATCATGACATATGTTTAATGTGGGCGTCCACTAATATATTGTCTAATCAGAATCGACGTATTATGGTCTGATCAACCATAGTGCACTTGGTTCACTTTTTGTATATTGTTCAAAGTGGATAAAGACATAGTTAAACTTGCCCCTAGAGTCTCCTCTGCGATTACCTTGGCAATTCTCTTGGAATTATACAACCGTCTTTGAATAACATATTGGCATTCGAAAATATCTCCTTTGGACTCTTGTTGACTTTCGTCTTTTAACTATACTAGACAAAGCTTGTGATTGATAGATTGACCAAACCATTCTCCTATGACCATGATATTTGTATATACTTGGGGATAGTTAACCACTGACCAACCAATATGACTATTCCCGCCTTGAACTACTTGCCTTTTTCCTCGACCCTAGAATCAACTTTCATGACCTTTTTGAAATTTGAAGATAATTCAACTCTAAACCTAGACGACCCTATATCTTCTATCATGACCCTAATCACTTGAGTGATTCCTATCATTCTTTTATTCGTTCCCTCAACCTAGATACTTACCATACAATCTTCTTCGAAGTGCCCTATTCCCCAAGTCCCCAAAATATCCTTAAGCTACTTCCATCGTACTATCATGATTTTTTACCGTGACTAGCAACCCTCATTCAATTCCAAAATCGTGAATTATTCGTCGTTATCAAAATCATGATTTTTCTAAAGCATATTTGTCGTTTCATTGCCTCGCCCTATTATTTGTGTTGCCTTACCCTCGTACCTTCTCACCCCCTACTTATTCTTAATTTCGAGGACAAAATTCTTGTAAGTTGGGTAGGATGTAAAACCCCTAAATTTTTACTTTTAAAATTTTTATTAAAATTTGAGTATTTAAATTTTTTACTTGGTATTTATATGACGCATAGTCATATTACACGTCGCGTACGAATTTGCATTTTCGTATGTCTCGTCGAGTGCGAATATATGCGAGATACATATTTTTGTAAAATATTTTTTAGAGATTTTATTTATATAAAAGAATTTGTAGTTTTCAAAACAATATGATAAATATTTTTATAAAAGAGTTATTTTGTTCGTTGTTTAAAAATAAGTATGAATTCGAAAATTTTGGGTTATATGAAATGTGTTTCAAATATTTTACGAAATTTGGAAATTACTAATAACATATTTTTGTTAATTATAAAAGCTATTTCATGATTTAATTTTTAAGAAATATTTTTGATTTTCGAAATTAATTAATGCTATACTTTAATATTTATGGAAAAGATATTTTAAATTTTGTTTTACGTAATATTTGAATTATTTTGATAATTTAAATTGGAAAAGATTTTATTTGCCTTAATTTAAATAGCTTTTAAATTAAAGATAAGTTTTATTTATATTGAATTAGATTTTAAATCAATTTAAATTAGTATGGAATCTATCAATTGGGGGATTTAATCAAATCCCAATCTCTATCCAACCGGGAATTCCCACATCCTATAAATAGGCAGGTACTCTTCCATAATTTTTCCCACATCCACAAATTGTGCATCGTGTCTGTGCCTCCTATCCACTATATATTCTCCTCCATTACAGTTATAAATTCTGTCTCGCCCGACAATCCCGGACGTCCATCCATCCGTGTCGGACACTCCCGACGCGGTGACTCAATCCTAAACCTAACCCTCGCCACCATCACCACCCCGATCCTACTCGCTAACCGCCATCGTCATCAACCACCATCGTGAATACCACCTCAATGGCCCTCGACAACCACCAATGGCAGCACCAACACCCAGCCAACATCAACATCACCATCCATCTCCACCACCCTCGGCCTATTCTCGCCTGAACCACCAGACAACCTTCCGGCTTCCCGTCCCCAAACCACCACCGTCTCCGTCTCACCCCCATCACCGCTGACACTGCCCCGAACTCTCCAATCCGCAAAAACCATCACAACCACACCAGAAAAGAAAAGAGAAAATTAAAGCACCCTACCGCCGCACTCACCTCCGCCGTCGCCGTGGGGTAGTAGCGCTCTGCCCATCCGTTGTTCCCCAGTCCGACGTCAACACCCCGACGACTCCGCCCCCATAGCCTTGACCGCCCGACGCCACCCTGGTCCGCCGTGCCTGAGCGCCGCAACCGAGAACCCCCGCCGCCAGGCCGAGCGACTGACCGCCGGAGCTCCGCCGTCTCTCCGCTGGATCCGCGTGCATGGGACCTCCGCCTAGAACCCTCCCATCGTCGGATCAGATCCGCCTCCGCCCGGCGCGCCACCGCGCTCTTCCCGCCATCCCCCAGGCTCGTCGTCGGCGCCTGAGAACCGCCTGCTTCTGTAAATCCTCTTCCACTTCCTCCGACTCGTCCCCCTCCGGAGCCGCCCTACCGCGACCGTGGCATCGCTGGCACGTCCGCCGACGCCGCCTCCCCTGCTGCCTCCGCCCGGATCCGCTAGATCCGCCGTCTCCTCCGACTCTCGCGCCGCCGGCGATCGCCAGGTGATCTCTCTCTCTCTCTCACTGAGTATAAATTGGGAACGAGAATAAAGGGTTATCTATTGTTTTAATTACCTTATTTAATTTATTATTATATATATATTATTATTAGTATTATTACATTGTTGTTATTACTTTACCAAAATAATTGTATTATTATTATTATTATTATTATTATTATTATTTCTTTAGTTAATAAATTTATTATTATATGTATTTGTTTCCTTAATTGTAAAAGGAACATGTTGATTAACATTATGATATTTAGCATTATTTAATAAAGGGTATTATTATTCCCTATTATCCTTGGTGTTTATAAATTTTACTTTTGCGATTAATAATTGTTTTAATATTTTTAAACTATTTAGTAGCAAGTGTAGTTTCCAAAGTATAAAATAAGTACCTAAGTATTTTCAAATATTACCTAAAATATTGTGAGTAATAAAACATAGTTTTTTTTTTATAAAAGTATTTTGACAAAAACATAGAGATTAGCAAAAGCGATTTTTTTAGTTTATCTTTCTTTTCTTTTTCTCCCAAATTGTTTCCTTCCTAAATTTATTTTACTAATAAATGTAGTAGGTATTTTTCTAAAACATAGTATATGTAATGATTACCACAAATTCTTTTCAACTATCATCAGTTAATCGTAACTAAAATCATGCTCCTATTCTTTTGTAATTTTGGACCCTTGCACATCAACCCCGGCTACTGGACATAACAGGACTTGCTCGATCATCGTACCACTTCAGGAGACACACCAGGCAAGACACCTTGCCTTTACTGTTTAATTTTTTGCTCAATATCATGCATGTTTTTTTTTATGTTGTTCTTTCAAAACTATATATAGATGCAAATTATTATACTTTATGCAATTGGCTTAGACTTAAGGGACCACCGTATGTTTAGTGCATCTCATAAAATGTCACGTTGTGCCACGGATTGTGTGTGAGTTGTGAGTCGCATATAGATGCGGACTTGCGTGTTGACTGATCATTGGTGCGTACAGGCCGTTCGTTAGGATAAAACTGCCAATAGATTTTTTGAGAAGACTTGGAAGTTATTAAGGATTAAACAGTGTCGTGGAGTCGACACATGTATAGTATCATTGGGGGGAGGGGACAATTATTAGCGTAGGGGCTACATTTATTATTTTTACACACATTTTGGGCCGAGGGTGACTCTTATGAGCACTACCTTCTGCCCAGGGCCGATAGCGTCTCGGATGAGCGCTACTTAACGGCCACTCTCTATTACTTGCTTGCGTGAATCCGTTACAGCCCCTGCGTAGAACGTTGTCCTCAAAATTTATATCACATAGAATGGTTAGGAACCTTTACTCATGCATACTTTTCTGTTGAGCTTTATTCTTCAGTTTATTGGCATGATATTATGTGTCTTGTTACGTTCCTCTGAGGACCTGGTTATCTCTCCAGGTGTGTCTTGTGATTTTCTGCAGGTGCTCTAGCTAAGGCCATGTCTTGCGCTCTCTTCTTCGAGATGTTGCTTTTGGATCGCCATCTCCTTCGCGTGACCAAATCATTTTCCTTGTATAATTCTTTCTTATTTAAATTAGTTGGTAGTGGATTTGTCTCTGCCCAACGATTGTATACATGACAAACTCATAGTTGCTTTTATATTATTACTTATCTTTGTGGATGAGATTTAGTGTCTTGGCTTTCTACATTTTACAGCTTATGTATACATACGAGCCGTATATTTACTCGTATGTATGCAGCTGGCATGATACGTATCTAGTCTCAAGTATTTAGGACTGGGGCATTACAGTAATAGAGAACATATAAGATAAAGTAGTAAGGCGTCCCAAACGCTCAGTCAAAATATTCTTGATATCTGGCTTTACAAAACATAGCCAGATGATGTAGCAAAGTATACACAATTGTTTATCAGCTGCAGCCTGACTTAGTTACAATTATGCAAAAGTAAATACAAGACAATCCGACTAACATGTCGGTGCCAAATGGCAAAGTATAAAGTAAATAACAAAACGGGCGGGGAAGTAAGGAACCCACTCGAGTCCTCCTGCGATCATTCCTCTAGTATTGACCATCTTGAAGGTAAAAGTAAGCTGAGTCCTCGGGGACCGGCTCTAAATCTGGCCATGCAAAACCAGAGAGGTTAGACCTCTAATAGCAAGTACCACAAGGAAGTACGACATGAGAACTAAAACCAGTAGTAAGAGAATATGATAAATAGATCTATGCTTGCTACTGGGATTCACATAACATCACGACACTTCGAACCAACCTCCCAACCAAACAAGGACAGAAGTTGGCCCGTCATGTCCTGATATTCTGATCATCTCAGTTAGTAAATAGAGTAGGTACAGTACACAAACCAATCAATTTAAACGGCCAGTAACTACTACGGCTTGCTATTGTGAGTTCCCAGTTACCTTAGAATTATGCAATAAGGATTCCTCAGTTCTTACTATGTGCAAACAAGGCTAGTTTACCCAATTAATCAATTGTGCCAATCATGAATTAGACGAGTCCCAGCGGGACGACCGTTATCAATATATAATATACAATAAATAATATAAGCAGATACCGCTCCCTTCCCGTGTGGCAGATTTGCAGTATCTGTGGGGACCAGCCGGCTTGTCGGGCACTAATAGTCCCAAAGAGGGCTGCCATGTAAGAACTCGGGAATCCATTCTCTCCATGCAATCATTATTTTATTTAACTCAATAGTTTCTATGTTGAGTGAACTACCATGCCGTAGATCATGGTCATTCAGAATGAGTACCTTTGTACGGAGTACGATATGCACAACTCTACAACGATACCCATGCGGTTAGGTTGTTGGTCTTACATAGCGTAATACAACAATCAAAACTAGCCACGAAATAATCATGCCTTGACCATAAAGTACACATGCTGCTTTTTGTAAAAAAATAAATAAATTAAAACCTGCACGTGCCTATATGCCAATATTCGAGATCAGCCAATCGATTACAATAGTTCATAGTTAATATGAACGTGTCTCATTCATTCAATTCAATAAGACGACTAGCCAGTCTCTTAGTTCCAACTAGGAATGCATGATCAATTGTTAGTCAAGATAACAATCAATGCCAATTCGTAACAAGGCATAAAAGTCAACTATTATTTAGTATGGTCGAGTCTACAACTCTCAGGGTTAAATTCCAGTCATTCGGGGTATCTATAAATCAATTCACGACACATGGTATATTCCACGTAACAATCTATATTAAAGAAAATATTAACATATCATGATTATATCAAGTTCATGCCAAAAGGCGTAAGGATATAAGAGGAGAATTATCATGCCAACATAAAGTGAATAAAGTATAGGGCAATGGGAACACCAAGGTTGGATTACGCCAAGGCTAGTTTATACCATGATTAGTCTACGCCAAAGTTTTACGCTAAGGCAAAATACGCGCGTAAAATAGGGTATGCGTAAAAGCCAGGTTATGCATGAATTTATATACGTAAAAGGTAACGTCACGCGTAAAACTCGCGCACGTAGGGGTCAAAGTATAAGCAGGGATGAATACAAGTAAAGAAAGTACGCTCAAAATAGAGGAACAAGTTGCGCGTAAAAACTCGTTTTACGTCGAGCCAAGGAGTACGCGTAAAAAGATTAGAGTTTTACGTAGGAAACACTGTGCGCGTAAAACATTGCATGCGTAAAGGATCGGGCCACGCGTAAAATATGCTCGTATAAAGAGTCAAGTTTTACGCCTGAAATGCTGTGCGCGTAAAACAAGAATACGCCAAGTCAAGTAGACTTGCGTAAAACAGTTTTTACGCTGACACGAGTGATCGGAGGCGTAAAGCTCGGCACTACGCGAAAACGTATAACGTGGGCGTAAAACTCAATATTACGCTAACACGTAACAACGTGGGCGTAAAACTTAATATTACGCTAACACGTAACAACGTAGGCGTAGTGTTCCTTCCGAACTCCAATTCCTATGGAACCTTCATTCCAAGCCAGAAATAGGGTTTCCATAGGTCAGAATAGCGTATAACACAACCTCAACAATATGGAATGAACAAAACTTGAAAATAAGGAAGTTTGACAGATCAAAACTACTGAAATCCGAAAAATAGTAATTTCTAGATTACTAAAAATAAGACTTCAAAATGAAAAATGCCAAGTTCTAAACTCTCTTAGGATCACGAGAGGGAGATAAATAAACCATAAAAATATTGGTTCTCATGTAGAGCAAGATGTACTTGCCTATGGGTTTTGGTAGGTGGAGAGAGTTATGAGGAAGAAGAAGAGTAATGAGAAAAAGTAATGAAGAGAGAGAAAGAGGATGGGGCTTAAATGGGGGTGTTAGGTTCGGTTCATGATGAACCATCATAAACCCGAAAATAAACCAACCTAGGCCGAACTTAAAGCAAGCTAAAGAAGAGAATAAAAGCAGAAAGTAAAATGCAGAAAATTATTTAGAGTGAAATTAAAGGAATTTAAATACAGAACAATTCATGATAAATATTAAATAAATATATTCGAGCAGTACACGTATTAGAATACGTATTCTGGGAACGGGGAGTGACATCTCTACCCTCCTTAAAAAAATTCCGTCCTCGAAATTTTAAATCCAAGCAGGATAGGAACATCAAAGCTAAACTAATCTAAGTACAAGCAATTTAAGCAAGCAATCATTTTACAATGTCCATAGCAAGTAACATATCTATGTTTAACAATCTACGATATCAAGTAATTTCTACTCATAGGGTGACAAGCATACGGAGTTAAGACAATCAAGGTATACAGAAAGAGATATACCTTGCGAGTCAAACATGTGCGGATACCGTGATCGGATATCATCCTCACATTCCTATGTTGACTCTCCTAAGGAATGATGACCCCAAGCAACCCGGACAAGGCTAATTGTTCATTTCTTGAGTTTCTTCTCCCTTCGGTCCAAGATAGACACCGGCTGTTCCTCGTAAGACAGGTTGGTACCAACAACCAGCTCAGAATGATCGAGGATATGGCTTGGGTCCGATACATAACTACGCAACTGAGATATATGAAATACATCATGCACCTCTCATAATGAAGGTGGAAGGGACAAACGATAAGCAACATCACCTACCCTATCAAGAATAATAAATGGGCCTACGTATCGTGGACTCAACTTCTCGCGAACGCCAAATCTAATGACCCCACGTGTAGGTAAGATCCGCAAGAACACGTGGTCCCTAACAGAAAACTCTAGCGGCCTACGATACTGGTCTGCCCAATGACGATGCCGATCTTGCACAACTCTAAGTCGCTCCCTAATTCCCTTAATCACTTCAACTGTCTGGATAATCATTTCTGGGCCTAGCATCTTTCTCTCTCCGATATCATCCTATGCTAGTGGCGACCTACACTTCTTACTATATAGTGCTTCAAATGGTGCCATCTGGATACTGGCTTGATAACTTTTGTTATACGAGAACTCAACTAAGTGCATGTGACTCTCCCAAGACCCTCTAAAATCTAGAGTACAAGCCCGCAACATGTCTTCTAAAGTCTGAATTGTCTTTTCTGATTGTCCATCTGTCTGTGGATGGTAAGCCGTGCTAAATCTTAACTTGGTACCCAGACTATGATGTAAAATCTTCTAAAAATGTGATATAAAACGGGTATCTCTGTCTGATATAATACTAAAAGGGACTCCATGCTGCCTGACCATCTGTTGCATATATAACTCTGCCAACTTTTCTGTAGATTGCCCTACTCTGAAAGGAAAAAAATGCGCCACCTTCGTAAGCCGATCTACTATCACCCAAATAACATCTTTACCACTTGGTGATCTCGGTAAACCGGTCACAAAGTCCATTGTAATATGCTCCCACTTCCATTCGGGATAGGAAGTGGTTGTAATAATCCAGCTGGCCTCTGCTGTTCTACCCTCACTTGCTGACATACCAAGCAACGGGAAACGAATCTAGCTATCTTCCTCTTCATCACGTTCCACCAGAAGTGCTGCTTGATATCTTGGTATATTTTGGTCCCTCCAGAGTGTATAGAATACTGAGAACTGTGAGCTTCTGTCATAATTTCCTGTCTGATATCTCCACTAGACACACATAGACGTGATCCAAACCTAAGTGTACCATCTTCATGGATTTGCATCTCCTTTCTGAGTCCTGACTCACATTCTGTCCTAAGCTTCTGAATCCTTGGGTCCTGTGCCTGAGCTGCCTTGATCCTATCTATTAAGTCAGATTGAACTTGTAGACTCACCAGAATTCCTATATCACTGGAAAGTATAATCTCGATACCCATCTCCTGAAGGTCTTCTAAGATATGCTTCTGTGTTGTCAACATAAATGTGCCGCCTCTCCTGCTAGGAGCATCTGCTACCATATTAGATTTGCCTGGATGATACTGAAGCTCCAAGTCGTAATCTTTGATCAACTCCAACCATCTTCTCTACCTCATGTTCAGTTCCTTCTTAGTAAAGATGTACTTCAGACTTTTGTGGTCCATGTACATGTCTACTCGATCACCATATAAGTAATGTCTCTATAGCTTCAAAGCGAATACTACTGCCGCCAACTCCAAGTCGTGAGATGGATAATTCTTCTCGTGGTCCCGAAGTTGCCTAGATGCATACGCTATTACCCTCCCATGTTGCATAAGGACACATCCAAGTCCTTTTTCTGATGCATCACAATATACTGTAAAACCTCCGGGTCCAATTGGCAGTGTAAGAATAGGCGCTGATATCAACTTCTGCTTCAAAGTCTCAAATGATGTCTGGCATTCTGCCGACCAGATGAATGGCACGTCCTTCCGTATCAAGCGGGTCATGGGTGCTGAAAGTCTTGCAAAGTCTGATATGAACCTTCTCTAATAACCCGCCAATCCCAAGAAACTTTGCACATCTGCTACGGTCTTGGGTACTGCCCAACTCTCTACTGCTTTTACCTTCTTGGAATCCACTGCTACTCCATCTCCTGATATGATGTGACCCAAAAATGAAATATGATCCGTCCAGAACTCACACTTGCTGAGCTTGGCATATAACTGGTTCTCTCTCAGAACCTATAACACTTTTCTGAGGTGATCTTCATACTCCTCTTCACTAGTAGAGTATACGAGAATGTCATCGAGGAATACAACGACAAACTGATCTAAGTATGGCATAAAGATGCGGTTCATCAAATCCATAAATATTACTGGAATATTGGTCATACAAACGACATTACCAAGAATTCATAATGCCCATACTTTGACCTGAATGCTGTCTTGGGAATATCCTCCTTCCGAACTCTCACTTGATGATACCCTGAACGAAGATCTATCTTGGAGAAAACTATAGCCCTGCTCAACTGGTCAAACAAGTCGTCGATCCTGGGTAATGGGTACTTGTTCTTTACTGTCGCCGCGTTAAGCTTCCTGTAGTCAATGCACAATCTAGATGATCCATCCTTCTTCCCCACAAGTACCACTGGTGCTGCCCACGGTGATATGCTAGCTTGGATGAACTTCTTCTCCTTCAGTTCCTCTAGGTGCTGATATACCTTGGCCTGCTCCGAATCTGCCATTCTGTAAACTCGATCTGATATCGGTTTAGTTCCAGGTACCAATTCTATGCTAAAATCAATATCTCTAACCGGGGGTAGACCTGGAAGTTCTTCAGGAAATACGTTTAGAAATTCTTCAACTACCTTCGGAACCTGGACTTTTTCTATTGCCGTTACTACTCCCTGCTCTTGTTGAGTTACCTCTGATCTGACTAAGGTGAACCTCTTTATGCCTGGAATGTCAAAAGATACACTCCCTCTACGATAATCTATTGTCGCATGACTGTCTTTCAGCCAGTCCATGCCTAAGATAACGTCAAAATTTCCAACATGAAACTCTATCAACCTGGCGGGTAAGGAATGCCCGTAAACTACAACGCTACACGCTAGAATAGCTCTACTAACTCCTACGAGCCCATTACCAGTGAGTATATTCAACCTCTCTGGCAATGCCTCGAACTTCATTCCTAGCCGTGTCGTAAATTGTGCTGATATAAATGAGTGTGATGCTCCCGAATCAAACAATGCTACTGTGGGATATGAGGCGACGAGAATGTTACCTGCCATAACATCTCCCGATGCCAATGCCTCTTCCAAGGACAGAGTGAATGCCTGTCCTCGACCTCCTGGTTGGTTCCCATACAGCGGCCTAGCCTGGTGCTGCTGCTGGCCCCTTTCTTGGTGATGCTGGGGTGGTCTATGTTTTTGCTGCATTGGCGGTCCCTGCTACCAAAACATCTGAGCTTGGGTCATGAACGGGCGCTGTGCCAATGGTTTCACTGCCACCGCTGGTCCTCGATACTGGCCTGCCCCTGGTGCTGGCAGAGCAGGAAATTATTGCATTGGTCCTCCTGACCTCGAAGTCATGGGACAGGTGGTAACCCGATGATCTGGACTTCCACATATCAAACACAGTCCGTTCAATATCTGACACACATCTCTAGTGTGCCCTACCTTTCCACAATAAGTGCAGCCCACCGGGGGTTGCTGGTTCTTCCTCTGTTGCTGTTGCTGCTGCCTTGGTGGTGGTGCTGGCCCTCGTATTGCTACATCGTGAATGCGAATGCCAGGGGATGGTGCTGTTGTTCGGGGCGCTACTCCCCCTCCTCCTTCAATCTGACTGTGGGGTCTCTTCTGACCTCCAGTCCTTGCCGTGATCCTCTGAATGGTGATCTCATGCCTTCGGGTTGCCGTCAATACCTCATTAAAAGTCTGGTAGTTGTGCCCCTCTATCAATTGCAAGAGCTCAAGATGAAACCCTTGTTGGAACCTCATAGCCCTCTGGCTCTCCGTTGCTACCATCTCTGGGGCAAACCTACTCAATCTGCAAAACTCTGCTGCATAAGCATCTACTGTCTTGTCGGCCTACTTGAGGTTGATAAACTTCGTTGTAGCTCAAACTGCGCCACAACTCCATAATACTTCATCTTGAATCTTGCAGTAAAATCGTCCCAAATAACAGGACGTCGGATGCCTACTTCCTCTGATTCCCACCAATCACGTGCGAGATCCTGAAGTAACAACTTTACTTGATCTACATGTTCTTCTGCCGACACCTTAGCTGCTGTCAAAATAGCCTCAATGTCCTTAAGCCATGTATCTGCTGAGATGGCATCTTCCGTGCCCTCAAAACAATAGGGGTTGTACTTGCAAAACCTGGTTGATGCTCCTGAATCTGTTCTCGTCCCTCTCTCCAAAGCTGTCTGTAACCCTTGGTTGAGTAATACGTTCTGCTCCTGCAACTGAGCGTGCATGCGCTGCTGTGCCAACATCTGGTGTTGCTGAGTAGCCATCATCCCTCTCATGATCTCCAGAAGGACCGGTGTGTCCACTTCCACAGGGGTAGGTGGAACTATTGGCGGCGTTGGAACCTCCGAATACTGCGGTCCAGTTGCTGGTTCCACTATCACTTCTTCTTGGATAGTCTTCTGAGGTAGTACTGGCCCTTGTTGCTGCTCAACAGGTTTTTGTTGTTCATGTTGCCCTTGTTGTTGCTATCCAGCTCTGACGGATGTGGACGAGGATCCCCTAAGAAAAGGAATAATAGAACAATCAAACGATCGGACTGG
Source organism: Iris pallida (assembly GCA_029216955.1). Taxonomy (NCBI): domain Eukaryota; kingdom Viridiplantae; phylum Streptophyta; class Magnoliopsida; order Asparagales; family Iridaceae; genus Iris; species Iris pallida. The sequence goes on from JANAVB010039620.1 coordinate 3,332,834, forward strand.
AAAGATCAATGAAGTCAAAAGATACCAGAATGTCAAGCTAGGGTTGAGAATAATGAATCATGAGATCAAGGGGGAACATATGTGATTGAGATATCCTATAAATTAAAATACCCCACAAGTCTGAAATCAGACCTGCATGGGCCACCACTAAAACCTTATCACGCCCCAGAACCAGAATACTGGAGAGCGGGAGATGACTCAGCCAGCTACGTATTACGGGTAGATGAATATCGTATAGTACGATCAATGCTGTCTAAAAGACGAAGGGGTGCATACTACATGAAAGTCTCACTATGGTTGCTCCACATCTATTGTCTCAATCATTCAAACAAGAAATAGTAATAGAGAACATATAAGATAAAGCAGTAAGGCGTCCCAAACGCTCAGTCAAAATGTTCTTGATATCTGGCTTTACAAAACATAGCCTGATGATGTAGCAAAGTATACACAATTGTTTATCAGCTGCAGCCTGACTTAGTTACAATTATGCAAAAGTAAATACAAGACAATCCGACTAACATGTCGGTGCCAAACGATAAAGTATAAAGTAAATAACAAAATGGACGGGGAAGTAAGGAACCCACTCGATTCCTCCTGCGATCATTCCTCTAGTATTGACCATCTTGGAGGTAGAAGTAAGCTGAGTCCTCGGGGACCGGCTCTAAATCTGGCCATGCAAAACCAGAGAGGTTAGACCTCTAATATCAAATAACATAAGGAAGCACGACATGAGAACTAAAACCAGTAGTAAGAGAATATGATAAATAGATCTCTGCTTGCTACTGGGATTCATATAACATCACGACACTTCGAACCAACCTCCCAACCAAACAAGGACAGAAGTTGGCCCGTCATTTCCTGACATTCTGATCATCTCAGTTAGTAAATAGAGTAGGTACAGTACACAAACCAATCAATTTAAACGTCCATGCAACTACTATGGCTTGATATTGTGAGTTCCAAGTTACCTTAGAATTATGCAATAAGGATTCCTCAGTTCTTACTATGTGCAAACAAGGCTAGTTTACCCAATCAATTAATTACGCCAATCATGAATTAGACGAGTCCCAGCGGGACGCCAATCATCAATATATAATATACAATAAATAATATAAACATATACCGCTCTTTGCCCGTGTGGCATATTTGCAGTATCTGTGGGGACCAGCCGGCCTGTCGGGCACTAATAGTCCCAAAGAGGGCTGCCATGTAAGAACTCGGGAATCCATTCTCTCCATGCAATTATTATTTTATTTAACTTAATAGTTTCTATGTTGAGTGAACTCCCATGCCATGGATCATGGTCATTCAGAATGAGTACCTTTGTACGGAGTACGATATACACAACTCTACAACGATACCCGTGCGGTTAGGTTAAAGGTCTTACATAGCGTAATATAATAATCAAAACTAGGCATGGAATAATCATACCTTGACCATAAAGTATACATGCTACTTTTTGTAGAAAAATGAATAAATTGAAGCCTGTACGTGCCTGTATGCCAATATTCGGGATCAACCAGTCGATTACAATAGTTCATAGTTAATATGAACGTGTCTCATTCATTCAATTCAATAAGACGACTAGCCAGTCTCTTAGTTCCAACTAGGAATGTATGATCAATTATTAGTCAAGATAACAATCAATGTCAATTCGTAACAAGGCAAGAAAGTCAACTATTATTTAGTATGGTCGAGTCTACAACTCTCAGGGTTAAATTCCAGTCATTCGGGGTATCTATAAATCAATTCACGATACATGGTACATTCCATGTAACAATCTATATTAAAAAAAATATTAACATATCATGATTATATCAAGTTCATGCCAAAAGGCGTAAGGATATAAGAGGAGAATTATCATGCCAACATAAAGTGAATATAGTATAGGGCAATGGGAACACCAAGGTTGGATTACGCCAAGGCTAGTTTATACCATGATTAGTCTACGCCAAAGTTTTACGTTAAGGCAAAATACGCACGTAAAATAGGGTATGTGTAAAAGCCAGGTTTACGCATGAATTTATATGCGTAAAAGGTAACGTCACGCGTAAAACTTATACGCATAGGGGTCAAAGTATACGCAGGGATGAATACGCGTAAAGGAAGTACGCTCAAAATAGAGGAACAAGTTGCGCGTAAAAACTCGTTTTACGTCGAGCCATGGAGTACGCGTAAAAAGATTAGAGTTTACGCAGGAAATACTGTGCGCATAAAACATTGCATGCGTAAAGGATCGGGCCACGCGTAAAAGTTGCTCATGTAAAGAGTCAAGTTTTACACCTGAAATGCTGTGCGCATAAAACAAGAATACGCCAAGTCAAGTAGACTTGCGTAAAACACTTTTTACGCTGACACGAGTGATCGGGGGCATAAAGCTCGGTACTATGCGGACACGTATGATGTGGGCGTAAAACTCAATATTACGCTAACACGTAACAACGTGGGCGTAAAACTCAATATTACGCTAACACGTAACATCGTGGGCGTAGAGTTCCTCCTGAACTCCAATTCCCATGGAACCTTCGTTCCAAGCCAGAAATAGGGTTTCCATGGGCCAGAATGGCGTATAACACAACCTCAACAATCTGGAATGAACAAAACTTGGAAATAAGGAAGTTTGACAGATCAAAACCACTAAAATCCAAAAAATTGTAATTTTTAGATCTACTAAAAAAAAGACTTCAAAATAAAAAAATGCCAAGTTCTAAACTCTCTTAGGATCACGAGAGGGAGATAAATGAACCATAAAAATATGGATTCTTATGTGAAGCAACATGTACTTGCCTATGGATTTTGGTAGGTGGAGAGAGTTATAAGGAAGAAGAAGAGTAATGAGAAAAAGTAATAAAGAGAGAGAAAGGGGATGGGGCTTAAATGGGGGTATTGGGTTCGGTTCATGATGAACCATCATAAACCCGAAAATAAACCAACCTAGGCCGAACCTAAAGCAAGCTAAAGTAGAGAATAAAAGCAGAAAGTAAAATGCAGAAAATTATTTAGCGTAAAATTAAAGAAATTTAAATATAGAACAATACATGATAAATATTAAATAAATACATTCGAGTAGTATACGTATTAGAATACGTATTCTGGGAACGGGGAGTGACAAAAAGGTATCAGTAATACCTCGTGAGTAAGAGCAGTAGCAGTATAGGGATTTAGTTCCAGTGTGCGTGAGTGTATCAGAGGTCTTGTGTATCAGATGTATGCTTGTGTCTTAAATTGATTGCAATGTATAGTAGCTTGTGTCAAAATTAAATGTGTATCAGGGATACCATCGGGAGTGCCTGAACAGTATAGAGAGACAGAAAGCATCCCAGAGATGTGCGCATATGGTTGCATCAGATAGAGAGTGCATAGGATAAGTAGGATGTGTAAGAGAGGCAAACTACAAACCGGGGATGTAGGGTTATTCATATCTAGTATAGGAAGTAATATCCTAACTATGACTGTATATAGATGAAACCAAGCGGAGTACTAGTAGCAGTTGTAACAGCAAGAGGAGCCATAATGTTATGGGCTGCAACCGTAGTTAAGTATAATAGGGTACCAGATATTGAGTTGGATGTTCAGGATTAGCTAGATGGTAATGGCCGTGTACCACTGTGTTTCTAAGGTAAAGCCTAGTAAATAGAGTCACGTATTGATCAGACTGGGGTAGATAACAGAGCTTCAATCCTTGGGGTCCTAAATAGTAACAATGGATGGTTGGGTGTAGGCTTGATGCCGGAAGGGAGGGGTGGTATCAGAAACCTCGGTATCCGAATCCTTGGTATCATAAACCTTGGTATCGGACCTCATCTAATACGAGTAGAGTATCAGACATTGAAGGATTTCCTGTTACATACTTAAAATTAGACTTGGGTGATATATGCCATGATGTTAGTAAAATGAATGTACTCTTGACTGTAATGAGGATATCAATTTATTCATAAACTCGTTAACACTGTATCCTATATTAGGTTTCTATTGTAGGCTGGACGTACCCACGGCCCATACCCAAATACTGGGTGCGGGTCGTGACACGTTTTTATGGTGGCCCATGCTGGTCTACGTAAATTACTTCGGTTACATTACTATGCTAACGTGATCCTACAAATAGGATTAGACTCTTAGGATCTCATCCACATGTCTTGACACATTATTGATCTCTATCCTTAATTTATCATTAAATCCTTGACTTGTATCATGCTTAAAATTCTTTAGTGGCTAAATATTTTCTTTTGTTACAGTTAAACGGATTCTCAAGATAGGAACAACGTTCCCCTGAACACCCTACCGATTGTAGCAGATTTTTCATATAAAGGACTCCACCGACGCAAGGAGGCAAGCTTACTCATTTGGACAATCCATCACAACCGCAGTTCTCGAGATTCCGCGGAGACGATATTCCACCACCCCTATAGTTTCCTCTATAGATTCCACTACCCGCACCCGTTCTACCCCCAACACCTGTTCCACCACCAGCACATGTTCTTCATCCAGCAGGTGTTCCGTATCCAGTACCTATCATGCATTCGGTACCTGTTATATGTCCAACACCCACTATACATCCAGCACCTGTTATGCATTCAACACCTGCCATGTATTTAGCACCTGTTCTGCCTATACCACCTGTACTGGTAAAATGTTACGCTCCTTGGAATCTTTCAACAGCTCATCGCTTCCCAGACGGTGCAGGCAAACATCTTCCGTGATACCTTGAGAGAAGCTCTCCATGCTCCCCAAACGCACCTAGGAAATTCTAAGGACTTCATGAACCTCAGGCCCAAGGAATTCTCTGGGACAGAGGAAATTCTCTACGCTGACGAGTGGTTAAAAAATATGGAACAATTTCTTCGGATGGCCCGAGTACCTGAAGATCGAGTCAGCCAGTGCGCAACTCTACGACATCTCCTGGACATGGTATAGAGACGAGCCTCGACTTTCCGCACTAGACGTGACTTGGGAGGAGTTCAAGCAGCTGTTAAAGAAGAAGTTCTACCCCGACATAGCTCGAGAGGCGTTAATGAGTCAGTTCAAGAGTCCGGAGCAGGGAAACTACACATCGGACTTTTCTCGCCTTAGCTGCTTCACAGAGAGCATGGTTATCACCCCTGAAGACAAGGCCCGACGATTCATAAAAGGATTATCTGACAAGATTTGCCTAGATATCGCTACCAGTCGAGCCACTACCTACGAGAAGATCTTGAAGGTCGCACAAGCAGTAGAGGAAGCGCTGAGCCGCAATCCAAAGAGAGACCGAAATGCATACGAAGGAGATAGCAGCCAATTGGGATCGACGAAACATCCCAATATTCTAGGGAAGACCTTTGTATAGCTTCATAATCAGCAACCAAGAGCCGTCACATACCTGAATCGAGAGCTTCCAACGTATCAATATTACAGAAAGAAAGGACATAGCTAGAGCGATTGCCATTATAGACTAAGCTAATATTTAAATTGTGGTTCGGATCAACACCAGTTTCGAGATTGCCCAAAGCGTCGACCTGTAGCACCAGAAGGGAATCCACGAGGGCCGCTTCCCTACCAGATGACACGATTCGCACAGTCCAGACATTAGATGCCAGCACTACAAGGAGGAGCTGACGATAATTTCTAGTAGATTACAGTAGTAGGATTATTGATAGGCCTATATTAGACATTGGCTTGTGAGTACTTGAAATATTCTAATGGCAATATTTAGATTCCTTCTAATCGACCAAAATCGTATAGGTTTACACCCTCGTTTCCTTTAAATTTTGAGAACAAAATTTTTCTAGGAGGGTAGATTTGTGAGCCCTTGAACCCAATTATTTTTTGTTATTATTACTATTGACATCCTTGTCATTTTATACACATATATTCCTAAAAGGATTCATGTAATACACTATAATTAGAATAGGGATGGTTATTATGCAATTAGATTAGGAAAGAGGGGGGAGACTGCATATTCGATTATTCAAATCTCCCAATGGCCAACCTGGATAGGAGTCAAAATTAATTCGATCTTCCCCTCTGATGAGAATATAAAATGTTATATTTTTATCCCTTAATATTCACCATTTTATGCTCATTTTATGACTAAAGGTACTCAATATATTTTTATTTTGCTTTAGGATGCAGTTGGAGACACTATGTGCAAAATGGAGCTAAATTACAATTCTGGACAGTTTTGACACCTTTTACCAAAATGGGAATAACTTTCTCCTCCGAAAAGCAATTTAGGTGCTTCAAAAAGATTTGGAAAGCTAAGACAAAGGGCTACAACTTTCCTATTTTAAGTTTTTCGATATTCAGGCTGCATCATGGACGAAATCAGGCTTGAAGTTGGGTCAAAGATGCTGTGAACAAAAATAGGAACCAAAATAACCATTTTCCTACTTGTTCTATGACTTAGTTTTTCTGGTTTGAGAAGTTGTAACTTATACAGGATATGTGGGGAGATATTGTGGGCTTAAAACAACTAATTTAGGATGTATAAAAGGGGGTAAAAATCATGAGAAGAAACACACAACACAACTCTTCTTCTTCTTCTCCAATTTTTCTTTTGAAGTTTTGATGAACTTGTGCGGCTAAAAGTCTTATTGGTCGAAGTGTATGGAAGCCTTGGAATCAATAAATTTGTGAGATCTAAATTATTTTTATATATTTGATTTATACTTTGAACATTGAATGTTTTTCTGTGCCAACTTTCATGATTGTTTTGTTTAATTACTAGGAGGCATACTAGTTTATTATTCATTTCGATCTACCGTTAAATTAGATATCAAATCTGTAATTGTTTGATGTTTCTAATTTATGAAGCAACCAAGATTTAATAAACTGCTTTGTTTTAATAGATCTTAGGAGAAAAATATTTGACAAAATTAAATGCAACCGCTTGTGTTTGTGTTATTTTACTTTATCGATCTTTTTATTTTTTAAGAAATTGATAGATTAAATCTTTAGCACTTGTCTTAGATTATTTAGTAATTAAAGTTAATTAGGTCGCTTGTATCTAATTAACTACGCCTAAGAGAGATAGGAAGATATTTCCAACGATAAATAATCAAAGTATGATTTAACTTATGCTTGCATCGATGATCAATTTTATGATTTCCAATGGTAAATGTTCACTGAGACCAATATTTGTTCCTTCGATTGATTTTAATACTTTAATTGTTTTTAGCTCTTCTTAAATTTTCTACTATCATATTCAAGACTCTTTCCCCTCCTTGTTCACATAGCATAAAAATACACTAATTGCTTTTTCGTGGGATCGATCCTTACTCTCACTTCTACGAATAATTTTAAGAGTAAAGATTTTATTTTTGGGTGTCTACGACAGCACACCAAATTTTGGCGTCGTTGCCGGGGAGTGATCTTAGTTAATTTTTGTGCTTTTTGTGATCTTTATTTTTTTATTATAATTAATTATATTTTCATTCATTTACAAAAAATGAAAGGAAAAAAATTATTAGTTATCATTCTCATATATTATTTTAAATTGCTTTTCATACTATTCTTTATTGTTTATGGTTGTGAATCGATCTTCTAATCAAGGTGATTTTCAGAGTGATCCAGAAATAGAAAGAACTCTGCGCAGGTTAAGGAAGGAAACTCAAATAGACTCTAACGAGAACAACCTCGCTCCGGATTTTGTAATCTCTTGCAATTCTAATCCTGAAGAAGGAGTCATGGCTGCAATAGAACTTTGAAAGAACTCGCTGCCCCTGATTTGAACCAACACCCTTTATGCATAACGTTTCCTACTTTAGATGCTACTACTACTTTTGAATTAAAATCTGGACTTATATATTTATTGCCAACTTTTCATGGTCTTGTAGGTGAAGACCCTCACAAGCATCTAAAGGAGCTTCTTGTGGTATGCACAAGTATGAAGCCAACGGGGGTGACTGAAGAGCAAATCAAATTAAGAGTGTTTCTATTTTTCTTAAAGGATTCGGCTAAGGATTGGCTCTACTACCTACCCTCCGGAAGTATTGTCACATGGAACGAGATAAAAATATTGTTCCTAGAAAAGTACTTTCCAGCTTCAAGGGCGGCCAATATCCGAAAAAAAATTGTGGGGTAAGGCAACACAATACAGAGTCTCTCTATGAGTACTGGGAACGTTTCAAAAAATTATGTGCAAGCTGCCCCCATCATCAAATTAGTGAGCATCTACTTATTCAATACTTCTACGAAGGCCTTCTATCAAATGATAGAAGCATGATAGATGCTGCTAGTGGAGGAGATTTGGTAGATAAAACTCCTGAGGCTGCAAGAAATTTAATTACAAATATGGCGGCTAATTCTCAACAATTTGGAACAAGCTAGATCTTCCATCTAGACATGCCAACGAGGTAAATATTTCTTCCCTAGAACAACAAATTGCTAGTTTAACTTCTCTTGTTCGTCAAATGGCTGTAGGTAACATACAAACGGCGAAGGCTTGTGGGATTTGTTCAATAGCGGGGCATCCAACTGACATGTGCCCAACTCTTCAAGAGGAGCCCAATGAGCAAGTGAACGTGGTAGGTGATTTTCCTGGACAACCACAAAAGAAGTATGATCCCTACTTAAACACATAAAATCTAGGATGGAGAGATCATCCCAATTTCAACTATGGGAATCCACAATCAAATCAGCCCGTAAATCAAAATCGGCCAAGTTACCAACAGTACAAGCAGCCATATCCCCCTAAACAACAACTAAGCCAAACTTCTAACTCTGGTATGTCTTTAGAAGAAATTGTTAAGTCTCTTGCCACTAATAATTTACAATTTCAACAGGAGATAAGGGCTAGTATTCAAAGCTTGGACAATCAAATGTGCCAAATGGCTATAGCAATTAATAAGCTAGAGGCACAAAGTTCAGGAAAGCTACTATCTTAAACGATAGTAAATACAAAAGAAAATGCAAGTGCAATCGTTTTGAGAAGTGGTAAAGAGGTTGACATTCAAGTAAAAAAAGTACCTACATCGTCAAAACAAGAGGAAGAGAAAACAACCGTTGTAGACACGAACTTCTCCAATAAAGATGAGGTACCCAATTGTAAGTTTCTACCTCTTTCTGATTATAAGCCAGTACCTCCTTCTCCTCAAGCTTTAGCAGAATCTAGAAAAATTGAACAAAATAATGAGTTATATGAGACTTTTCGTAAATGTGAGGTAAATATTCAACATTTAGATACTATCAAACAAGTACCTCGTTATGCTAAATTTGTAAAAGAATTGTGTACAATAAAAAAGAAACAAAAACATAAAGGATATGAGAAAGTGAAAGTAGGGGAGCGTGTTTCTGCAGTAATTCAAAGAAAACTTCCTACGAAATGCAAAGATCCAATAATGTTTACTATCCCTTGTAAGATAGGTAATAATAAATATGAGAAAGCCATGTTAGATTTAGGAGCTTCAATCAATGCATGCCATATTCTATATATGAATCTTTAAATCTTGTACCTTTGAATAAAACTGGTGTTGTAATTCAATTGGCTGATAGATCTAAAGCCTATCCTAAGGGATTAATTGAGGATGTTCTTGTATAAATTGATAATTTGATTTTTTCTGCTGATTTTTATGTGCTTGATATGGAAAATAGTAACCAAACTGCTCCTATTTTGTTAGGAAGACCATTTTTAATAACATCCAAGACTAAGATAGATGTGTATAGTGGCATACTTACTTTGAAATTTGATGGTGAAATTGTTAAATTTAATATTTATGATGCCATAAAATATCCTGATGATGATAATACTGTTTATTCTATTGATGTGGTTGATTCTTTAGCACAGGATATTTTTGAACTTAATGGCAATGATGGATTGGAAGTTGCCATTAGTGAGCATCTTGAAAAAGAGCATAAGGAGTTAGCTCTGAGTAATGATTTGCAGGAAACTGTTGCAGCATTGAATAATTTTCCAAAAATACAACCGTCAGGTAACTTTCCTTCTATTTCCTTATCAATTTCTAACAAGAGGCCTTCACCCTCTATTTTGTAGGCCCCTATTCTAGACTTAAAGCCTCTTCCTAGTCACCTCAAGTATGTGTTCCTTGGAGATGGAGGAACATTACCAGTGATCATCTCTAATAAACTTAGTGCAACACAAGAAGAAAAGCTGGTACATGTCCTTAAGGAGCACAAGACGGTGATCGGTTGGACAATTACGGATATAAAAGGAATTAGTCCGTCTACATGCATGCATCACATCTTACTTGAGGAAGGAGCAAAACCATCCCGACAACCGTAAAGAAGATTAAACCCACCTATGATGGAGGTAGTAAAAAAGGAGATCCTAAAACTTCTTAAAGTTGGAGTGATCTATCCTATTTCGGATAGCCAGTGGGTTAGTCCGGTGTAAGTGGTTCCTAAAAAGATCGGGATAACTGTCGTAAAGAATGAAAATGATGAGCTAGTTCCCACCCGTGTCCAGAATGGATGGCGGGTTTGTATAGATTATAGAAAATTAAATGCTGAAACTCGCAAAGACCACTTTCCATTACCTTTTATTGATCAAATGCTTGAAAGGTTAGTTGGTCATACTTACTATTGTTTTCTTGATGGTTATTCAGGTTATTTTTAAATTCCAATTGCTCCGGAGGATCAAGAAAATATAACTTTTACATGTCCATTTGGAACTTTTGTATATCGTCGCATGCCATTTGGTCTTTGCAATGCCCCCGTTACTTTCCAAAGGTGTATGGTTAGCATTTTTTCAGACTATGTTGAGCATATTATAGAAGTATTTATGGATGATTTTACAGTTTATGGAGACTCTTTTGATAAATGCTTGCATAACCTTACACTTATTCTCCAAAGATGTGTAGAAATTACTCTTGTTTTAAACTCAGAAAAATGTCATTTTATGGTTGAACAAGGTAGAGTTTTGGGTCATATTGTTTCATCTAAGGGAATTGAGGTAGATAAAGCTAAAGTTGATATTATTCATACTTTACCTTATCCCACTAGTGTGCAGGAAGTTCGTTCTTTTCTTGGACATATAGGTTTTTATCGAAGATTTATTAAAGACTTCTCCAAAATAGCGTTACCCCAAGTTGCTACAAAAGGATGTGGCATTTGAATTCGATGAGGCGTGTAAAAAGGCATTTGATACACTAAAGAAACTATTGACTTCTACCCCAGTTATCCATCCCCTGACTGGAATGTGACTTTCGAGATAATATGTGATGCAAGTGATTATGCAGTCGGCACTGTATTAGGTCAAAGGATTGGAAGAGCATCTCACACAATTTATTATGCTTCAAGAACTTTGAATGATGCTCAGCGAAATTACTCTACTACTGAAAAAGAACTTTTAGCTGTTGTTTTTGCTTTAGAAATTTTTTTGATCTTATTTGCTTGGTACAAAAATCATTGTCTATTCTGATCATGCAGCTCTTCGTTATTTGATGGCGAAGAAAGAGGCAAAACCAAGGTTAATCCGATGGATACTTCTCTTGAGTGAATTTGATTTGGAGATCAAAGATAAAAGAGGGACAAAAAATCATGTTGCAGATCATTTAAGTCATTTAGTTCATATGGAGGATGAACTTCATTTACAAAAAATGTTCCCTGATGAGCAACTGTTTGTTGCAATTGCGACATTACCCTGGTATGCAAATATTGTAAATTATTTGGTTACTAATATGTTTCCTCCTGGTTTGTCAAAGGCTCAAAGAGATAAGCTTAAATGTGATGCCAAATACTATGTGTGGGATGACCCATACCTGTGGAAGCATTGTACAGATCAAATAATAAGAAGGTACATACATAAAAATGAAATTATTTTAATTCTCCCCTTTTGTCATTCTTATGCATGTGGAGGACATTTTGGAGCTAAGAGGACGGCAAAAAAAGTACTAGAATGTGGTTTTTATTGGCCGTCTTTATTTCGTGATTCATATTATTTCTGTAAAACATACAATAATTGCCAAAAGTCAGGTAATATATCTCAAAGGAATGAAATGCCAAAAAATCCTATATTATTTTGTGAAATTTTTGATATTTGGGGCATCGATTTTATGGGACCGTTCCTTGTATCTTTTGGTTATGTTTATATTTTGCTTGTTGTTGATTATGTATCAAAGTGGGTAGAAGCTAAAGCTACCAGGACTAATGATTCTAAAGTTGTTTCAGATTTTATCAAGTCTAACATATTCTTCAGGTTTGGGATTCCGAAAGCCTTAATAAGTGATCGAGGTACTCACTTTTGCAATCGAACCATCGAGACTTTGCTGAAAAAGTACCATGTGACCCACAAGGTGTCAACTGCCTACCATCTACAAACGAGTGGGCAAGCAGAGGAATCAAATAGAGAGAACAAGTCCATCATTGAGAAGACCGTCAATCCGAGTAGAAAAGATTAGAGTTTGCACTTGGATGATGATTTGTGGGCATATAGAACTGCATACAAGACGTCTATCGGTATGTCGCCATACCGGTTGGTGTTTGGAAAACTGTACCATCTTCCTATTGAGTTAGAACATAAGTCTTATTGGGCTATCAAGAGTCTCAATATGAAGGCATATAAAAATGGAGAACATAGGAAGTTACAACTACAAGAGCTGGAAGAAATTTGCAATGACGCCTATAAGAATGCTCGAATTTACAAAGAGAAAACGAAGGCTTTGCATGACAAGATGATCTCCAGGAAGGAGTTTCAAGTTGGTCAAAAAGTCCTTTTATACCAGTCACGACTTTGTCTATTTCCGGTTGAAATTCAAAGTTTAGAAACTTCTAAAGTATTCAAGGTAAATGGCCAAAGGCTCAAGCTTTTCTATGGAGGTTTCAAAGTGTGGATGAATTGAACCTTAAGGATCCAACTGATACCAATTGAAGGACGACACATCTACGACAATAAAGGCAACCCAAGGGGAGTTTGTTCTTATTCTTGCAATTTTTTTTGTTTATTTTTGCCTTTTCTTTGCATTGAGCCTTACATTGGGGACAATGTCAGTTTAAGTGTGGGGGAGGGAATTTAAATTATTTTAGGCAGTTTTAGTTTTTCTTTTCAAAAAAAAAAGTTTTGTTTTTTTTATGGTTTTCAATAATTTTTAGTTGTGTATGTCATGAACAAGATTGAATCAAGTTTGAAAAATTCATAAAATGATTGAATAAGTATTCTTTTTCAACTTAGAATTAATTAGTGTAGCTATTTTCCTTAATGATGGTAGTGACTAAATTTGGTAGACAAAAGCCGGTGAGATTTTGAGCATTTAGACTGACACACCAGTCTCAGTATTTTTTATGAGAGAGATTCTTTCATAAATTTGTTTCTCTAGAACTTGCATTGATTCTTTTCAAGGTCACATCGATGCATGCATACATGAACATGATTAAGGCCATTTTTACGCTACTTAAGACAAATAGCCTACCCTAAAATTATTTTTTCCTTTGGTTGAACCCCTTTGAGCCTTATTACTTTTATTTTTGTGAACCTACATTACAAGCTTTAACCTGGAAAAAAAAGTTTCTTACCCAAGCCGGAAAGCTAGTGGAGCATTATGATATGTATGGGTGTACAAAAAAAATTAAATGTGGAGGTATCTAAATTTCTAGTTTGCCTACATATTTTCATTCTCAAATTCTTGTGTTCCATCATGATCCAGAAGAAAGAAAAAAAAGAAATGAGAAAAAAAAATTGAAAGAAAAAATGAGAAAGAAAGAAAGAAAGAAAGAAAGAAGAAGTAAAAAAAAAGTGATTGAGGAAATTACTTTTGATAACCATATACATAATTCTTCCTAAAATTTCAATAAAGGGCTATGTTGAATGCTTTGATGTCAAATTGAAGAAGCTACTGAATGGGGTGATTGTTTTTACATGTTTTATACATTATGCACTTTAGTTAAATCATTCTTGCTCCACTAGTTTTAATGGTTTTCGAGCTACACTCCCAAATATATCCTACCTTGATCCTAAGCTCCATTACAACCCATGAAAAGTCCTTATGATTTGTGTTATGCATATGATCCAAGTGGTAGAGAATGAGAAGATATGCAATCCTATGGTAGACCATTTTTGGAATGAATTTGAGCAAAACACGTACCCTTCAAATACATGAGAGTTGAGTGTTTATTTTCGTGAGGGTCTACCAATTTAGTTTACTCTATCTTCAAGTGAAAATACATACTAAGTAATTAGAAGTTGTCTAAGAATATATTTTCATGATATGTTATGAGTTTTAAAGAGCTTGGTTATTCCTTATTTATGGCATTACAACCTTGATTTTTGTTTTGGAAAAAAATAAATAAATTAGATTTTTATCCGAGGACGAACTAAAGTTAAGTGTGGGGATATTTGATGAAAAAATAAAATGTTATATTTTTATCCCTTAATGTTCACCATTTTATGCTCATTTTATGACTAAAATTACTCATTATATTTATATTTTGCTTTAGGATGCAGTTGGAGACACTATGTGCAAAATGGAGCTAAATTGCAATTCTGGACACTTTTGATACCTTTTACCAAAATGGACATAACTTTCTCCTTCGAAAAGCAATTGACGTGCATCAAAAAGATTTGGAAAGATAAGACAAAGGGCTACAACTTTCATATTTTACGTTTTTCGATATGCAGGCTTCATCGTGGACAAAATCAGGCTTTAAGTTGGGTCAAAGATGTTGTGAACAAAAATAGGAACCAAAATAACAATTTTTCTACTTGTTCTATGACTTAGTTTTTTTGGTTTGAGAAGTTGTAACTTATAGAGGATATATGGAAAGATGTTGTGGGCTTGAAACAACTAATTTAGGGTGTATAAAAGAGGGTAGAAATCATGAGAAGAAACACACAACACAACTCTTCTTCTTCTTCTCCAACTTTTCTTGTGAAGTTTTGATGAACATGTGCGACTAAAAGTCTTGTTGGTTGAAGTGTACGGAAGCCTTGGAATCAATAAACTTGTGAGATCTATAAATAGAATATGAACGAAGACAGACAAATTCTAGTTAAGTAGAAAAATACGATATGAGGATGTTGTTTAGAGGAGTCTCCCATACATGACACCTAACTTATTATCCCTCAATCCTATAAATAATTCCTCAATAATAATCATAAAGTTTTAAATCACTAACATAAATTTAATATCGTGATTTAGCAATCATCAATATTATTTTATCAAATTCACAACCCTTAATCCAACTGATAATTATCTTCAAAATCTAACTTCACAAAATTTAAATTCTTCCCAAAGTATTTTAAATTTTAGTCCACTTTTCATAACTTTCTCAAAATTTCAAATTCACAAATCAAAATCCAAAAATTTGAAATCTTCAAAATTTAAACACTTCAAAATTTAAACTTAAATATGCTCTGCCACAATTTTCTCATAATTTCAAATTCAATAAATCTTCTAAGATTTCCATGATCTTATTTATCATCAAAATCATTTCCTTTGAAAAAATAAAATTCCACATTATTAATAAATTAATCAAACCATATAAAAATTTAAACCTCAAAGACACCAAAAGCTAATAACCCTAAAAACCTTAATTTATCAATCTAAGACTCTATCCACCTTTGATTAGAGTTATTCGTTCACAACACAATATTATCACATAAAATATCTCAAGGGTATCTCAAAATTCAAATCAAATAGGATTATCTCAAAATTCAACGAATAGCACAATCTTAATCATGTAGCCTATATAAAAAACTTAAATACCCAAGTAATCAATTCAAAATAAATCTGGTTACCCATGGTATACCTAGTCCTCCGCCTAGTCATTATCCTAAAACCAAATTAACCTAGTTGTGAATGAGCATTTCCTAGTTGTATGCTCGCAAAAGTAGACTAATATGGTACTACCACGAGTTCGCACAAATTTTGCAAAAATGACCTGCATGGGCTACCAAAAAAACTTGTCACAATCCGTACCTGCTTTTCTAGATGCGAGTGCGTGTCCAAGTCCAGCCTATGCCATAGAATCGACGGTAGAACGGTGACTAGACCTCAATGATCAAAGTTAAAATATTTTTTCATAATTAATTTATTTGCTCATTCACCATGCTACATCAAATTATAATATTCCAAGATTACATTTGAATAAAATACAATGTCTCACAAAATTGAAAACAACTAATAAAAACTGATGATCAACTCATCTATCTAATCTCTAGGATTGGTCTTCAAAATACACCCGTATCTTTTCCAAGGATCACAATGTATGGAGTAGTAGGCAACTATCTCAAAAATGGTTTCCAGTCAGAAATAGAATGAATAAATCTTTAACAACAGCTCTAATAATTAATAAAGTCTATAAAACATTAAATAGTAATGAAATATATGATGAACAGATAAGTATAGAATCATGGAACGAAACATAGAGTAAAAATAGATAATCATGGAAATAATGACAAGTAAGTGAGAACAGTAATAAACAAATAAGACATGCAACCAGCAATGTATAAAGTGGAACTAGAAAAACTGCATCTAACTAGTGTGTTGAAATACCATTTTCGGCATGTGAACGGCTAAGGGTAAATACGGTAACTCGTATGTGAAGTGTTCGAGCGCTATCGTTTTAATTTGTTTGGACTTGTGAGAGTGGTTCTTGTTTTAGGAATATTCATATGTCTACTAAAGCATCTTCCCTTCGACTAGTACTAATGGATCCAAGTCCCGATATGTAAATCAAGATGTAAGACCAGTGATACCAGTAAGTGAAATAATGCTTGTAAGCCTGTCCAGTAGGGCAGTAATGAATACATAATACAACTCGTGTAACTATCGTGTCAAGAATCAAAACAAGAAATCAATATAAAACAATACTATAAACATGAATCATAGAAACTATCAAGTATAAAACTGTCAGAGAATGTACTCACCTGGGGTCCTTAGCTGGTAAAACAAATAATTCTATTGAGTCTAGAATAGTCAAATTGGCTAGGATCGATATGTAGAATTTTAAAATTCAAAAGAGGGTAGAAAACGTTTGGATTAGTCATTGACAAGATTGGATTCGAAGGGAATTGACATAAATAAATATAACTATTTAGAAAGTATTTATAATCTTCAAAACTAAGTTTCTATTGTTCAAAATATTTTAAATAAATAATTAAAAAGTCTAGAAAATCATTTTAGGAATTTGTATGTAGGTCCCAAGCCCAATAATATATTTAAAAAAAATATTTAGAACATATTAGACCCCTTATAAATATAAAAATATATTGGTGACTACACTTAGAACCAAATAATCAATTGTATTTGTAAAAGCCCCGACAATTAATTTAGTCCCAATATACTATTTAGAAACTCAATAATATTATTAGTCCAAAATAATTTTTCTAGGAAATTATTTATTACATATTAAATGAAACAACATTTAAATAAATAGTATTAGTGGTTTAATAACTAACATATATATATATATATATATATATATATATATATATATATATATATATATTTAGGTGAATAAGTATATTTATAGTATTAGGTGAATAAGTATATATATATATATATATATATATATATATAAATATATATATATATATATATATATATATATATATATACTTATTCACCTAATACTATAAATATACTGTATACAAAATCTAATATAATAAAATTTAAAAAACACAAAAACCAACAACCAACAACCCAGCTCATCTTTTCCATATGAATAGAGAGAGTTGAAACAAACAAAAAAAAGAATGAGAAGATGCTGAAGAATCAGAAGGAGAAGAATAGGAGGAAGGAGAAAGAGCGGATCGAGAGAGCGAGAGAGAGGAAGAAAGGAGGAGAGAGTATTGAGAGATGGAGAGAAAAATCAAAAAGCGGGAGAGCGGGAGAGAGAGAGAAGGAAAGAGATGAAGGGGTCTCTCCATGGCTCAGCACTAGCACAGAGCTTGTCGACGGTACGGGGTCTTTGGAGAGGAAGATCAAGAAGGAGGAAAGGGAGGGAAGGCGGCTCACCATACGAGGGTTCTGGCGGTGACTCGTCGGTGAACAAGATCGATACGAAAGCAGTGAATACGTCAAGCTCGACGTTGATCGCTGGGAAACGAGTTGGTTCTCCGGCCTGGAGGCGTACGCCAGCTAGACGCTGGCATGGTCAGTTGCAACCGATGGAAAAGTCATCAGCGCTGGCGGGTGGTTCTGACCACGGCATGGGAAGAGGAGACCGAAGGCGGTGGCCAGACGGTGATGATGGTGAACAACTATTGTGGAGGTGGTGGCGTTGGTGATGGTCATGATTTTGGTGGTGATGTTGAGGGGGCGGTCGGGGTTCGACAAGAAGGAGGAGTCGGCTAGTTCTTGTGGGAAAGGGCGATCCGACGAGGTTGGAAAAGGGGTGGCCAAAGAGATAGCCGGGGAGACGCTGCCATGGGGTGGTGGTCTTCTGGCGGCTGATGGCCGGAGGGGATGTGGTGGAAGAGGTGGGTGATGGTTATCTGGCAGCAGTCAGTGTGGTTGGTCGTCAATCGTCGACGGGGTTACGCATAAGTGATGGCTGCGACATAAGCGTGGAGTCCGGGTGCTGGCGGAGCACAATGGAGGGACTGGTGGTTGTGTTGCAGCGTTCCGACGGGGTGGCGACAGCGGGGGTCGGCCAGATTATTACGTATAGGTTTTTATTTTGTTGGAGAATTGTGGTAGTATCCTGTGTCAGACACATAAATTTGGGTTTATGGATTATGATTGAAGTATCATGGTGTGTCTGACACGACGTGGGAGAATGTGCGTGTAATAATAATAGAAAGAATTTTGGATGGACACGAACACAGAAACGATGCACAATGGTTGTGATGGTTGATGATGGAAATGGTTTGTGGCATGGAGACGAGGACGAGTTCAGGGTTTGGGTTGTGAGAAAAAGGTAGAGGGAAGCTCTCGTTTGTATAGGTGGTTAATCTCCTAATTGGATAAGGTTTATCAATCCTTGTTGATATGCCTTCTCCCTTTTTGATTTAAATCAAAATCAACTTTTAAACCAAAATTAATCTAAATCATAATTCAATTAAAATCAATATAAAGATTTGATAATATCAAGTAACTTAAATCATACGAATTTAAATCTATTTCAATTAAATGATCAATATAATATTTTTAAAATAATATTTAATATTTATCAAAATAATTTAAGTCACATATTTTCAAATCAAATCAATAATTGATTGTCACTATATTATATAAATAATATTTGACGTCATCAAACAATTTAAAACATATTTTTATTAATCCAAAATTCTATAAAATATTTTATAATTTTCAAAACCCCTTTCAATGCCAATAATATTTGAAAGTCTAAAAATAATAAAAAAACATCTTCATGATGTCAATAATAAAAATCAAGGCTAAATTTTTTTTATAACAAGAAATTAGCACTTTCAAAATATTTAGTTTAAAACTAGTTTTTGATAATGGAAATAATCACAAACTATCTTTCACAAAGTTTTTGATAAAAAATCACCTTTAAATATGATAAATAAAATAAAATAAATAAAAAATTATAAAAATTCGGGAAGAGGGTTTACAAAATTGCTGAGTGAGGAGTCAAAATTGTAAAAGATGTACATTTGTTAATGAATCATTGAAAAGATTAATGCCTCCGCTAGAGACAAGGTGAATGTCAATTGATGCCAATGCCTCCTCTAGAGACAAGGTGAATTTTCCATGATCATGCTGGGCTCCATGCTGTTGCTACCTCCCTTGCTGCTGCTACTGCTCACGACCATACTCTTGTGGCCCTTGATACTGACTGAATTGTGACCTCTATTAAAATATTGGTGTCTGTGTCGGCAATAGATGCTGAGCCAATAGCATTACTACTAATGCTGACCCTTTATACAACACTTCACCTAGAACTAGTACTGCCAAAAATTTATAAACTGGCCCTCCTGGCCTCTGAATCAACCAGCAAGTGGCTATACTATGCTCTGAATCCCGTGCCTCAATTACTGTACATTGGTTGCCCTGTACACCTTCTGGGTGTGTCCTCCATTGCTATAAAATATATATCCTATTGACGCCCCGATACTGCTACTGAAACCTCGACTGTTGTTGCCAAGCTCGTGCCGTCACTATTGATGCTCTTGGCCTACGCATCACTCCTGAATCATGGATCCTGGAATCTAGTATCGGTGTTGACGTCTGGGGACTACCCTCTACTCTGAGTATTAGACCTCTTCTGGACTTTAGTTCTCGCGACTAGCCTCTAAATGGTGATCTCATACCTCACGGCCACTGTCAACAAGGAATCAAAGGTCTGATAATTATGTCCCTCCTCCAGTTGCATGGTCCCTAAAAGAAGTTACTGTTGGAACCTCATACATCCTTCTGGCTCCGTTGCTACCGTTGTTAGAGGGAACCTACTCAGCATATACAATTATGCTACATATCCATCGATAGTCCTTCCTACATACATAAGGATGATGAACCTCTAACGAAACTTGTACTATGCCACTACGCTAAAATACTTGTCCTCGAACTGTGTTATAAAGTTATCCCAAGAGATCAGATGTCACGTCCTGATTCCATAAATCGTTCATTCTGGCATCGATTTCACTCGAGTCGATCGTCCTTGCTGGGACATGATGCCATACAAGCCTAAATACAAGGCAAGAACGGTGCAAAGAAGATAATTAGTCTTAATACAGACACATTTTAGCAGAATAAGAAGACAAATTAAAGACATAAGAAACACATCTCTTTCTTGAAAAGAATTCTTTATTGATCATAGCAGCAGAGTACAAAGAATTTACAACTATTTATAAAGGCTCTCACTAGCTATCAACTTATGTCAACTTAGCTTACATTGAATATGCCAACTTGGATTACAACTCACTGGTACAACTGAATTTATAATGTTCCATACATTATATGCTTATAACAGAAGACATCATCATTCATAAGAAGCTTCTGTACGCCCAACAAATTATCGATGCCTTAGAACTGGTCAAGCCAACTTTGCGTACAATACATCATAAGCACCTGTGGAAAAAGCCCACAGAAACATGGGTTACTACATTGCCATGTATTGATGAGTAGAACTAACCCACTCTCCTAAACTAACACTTCTAGTCATATGGACAAGCATTTATTAATATGATATTTCTATTGGGCATAGAGACAATTTATAGTTCATGTACAGTGAAATATGGTGAAGCATGTACAACATGCAATATTAATAGTCATAAGGTGGCAACATTATAACATACTTGTATTTTTACGTATTAAGCAGTAAAGTTGAATAATATGACTTTAAGTGATTTTTTACCGATGGCTGATTTCCCATACATGTATAAAATACTTACCACCTGTATAAGACATTCATTAGAATGTATTTGGTCGTTGGTAAAAATTGCACCGTAAAGGACATCCTCAAGGATATTGTGATGCACCATTCAAAGTAGGTTGCTAGCCTTTGTCACGACCCGATTATATAGAATCGATAGTCGTCCTCCAGGCATGATGTCGTGCGAGCCTAAGTTGCACTCGCACAAGGTAGGGTTATCTAAAAACACAACAACAAAAGAGAGTACACAGAAATTGAACACTTGCATTGAAGAAATTTTTGCTTTATTGATAATAACATCATTACAAGACTCTATTACAAAGGTTGTGTGGGGGCTTATAAACTAACTCAGATGAGATGATCGTTCCTTACATTTTTATCCCCTTATACAAAAAAAAAACATTCTCTTGACCTTAATTCAGAAAAAGTTGAGGCATTGCTACGGGTATTGAGCAGAGTCTTAAAAATGGTAGAAGTAGCCTTCGCACACTTGTAATGCTTCAAAGTATTCCAAGTGTCGCATTTAGTTCCTTGGCACACTTTTCTGGTATGCAATACTTGTGGAGAGCGATGATCAATACATTGCAGTGTACCGATGAACGACTAATTAGTCCCAGGATCTTATTTGTTATAAGAATTATATGAAGCATGCAGTACATTTTGTGATCTTTCTAGTCATCCTAGTCAATTTCATGTAAGCAGTTGATAAGGCATAAACTATGTAAACTACAATAGAACTTACTCATGGTAGAGTGCGCCATTGTAGTATAAACTTACCATCTAGGACATAGCATGGTTAGACAAGAACCTTTCAACATAATTTGCTAGCTCTGTTGAAAGTCTCCGAATTACACGTGCTTTAACCCAGCATTAGCTATATCGTATTTTCCTAGGCCGAATTGTCCCCGTGGCCCAGAGATACCATTCGAAGAAACATCACCCTTGTGAACTAGTTGTCCTTGACCGTGCTAGACTAAAAGTAGTTACTCAAGCATGGTCTACGAATTCATAAGAAATATAACCAATTTTAGTGTGTTCTCCTTTATCGTTGTAACATTTATTTATCGATTCATTCTTTGCATAACACAGTTCTATCACATGCATAACATAAGTAGGCATGTAGCAATTTTATGGTATAACAATTCTATAGCAATTCTATATAAGTAAACATGTAACAGTTCTATGAAAACAAGCATACAATATTGTGTCTACGCCTCTATATCTAGCATTCATGTCACTACCAAAATAAGACACGTTACGGACGCAAAAAAAGTCGCTAAAATATACAAAAATGTCACTAATCGTGATTAGTGACATTTTTAGCAACGAATATGCAATGTCGCGTATTGTAATGCCCCAGTCACAAAATACGTAGGACAAGGAATACGTACATGATAACTGTATTTATATGCAGGCTATTCCAGTATATGGAAACTATGAATACATACATAAGCTATATTATATGAACTCCAGCTCATATTAATATTCCATGGTCATACACAACAACTATATCTCATCCACAATGACAAATAAAAGAACTAACTGATCAAATGTCTCAACTAAAATATAAAATAAAATATCTATCAAGTGGAGAAAAATCCACTACCGAGAGACGTAAAGAGTAGAATGAAATAAATAAGATAGAGAATAGCAACTACATAAGTCCATCAACTAAAAAGAAAATCAAATAGATTCTGAGGGTGAGACCTCCTCGGCTGCAAGGGAAGAGTTTTGTCCGGAATCGTACTCCTCGAGATACCCATGCTATATGAACTGTCATGGTATATAAATAAAGGTGCAAAAGACTATCCTAGACAACAAATATGCAAAAGGATATCATAAATGTCTATCGTGCAATTAGAGGACAACTTTCACATGCATATGTGGGTTTTAGGCTAGTGGTGTACATATACTGTCATCCAGTCATTTGCATTCAGCCATAACGTTCCAAAATTTTAGAGGGTATCTGCAATTTGCATCATGCCATAGTTTCATCCGAAGACTATGGCTTACCTGTTTGGCTTCCTATATGCACTAGTAATTATCCTCCCACAAGATTCCCATATTAACCAAGTTATGTCCATAACCTGTCCAGTTTTTAACTGCTTAAGTCTCTATATCCTAATCATAGTAGTTATGATTGTTTAACCGTCACACGACTCTTACGTACCGATGATCAGTCAAATATGTTGGTCGTGCCCTTAGCAAAATGTCTCAAACCGTGGCATGTGAGTGTTATAGCCAAAGAAGATATAATGATATCCTACAATAAGAAGGTAGTGTGCTAAACTAAGTCAACATGCATACAATAAAAGAGCAACAAAAAACGACTAATACAGTCGCTTACATCCAAGTATGACTTGGACGCGCAGTTTTTATAACATATGAAACTAAACAAATATGAAAGTAAATAAATAAATGCTGAAAATAAATATAATGAGCAGTAAATATAGCAAGTTATCTTGCTTGGTGATTGTTAGGTGTTCTAACGACGTTCAATAGATGAAATCAATAAGTCAAGAGAAGCTACAAGGATAGAATTTTCACAAACGTCCTCAGATGCTGAAACAAACATCACCAATGTTTTAAGAATAAAATAAATGACTAAAATTAACTGCCCATAAGTCTAATTCTGGACACAGAGGCAAAATGGTAATTTCGGGTCAAAACAGTGCTCTCTATTGGACCCGCTTTGTACCGAAAAGCGTGCCAAAATCTATGATCTCTAAAGTCATCAAATTATATGTCTATAGGTTTGATTTTTCGATACGAACTCAAGGGTATATCCAATTTTAGATTCCGATGAGCCGTGCTCAAAATCGTACTTTGAATCGTGGGGCCTGTAAACCGACGATCCGGTTAACTGTCTCAGAATCAGACCAAACTTGGCTCACAGGACCAGAAAAATGATACAAGTCTAATGGTGCAAGTTTTGTCATGATGTGACAAACATGCACAAAGTAATTAGGATTTTTCAGAAAAGGTTGATACGTCGTTCTTCAACGGATACGGGTCGAATTCGTCGCGCACACACAACCAATTCAAATTTTGTCAAAGCCCACATGTCTGCAATGTCCATACTCACATTTCGATGCCCTCGAGTTGCGAAAAAGTCGTCCAGCTTGTCGGGACTGACCCCGTATCGAGAATTTTTAGTTTTAAAAAACTATTTTTTTGCAATTTTTAAACTGATTTATCATGAAATCTATTACAGAATAAATAAAACTAATTGAAGGGTTTTAATCTCGGTAATATTGACTACAATTCTCTTCAGATCGATTTCTAAAATATTTTAAAACCTAAAATTTTTTGGTCTTCCAAAATAGGGTTTCAGTCATGAAAACTGTCAAATTATGAGGATGAGATATGTTGGTTTTCGTGATTTTGCAGAGATTTTTCCTAGCAGTTTGACGCAATTAGATTAATTTTTTTGAAGAGAATGGTAGGGGTCATATGGGCTATGCATACGAATTTATAGATTCGAAAACGACTGAACCAATACGAAGAAAATCGAATGAGAATTAGAGTACCTCGGTTTAGATTTTTAAACAGAGCAATCTCTATTTTCGGCTCATACAAGCGGCCGACGATGATGAGCGGCGGTTGCAGGCGACACAAGGGTCCGACGAGGTCATGGGGATGTCTGGGATACTTTGGTTCTTTGGAATTCCGAACACGAGGTTAGGTTTTATTGGATTTTTGGTTTATATATACTGAAGTTTAAATCCAAATTCCCGTCGATCTAAAGTTGGAGTTTGGATAGGATTGATTTCATTTATAGGAGGATATGATCAAGATTATGTAGAAAAAATTGGTCCAGTTTGATTCAAAAAATTTGACCAGAAATTGAGGTTATCAAAAACTATAAAAATCCTTTTTCGGACACATGGTCGGCTCGGGTAGAAGAAGGAACTGTGTGCGACCTATTGTTTTATACCTAAAATCCCAAATCTAAAGAATATTATATTCCCAAAATTTATTAAAAATAAAAACACAATTTTATTTATAGAAGAAATCATAGTATTTATAATATTTATTTATCAATATAAATCATGTAATAAAACTCTCTATATATAATATATGCTTTAATCATAACAAAAATAAAATGCTAATAAACCTAAAATATTCTAAATATTCTAAAATTAGAATAAACATCCCAAAATATTTACAACCTATTTTTCTAAAATAGGTATATATTTATTTAGTATAAATATCCCCTATTTACTATTTCATAATAAATTTAAAAGAAACGTTTACTATAATAAATAATTATCACTAATATGACCAAATGTGATTAAATGAGAAAAATTAAAAATAAAATAATTAAATAAGTACTTCCTAGGTTTTTAGAGGGCTTACATCTAATGTGCTAGTCGGGGCACACTGCTGCACTAGTAGTGCAATACTTTCTAGTCAACCTGCATAACAAAACGTAGCCATGACTAAGACTATTTTTATATAAAAATATTATTTTAAAATATGAAAATCTCAAAATTATTATTTTACGCAAAATATAAAATAAATATTTTTTGAAAATTTTTGGGGATTTACATCCTACCCAACTTATAAGAATTCCGTCCTGAAAATTAAAACTAAAGCATGATTTATAAATAACAAAGTTAGAAGAATCAAGATCACGATATCGTACCTTGATCCTTGAGATTTAAAATGATGCATGATAGTATAGGAACGAGATGCGATACGGAGGAAAAGGTCAAGTACGAAGATCGTGGCCCGATTTTTGTACAGACGGGCGGTTGTATATGTCGTCCTCGTGCTTCCAAGCTTTGGTGGGGCACTATGATGACATACGAACTAAGGGAGTAGAACAATTTATGGTACTTACAAGGGTTACGGTAGTGATTTCTAACTTAATCGTAAATAACCTCCTGCTATTTAGTCCTCATGCCCCTTTATCTCTATGTCTGTCTAGATAAAATTCTAAGTCATGTTATACTCTTTGTCATACAACGGTAATTTTAGCTAAAACGTCATACCTGCGTCTATGGCTCCTTGTGTTTGTGTCCCTATTATGATCATACTGAATGCTTGTCCAAACTTTTGGTTGCCCCTTTGCTGCATGGCCTTCTCGTATTATGCAAACTGTGGTGGTGGCGTCTGGCCCCTTGGATATTCAATAGTTATTGGCAAACATGGTGTTCCTGCTCCTGGTATAGGTAATGCTGCTCCCTGTACCAATACTGCCTAGAAGGAAAATCTGAGCTTGATGTTGATTTGATCCGTAAATCATACATAATCCCAACTGATGACGACAATCCCTCTGAAGACGCCCCTTCTTACCATAATAATGACAACTGGGTAATTTCCTCCCTTGATATGGGGAAACTCTAGGATGCTTCTGCATCACGAAATGTCTTGTGGTGTAAGGACCTTGATTTTTGGGAATTATTATTATTATTTATTTAATATTATTTCTATTTGTGATATTAAATTTTATTTTTCATTATGACCATAAATGCAGTTTTTCGTAGCTTTGATTTTTGAAACACAATAATTATCAATTTCTCAAATCTACTTCCATTATCATATTCTAGACGAGTCTACCTTCAGTTTGATATATATCATATCCCATCCAAATATGTCTTCTTGTACTATATTTTTCATGTACAACTTTAGGGATAAAATATTCATTTCAGTCTCTATCGTAAAATTTGACTAGCTTTCCAAATAGAAATTAAGGCACAACTTCGATCCAAATTATTTGACCTAATATATAGTTTTGACCGATTTAGTGCCTACTACACACATATCAATGTTGTGTCACTCAGTTGGGTTTTCATGTGCTATTTAATCTTAAGTGGCACACAAGTCAAAACTATAGACATATTGGACTCAAATCGATCACAATAATTTTATCGACCCAAAACTAGTCCAAGTAGGGTTTATAGAGCCTATTCTAGGGTGCCCTAACCTTTTAGACCTATTTTAGATTTATTTTTATTAATTAATGGCAGCCATATTGATTTAAATCTATTTTTAAATCAACTCTATAACTACTTTCCTAATTTGGACCCAATCAAATCTCTTTGAGATATACCTTTGATTTAAATCATCAAATCTCATCCAAATCCCCTCAAACCAAATCCAAATCAATCCCAACCTCCTCTTTCTCACGTAGACCCTTCACTCTATGATGACCGAATATATTTTATATATTTATGCTCTAGAAACTGAGTCCCTCTTGTTTATTTTCTATTTTCGTACTTTTCTTTCCACTGAAGAGAAACTCATCACCCCGACCTCTTCCAACCCTCCTACCCCCTTCAACTCGACCCTAGGACACTTCCCTAATAACCCAGAACCTTTCTAAGGAGCCTCATCCCTTAATTTGGTCGATACGAGATGCAGAAGGCACCCAAAGTCGACCGATCTTTGGCGTAATTCGTCACAACAGATTAGTCGACTTATAAACTAGGTTTCATCTACTTTTTCTCATCCGATTCTCCTCAAACCAAAACTAAAAGTTACCTCTATATGTCTACTTCAATGTATGATTGCTGGATCACATAGTTCCAAGCGGTTTGTCTGTGACGTCGATTCTACGACCATGTGTCCAAAACTGACAAGATCGATTGTAAGCATTTTTTTGCCTGATAAAGCTCATATTTGATCCTTCTAGTACTTTTATTCAGCAAACTAGACGTCAAGAGCTTTCCAACGCATATCTATTTGTCAGGTTTTGAGTTTGTTTGCTATTATTAAAATTACTGACATTTGCTGTAACACCGTAACTCCAAAAAATCTATGTTCTTTGTGTCCAAAAGTTCCAATACTTCATAAAACTTAACTAAACTAACAAGTTTCAATATTGAAACCCTTATTTTAACTAACTTTTGAAATTTTTACAGAATTTAATATTTTAATTATTTATTGTTTCGGGATTGAACTAGTAGGCCAATTGTGATATTAATGTTGTAGTATTGACATGGGACTATTATGCTTGAGTTTCTACCATTAAAATAATTTATTAGTAATATCAGTACATTTATAAGTATTTTTTAGAAATTAAATATTATTTTATATTAGTTATAAACTATATTGATAATGAAGTTTGGTTAAAAATTAGTTAAAAATCCAAAGAAAAACAGTTTTCTAAAACCCAAAAAACACCAATTTTGAGCCTACTACACACATATCAATGGTGTGCCACTCAATTGGGTTCCCATGTGCTATTTAATCTTAAGTGGCACACAAGTCGAAACTATAGACATATTGGACTCAAATCGTTCACAACAATTTCTTCGACCCAAAACTTGTCCAAGTAGGATTCGTCGAGCCTATTCTAGGGTGCCCTAACCTCTTAGACCTATTTTAGATTAATTTTTATGAATTAATGGCAGCCATATTGATTTAAATCTATTTTAAAGTCAACTATATAATTACTTTCCTAATTTGGACCTAATCAAATCTCTTTGAGATACACCTTTGATTTAAATTATCAAATCTCAAACAAATTTCCTTAAACCAAATCCAAATCAATCCTCACCTCCTCTTTGTCAAATAGACCCTTCACTCATGTTGACCGAATATACTTTTATATATTTATGCTCTAGAAGTCGAGCCCCTATTATTTATTTTCTATTTTTGTACTTTTCTTTCCACCCAACAGAAACTCATCACCCCGACCTCTTCCAACCCTCCTACCACCTTCATCTCGACCCTAGGACACTCCCTAACACTCCGACACCTTTCCGAGGAGCCTCAGCCCCTAATTTAGTCGATACGAGTCGTGGAAGGCACCGAAGTCAACCGAACTTGTGCATAATTTATCACAATAGGTTAGTCGACTTATAGACTAGGTTTTATCTACTTTTCTCATCCAATAATCCTCAAACCAAAACTAGAAGTTACCTCTATATGTTTACTTGAATCTCTGATTGCTGGATCATACAGTTCAAGTGGTTTGTCCATGGCGTTGATTCTACGACAATATGTCTAGAACTGACGAGATCTATTATGAGCATTTTTTGCCTAGGAAAGGTCAGATTTAATCCTTCCAGTATTTTTATTAAGAAACTAGACATGAGAGCTTTCCAACGCATATCTATTTTTTAGGTTTTGAGTTTGTTTGCTATTCCTAAAAATTCTTGACATTTGTCGTAACACCTTAAATCCGGAAATTCTATGTTATTTGTGTCCAAAAGTTTCAATACTTCATAAAACTCTACTAAATTATTTGTTGTTCAAGGTTTAATGTTGAAAACATTATTATAGCTAATTTTTGAATTTTTTAGAGAATTTAATATTTTTAATTATTTGTTGTTTCGGGACTCAACTAGAGGCCAATTGTGATATTAATATTGTAGTATTGACATAGGACTATTATGCTTGAGTTTCCACCATTAAAATAATATTATTAGTAATATGAGTACATTTATAAGTATTTTTAGAAATTAAAATATTATTTTATATTACTTATAAACTATTTTGATAATAAAGTTTGGTTAAAAATCAGTTTAAAAACCAAAAAAATAGTTTTCTAAAACCAAAAAAATCGATAAGGGTCCTTTCCGATAAACCGGATGACTTCATTGTAACCTGAGGCATCAAGGGGTGCGTATTGATATTGCGGATGTGTGGGTTGACAAAACTCGAATCGGTTGCATGTGTACGACGAATTCGACCGTATCCGTCGAACAACGCCGTATCGGTCGACCGAAACACTATTTTGGCGGGCCCATGATCCGATTCAACGAAAGATTTTGTGCTTGGCTCATTGGAATCTAAATCTGGACATAACGTTGAGTTCGTACAGAAAAACTGGACTCATAGATATGTTGGCCCATTGGTCATATGGTCAAACTGATTTTAATAATTGATCAAACTCTGTCTCGATATATGAAGCTAGTCAGGATATCTCGGACTCTTGGACATGATCAAGAACAGCTATCTACACAGTTCAAGACCGAAGCAATGTTTGCCTGTTCGAGTCTGTATTTCTTTGAGCAATATATTTTTTATTTTATTGAGTCTAGGAATACGTTGTACACCGAGTCGTACTGGCAAATAGGCTATTCCAAAATGATTTCAAAATGTTTTTTAAATATCCTTAGTTTTGAAAAACATTCATATTAACAAAAGCTTCAAAAAGGTTTTCAAAAAGGTTTTCAAAAATCTCCAAAAACTAATTTTTTAAAACGTAACCTAACCCTGACAGAACTCGGCCAGAGTTCGGCCAGAGTTCGGCCAGAGTTCGGTTAGTGGCCGTTTTGATTTTTGAATTCTCTGGAACTTGGTCCTCCTGCAGTTGCGGATTTGACCGAGATTTCCTAATCGAGTTCTGCCGGAATTCTGTCCGAATTCTGCCAGAATTCTGTCTTTGGAACTCCTATAAATAGAAAAGGATTTCGATCATTTCAACACACTCATTCACTTTCAATCTTCTCTTTTCTAAAAAGCTTTCAGTCTTCCAAAGAGTTTTTCTCGAGCTTCAAATTTCAGATCCCAAGCCAGTTACAATCCTCTAGTCGATTTGCCAGTGCGGTACGGTCTAGAAGTTTCAGAGTGATTGTAATCAGAGGCTTGATAGAAGATTCAACTCTTCAAAATTGAAGTTGGACGAGTTCTTCATATCAAAGCTCGCGTTGTAGAAGTTGCAAGGACTTCGTAAGAAAGTTTACGGTTTTGCCAATAGTGGATTCAACTGGTAGCAAGAGTTCTACCGACTGGATTAGTCCTCAACAGAGGGAAACCAGTATACATCGCTGTCTTTGCGTTTGCTTTCTTATCTCTGCCTTTACATTATTTAGTTGTGATTATTATTCTGTGATCTTGCTGCTAACATTTTTAATTAGCATTTTTCTGCTGCAAACTCTATTTACCCCCCTCTAGAGTATTGTGCTTTACGATTTTGTTCCTACAATTGGTATCAGAGCGGTTGTTACAGGTAAAGCAAGGTAACATTATAATTATTTATTCATTTAATTAATTGTTATATAGACCACAGCACAACACATGGCAACTGTGAAATTCACAAGTGAAGGCCAGGCCACAAACAGACCTCCACTGTTTGATGGTACGAACTATACCTATTGGAAAACACGGATGAGTTTCTCCTTGAAATCACTTGACTTTGATTTATGGTCTATTGTTATTGATGGCTATCAAAAGCAACCTCGTATAAATGTTGATGGAGTTTTAGTTGAAAAACCCCATAACAGATATACAGAGGAAGAAAACAAAAAGGCCAGTCTTGACGCACGTGCTATTAACGCTTTATTTTGTGCTTTAGACAGAACTGAATTTAACAGGGTATCTATCTGCACAACTGCTAATGAAGTGTGGAAGCTTCTTGAAGTCACACATGAAGGCACGACTCAAGTCAAAGAATCAAAAGTCAGCAGACTTACTCAAGAGTATGAGGTGTTCAAGATGAAGCCCAACGAAACAGTTACTCAGATGTTCGAAAGATTCTTGGATATTGTAAATCCTTTGTCCTCCTTAGGCAAAGATTACAGTAACCATGAAAAGATTCGCAAACTCCTGCGAGCACTTACCAAGAACAAGATTCCAAAGGCTACTGCAATCATTGAAGGGAACGACCTCACAACTATGTCCCTCGAAGTACTCATGGGTAAGCTACTCACTCATGAACTGGAGCTACAAGATTTTGAAGAGCCTGTACCAAAGGAGAAGACAATCACTTTCAAGGCTCAGCACAGAAAAGCTGCTGAAGGTGATTCAGACAACAGTGAATCTGATGCTGAAGATCAAGCACTCCTAGCAAGGAAATTCAAAAGATTCATGAGATATGAGAAGAAAGCCAAAGAAAACAATAGCAGCAATAACTGGTATCAAGATGATGCTGTCTGCTATGGCTACAAGAAGAAGGGACACATGAAGAAGGATTGTCCTACAAACTCATCATCAAGCAAGAAGAGCAACAGGTATGAAAAAGGAAACCTGAAGAGATCAACATCTCGGAGATATGCCAACACCAGCATATGGCATGAAAGTGAAGCCAGCGACTCAGAAGATGAACAATCAGAAGACGCTGCAAACGTATGCTTTATGGCATCCGATCAGGTACCTACTGAACCTATAGTTGATACATATGATGACTTCACCTATGAGCAATTAGGAGATGCCTTCAGTGATCTGATAAGTGATTACAGGAAACTGTGTAGCAAATATCAGACCTCTAAGAAGGTACTCAAAGAGTACAAAGGTGAAATAGGAAGACTTACCGACCTACTAGCTGAGGTTAAAAATAATGTTAGTAAGTCTGGTGAGCTTTCCTCTATTAAGCTCTTATTACATGAGACTACCAAGTCATCTGAAGAGAAAGACAAGGTTATTGACCAACTGAAAGAAGAACTTTCTAAAGAGAAGAAAAGTCTTCAAAGTGCACAAATCAGAATGAAAACACTCACTTCTGATTATACTAAGTTGTACGACACTTCCAAAAGATTGGAAATTAGGTTAGGAAAACAGCCTGAGACTGCTGCTTCCTACCCTAACATGTGTCACTTACCGAATAATCGGAACATTCCCAAACCAAACACTGTCAGACCTAATCCTATCAAACCTTTACCCCAAAAGGTTAAGCCCAAACAGGATTATAGGTATGCTTTCTTCTATACTAGAAAACCTAAACCTACCAACCGTGCACATCACTCAGCTTTCAACACTAAATATGCACAATGTTATTATTGTGGCCACATTGGTCATATTTCTTCTGCATGTAGAATCAGAAAGCTTGTTGATTTAAATATTTATGCATGGATACCAAAGGCTAACATTTCAAGACCCTACAAGAAATGGGTACCAAAAGTTTCATCTGTAAACTGTTTTGTAGGTGGAACACCTTTCAAATGCTAAAAGCAAATGGATTCTCGACAGCGGTTGTTCACGGCATATGACCGGTGATGCTACATTATTTGCAACACTGTCGAAGAAGAAGAAGGAAGGCTATGTCTCCTTCGGTAATAACTTGAAAGGATATATCATTGGTATCGGTGATATTGGTAAGTCTCCCTATCCTGTGATTAAGGATGTCTGTCTGGTTACCGAGTTGAAACATAATCTACTCAGCGTAAGTCATTTAGCTGATCATGGTTATGGTATCAACTTTGGCAAAGACAAATGTACTATAGTTGATAGCTCAACTGGTAGTACTATCTTTGAAGGTATCAGGGAAGACAACATATATGTTTTCTATTTGTTGGAAGAAACTAACATTTCAGGTAGATGCTTAATGGCTAAAAGTGATGAGAGTCATCTGTGGCATATGAGACTCGGTCACACAAATATGGACACAATCTCAAGATTATCCACGAAGAAGCTAGTACGCGGTTTACCGGACATAACATTCAAGAAGGATTCGGTATACAGCTAATGTGAAAAGAACAAAGCTACCAGATCCACATTCAAGTCAGTAAACACAGTATGTACTACTAGACCTCTACAATTGCTACATATGGACTTATTTGGTCCTAGCAGAGTTGCTAGCCTCGGAGGTAAGCTTTATGCTTTTGTAATTGTAGATGATTACTCTGGATACACGTGGGTATACTTCTTGACACGCAAGAACGATGCATTATCTGAATTTGTCGTCTTTTGTAAGAAAGTACAGAATAAAAAAGGTTACATCATCACTCGTGTTAGAAGCGATCATGGTGACGAATTCGAGAATGCAGAGTTTGAGCAATTTTGTGACACACACAGTTTTGTACACGAGTTTTCCTGCCCTAGGACTCCACAACAAAATGGAGTTGTGGAATGTAAGAACAGAACTCTATCCGAGATGGCCAGAGTAATGTTAAACCAGTTTAGTCTACCCAATTATTTCTGGGCTGAAGCTGTCAATACAGCTTGTTTTGTTCTCAATAGAGTTCTAATTCGACCCAAATCGAAGAAGACTCCATTTAAGTTATGGTTTGATAGAATTTCATCAGTTTCATATTTTATAATATTTAGTTGTAAATGCTTTATTCTTAATACAAAAGACAACATGGGAAAGTTTGATGAAAAGGCCGATGAAGGTATATTTTTAGGTTATGTGGCAAAGAGCAAAGGATACAGAGTCTTCAACAAACGAACCATGATCATCGAAGAATCAATCAACGTCACTTTTGATGAACTGAATCAAATGACTATCGATGACAATGACGAAGATCTAACTGTACCAAGCTCAACAACAGCTGATTCTCAACCAAGCTCGGCACTAGCTGATCCTCCTAGAGAAGATCCAGGAACCAGCTACCTTCAAAGTCTGCTGAAATGATTGAAATTTACGGCTGATCATCCAAAGGATTTGGTAATTGGTGATATTACCAAAGGTGTAAGTACTCGTACATCCAGTAGAGATATTATTTCTAGTGTTGCATTCATATCATAGCTAGAACCCAAAACTATTGATGAAGCATGTAGTGATAGTTTTTGGATAGATGCTATGCATGAGGAATTAAACCAATTTGAACGGAATCAAGTTTGGGAACTTGCTCCCAAGCCTATTGATCATCCGGTCATTGGCACCCGTTGGGTATTCCGAAATAAACTAAATAAGAATGGTTTAGTGACTTGTAATAAGGCTCGACTCGTAGCTCAAGGATACAATCAGGAAGAAGGTATCGACTACGATGAGACTTATGCCCCAGTTGCGAGATTAGAATCCATTCGCATGTTATGTGCATTTGCATGTTTTCATAATTTCACATTATTTCAAATGTGCATTTTTAAATGGTTTTATAAAAGAAAAAGTTTTTGTAGCACAACCTCCAGGTTTCACAGATTTTAAAAATCCTGATCATGTTTTCAAGTTGAAGAAAGCTTTGTACGGTTTAAAACAAGCCCCTCGTGCTTGGTATGATCATCTAAGCTCCTTCCTACTTGACAACGGTTTTTCAAAAGGCAAGGTTGACACTACACTTTTTATTAAGTCTTTTAATGGCAAGCTTCAATTAATACAAGTTTATGTTGATGATATTATATTTGGATCTACTGATGAATCTCTGTGTCAAGAATTCTCTAAGTGTATATAGAATGAGTTTGAGATGAGCATGATGGAAGAGCTGAAATTCTTTCTCGGACTGCAAATCAAACAAACTGACAATGGGACATTCATAAATCAAGCCAAGTACACAAAAGATTTGCTAAAGAAGTTTGATCTGGATAATGTAAAACCTATTGGCACTCCGATGGCAACTTCAACAAAGCTTGATATTGATGAACAAGACAAGCCGGTCGACACACGTAAGTATCAAGGTATGATCGGTAGTTTACTTTATTTAACTGCTAGTTGTCCAGATATTATGTTTAGTATTTCCCTGTGTGCACATTTTCAAGCTAATCCAAAGGAATCACATCTGTGCGCAGTTAAGTGTATCTTTCGATACCTTAAGGGCACTTCTTCTGTTGGCTTATGGTATCCCAAAACTAAGTCCTTTGACCTTATTGGTTACTCGGATACAGATTTTGCTGGATGCAAAGTTGATAGAAAAAGTACCAGCAGCACATATTATTTCTTAGGCAAGGCTTTAGTCTCATGGTTTAGTAAAAAGCAAAATTCTGTAGCCCTATCAACAACAGAGGCTGAGTATATCACCGCAGGACGTTGTTGTGCTCAGATTTTGTGGATGAAACAAACCTTAGAAGACTATGATTTATTTTACACACACATTTCTATTTTCTGTGATAACACGAGCACTATTAATTTGACTAAGAATCCAGTATGTCATTCTCGTACTAAGCATATCGAGATTCGACATCATTTTCTTAGAGATCATCATCAAAATGGAGATATTAACCTTGTGTACATAGATACCGATAATCAATTAGCTGATATTTTTATAAAACCTCTAGCAGAAGATCGTTTCAATTATTTACGTCGAGAATTAGGAATTTTGGACGTCAATAATGTTAATTAATTTTATTTTATGATTTTATTTCAATATGCAAAAACTGTGTTAGAGACAAGCCAATAAAGAGTCTGTCTGTCACCACAACTACGGTTGAAGCGAAGCACTATTTAAGAGTTCCCCGGTGAACCTCCGCCAGCTGGGACAGTACTCCTACAGCTAATCTGAAACAGTCGCTGTGTAACAAAATTTAATTTATAAAATAATATTAATTATATTAATTGAAGGTTGAAATTACTAATCTTTGAATTAAATATTTGAAATGAGCCAATAAAAAAGAAAGTGTTCCAAACTAACCCCAGGCGAATTCGGCCAGACTTCGGACCGAATTCGGCTCGAGTTCGGTTAGGGTATCAGGTTATATAACAAGAACCCGAGAGCCTTTCTTCTTTATTGCTTCTAAAATCCACCATCACAGCACAGCAGCCGCACGAAAAGCTCTAAAACCCTAGTTCTTTACCACTCCTTCTCTCCGAATCTACGTGGTGAAATCCATCCAAATCTTGGATTTGTGCAGAGTTCGTTGTTCTCTACAACATATTCGAATCTCGAGAGGTATAACTTCATATATCTCCTCCTTTCAATTTCGTGCATTTTACTTTATTGTACAATGGCACCTAAGGGATTTAACCCCTTCAAGAGGAAGAAGATGACCAATCCTAGTGAGGAAGGTTCATCTTCGAAACCACCCACGGATTCCCTCTTTTTGCCAGTCCAATCTAGCGATGGCGCGTTCGATGGGTTTTACTTTCAAACCCTAAATCAAGCACTACTATGGTATGGAGACTTCTCCATGAGATCCATATGCACAGGCGCTCCTATCAAGTGGACTGTGTTTTCAGAATACCGCCCTTATTTTGAGGCATTAGGGTTACAACATTTTGTTAAACTTTGTTTCCCAGTAGCAACTAATGCCATTAGACTGTTCTACTGTAATATCATATTAAACACGTTTGACGTAAGTACTCGTGTTGGCGGACTAGATATCAATTTCAATGATGTTCACTTAGCGAAAATCCTTGGTATTCCCAACGAAGGTGAACCGCTTGTTGATATTACTAAATTTGAATTCCCCGACGGCACGACACTTACTAGTTTCAAAGCGGAACTCTGTGCACCTGACCGAGTTCGCTCTAGAAAGTTTAAGGCAAACAACTTGAACATGTTTAATTATGAATTGCACCGTATCATTTACTCCACTATCCTTCTAAAGTCTACTTCAAAGGATGATGTCATATCTCTTGAATTATCTGCTATGTATCACATTCTTAAGGGGATTCCATTTTCTGCCCCTAAGACCATTATCCAGATGATGGGACGTTGTCGTACAAGAGATAGAAATCTCTCTTATGCGATGATTCTCCCACGCATCTTCCAGCGTTTCGATATTGATTTGTCGACTTGTACTCAAGACCCTGAGCCCAAGTTTCTGAAATTATCTCGTCGTAGTATGACTGCTGCTGCTCCTCCTACTGTTCCTCCTACTGCTCTACCTCCTCTACCTGCTCAGCAGTATGCCATGACTTTTGAGGGCATACATAAGCACATTTCTGATTTGTACGTCTCGATGACGGATATGGCTCGCGAGCGTGAGTTCCGCGATGTCACTCATTATCAGGCGATAGCAAATTCTCTCGCTGATCTCCGATTCGCCCAAACTGGACATTCTGCCGGTTCTATTCCTAGAGATCCAGCCTTCTCTGGTTACCGCTGTGAGGATGAGGCTGTTCATGCCTACTTTCAGCCCGGTAACGCATATGATTGGTACCGTTCTGACCGTGCTCCTCGAGACTATGTCGGTGAGTTTTACACTGGCGCTCCTCCTTACCCTTCTGGAGCTGGTACCTCTGTACCTGGTCCTTCTGGACATGCCGGTCATGCTGATGATGATGAGGAGGAGGCGGAGTTGTGATATATTAGTTGATTTTTGAGACTTAGATGTTATCTACTATATACTTGGAAATGCTCCGACATTCCAAGTCTTTAGACTTTATTATCAGTATTTCTTTTGAGGACTTGTACTGGATATTTTTTATGTCTCTTGGACATCTTTTTATCTTTATGAGATGCGTAGTTTATGTTTCACATCAGTTTATTTACTTATTTATAGCATCTTTATCTGCTTCTTTATTATAAACTGCCTGTGAAATAATTCTCTGTCATAAACTGCCTGAGACAAATACATGCCTATGATGTCATTATATTTTTCTTACTATTTCTATCATTTCTCATGATTATTTTTTTGTGTTTTTTTACTGTTTGTTATTTATGCATTGATTGCGGGAGAGTTTTTCTCTTTTTGCAATTATTTTGCTAAGTGACAACGGGGGTAAAAATAAAGGATCTAACATTCTTTTTGAGATCAAAATGGGGGAGATTGTTGGCCCATTGGTCATATGGTCAAACTGATTTTAATAATTGATCAAACTCTGTCTCGATATATAAAGCTAGTCAGGATATCTCGGACTCTTGGACATGATCAAGAACAGCTATCTACACAGTTCAAGACCTAAGCAATGTTTGCCTGTTCGAGTCTGTATTTCTTTGAGCAATGTATTTTTTTATTTTATTGAGTCTAGGAATACGTTGTACACCGAGTCGTACTGGCAAATAGGCTATTCCAAAATGATTTCAAAATGTTTTTTAAATATCCTTAGTTTTGAAAAACATTCATATTAACAAAAGCTTCAAAAAGGTTTTCATAAAGGTTTTCAAAAATCCCCAAAAACTAATTTTTTAAAACCTAACCTAACCCTGACAGAACTCGGCCAGAGTTCGGTCAGAGTTCGGTTAGTGGCCGTTTTGATTTTTGAATTCTCTGGAACTTGGTCCTCTTGCAGTTGCGGATTTGACCAAGATTTTCTCATCGAGTTCTGCCAGAATTCTGTCCGAATTCTGCCATAATTCTGTCTTTGGAACTCCTATAAATAGAGAAGGATTTCGATCATTTCAACACACTCATTCACTTTCAATCTTCTCTCTTCTAAAAAGCTTTCAGTCTTCCAAAGAGTTTTTCTCGAGCTTCAAATTTCAGATCCCAAGCCAGTTACAATCCTCTAGTCGATTTACCAGTACGGTACAGTCTAGAAGTTTCAGAGTGATTGTAATCAGAGGCTTGATAGAAGATTCAACTCTTCAAAATTGAAGTTGGATGAGTTCTTCGTATCAAAGCTCGCGTTGTAGAAGTTGCAAGGACTTCGTAAGAAAACTTACGGTTTTGACAATAGTGGATTCAACTGGTAGCAAGAGTTCTACCGACTGGATTAGTCCTCAACAGAGGAAAACCAGTATACATCGCAGTCTTTGTGTTTGCTTTCTTATCTCTGCCTTTACATTATTTAGTTGTGATTATTATTCTGTGATCTTGCTGCTAACATTTTTAATTAGCATTTTTCCGCTGCCAACTCTATTCACCCTCCCTCTAGAGTATTGTGCTTTACGATTTCGTTCCTACAAGATATATACTTTATCGAATTTGGAGACCATAGGCTTTGGCACGTTTTTCGGTGCAAAGTGGTCCAACGACGGACACCATTTTGACCCAAAATTATCATTTTGCCCCTGTGTCTGAATTGGATTTATGTGTAGTCAAACTTAAATATTTTTATTTTGCCAAACACATTATGATCTCTATGTTAGAATCTGGAGTCGT
The DNA here is from genome assembly GCA_029216955.1 of Iris pallida. Lineage (NCBI taxonomy): Eukaryota > Viridiplantae > Streptophyta > Magnoliopsida > Asparagales > Iridaceae > Iris > Iris pallida. Next base: position 3,372,572 of record JANAVB010039620.1, read on the forward strand.
TTGTGGGAGTTTGACTTTTGTGGCTCACCGAGTGATTGGATATTGTTGGTTCTACTCGCAACCACCAAATAAGTACATCTTTCCGAACTTTGCAGTATTTATATATATTTCTTATATTATTGTACATTTTTGTCAGATTTGATCGCATGCTTCCTTTGATTCATGTTAGTTACTTTTTTATAATCACTGTCATTTTTTGGGTATATGTGCACGTAAGTTATTATCTTTATTCTAGTATCACTATTTTTCTTGTATAGATTCTGATACTGTTGTGTTATCATGTACCATGTTTACTTGATATGCCTTGACCCGTACTTGACTTGGACATGACTAGACGTGATAGACTTGACTTCCTAGTACCTTAGGCAAGAGTGTTTTATTAGCCGTGTCTATACACTCTATTGCTAGTCTCATTGGGCTACAGTAGAGAACCTGTTATAGGGCTAGTGCCTCACCGGACAGCAATTATTATCACATGTACTTATAGCAATGATTAATATTATATTCTCATGATATGTCACCATCTATAGAGTTCTCTTATGTGTTATTTTCTTGTACTTGTTATTCCTGCTTTTCCTTACATGTTATTTACTGTTATATATAGTAGGCTTGTATATTATGTGTCTTGCTAGTCCCTTGAGGACCTGATGATCTCTCCAGGTATTAGATAAAGGTATGATATTGATGGATGATGGTTGATATCCAAAGACTTCAGGTATATTTAGCTGTTGTTATTATCATTCTCTTCCTTATTTATATTTTATCCAATATTTGCTTCTCAATCTTATTTGTCACGATCTGTACCCGCTTTTCAGGCGCGAGCTCATGAGCAAGCCAGCTACACATCAAGCGGACTCCAGCCCGACTCGAATACGTAAACGCTGTCACGGCTATGGCAATGGGCCTAATCAAGGCGAGGCAAAACTATATCTCAATCCACAATAAGAATAATAATCAAGAATGAACAAGTATGGGTCGTGGTCTGCAGCCCACTAGCATATATGTCCGATAAGACTCTAAGAAAGTAACAAGAGTCTAAAACTGAATCAGGAAACATGATATCTCATGATAAGGTATGAAAGCATGAGCTGATAATAAATGCAATACGATACCTGAATCCCGCAAGCGTATCATCCCATCCGCCATCCAGTACTAATAGCTAACTCCATGCACTCACTAAACCTGAAGAGATCATCAGGTCCTCAGGGGACATAGCAAGATACATAAAAACATGCCTATCTAGCAGTTTATCATGCAATAAAGAAAATACAAAAAATAATCGGGAAAAAGACCAATCAACACGGAAACACGACTATACACGACTGGAAGAACCACTACTCCTAAAAGAACTGATGGAGAAGAACAAGAGAACACGATAATACGATGTCAATGGATAACCAATCGAATACTCAAACCCTCGCCCCTAGTGTGGACTCGCTGGTTTGAACAACTACTAGCCCTCGCCCCTAGTATGGACTCGCAGGCTAACATCACCCTCGTCCCTAGTATGGACTCGCAGGTGTGAACCATATACTACTAAGCCTCATCCCTGGTGTGGACTCGCAGGCTAGCATCACCCTCGTCCCTAGTGTGGACTCGCAGGTGTGGACATATAACTACTAACCCTTGTCCCTGGTGTGGACTCGCAGATTAGCTTACTAACTCTCGTCCCTAGTGTGGGCTCGCAAGTTAGCTTAACTACTAACCCTCGTCCCTAATGTGGACTCGCAGATTAGCTTACTAACTCTCGCCCCTGGTGTGGACTTGCAAGTTAGCTTAACTACTAACCCTCGTCCCTAATGTGGACTCGCAGGTTAGCTTCAAGAATTTCAAGGTACAGCAGTTCCGATATGACTTATTCATCCTATGACACGATGCGACTTAGTCCAAGTACAAGAGATGACACGACACGACCCAATCACGATACACGAGAAAACCAATCCAATATGAACTATAAAGCTAATTATAAACAAGGCTATATATAAACTAGCAGGCATGATATACAAATCACATATAAATAATCAACTAATAAAACGGTATAATAATATAAATATGCATGTAAATAAACTGTAGAGGAAGGCAAGGTATCTTGCCTGGAGGTTGCACGCAGATCCCACAAAATATAGTCAACTAGTGAGCCGTACAGTCCAAGTCATCACAACTGTCTCCGAAAGCTGAAACAAACATCGCCAACATTCTCAGAATAGTCAATTTAGCTAGGATTACCTGTCCTTAAGTCCAATTCTGGACACAGGGGCAAAATGGTAATTTCGGGCAAAAACGATGTCCGTCGTTGGACCCGCTTTACACCGAAAAGCGTGCCAGAATCAATGATCTCTAAAGTCGTCAAACTATATGTCTACAGATCCGGTTTTCCGATACGAACCCAACCGTATGTCCAAAGTTGGATTCCGGCTGGCCGTGCACAAAATTACCCGTTGAGTCAGACCGGGGGGCCCGCGATACGACGATTTTATCAACTGTCTCAGAATCGGACCAAACTTGGCATACAGGACCAGAAAAATGATACTGTCCTGATGGCGTAAGTTTCGTCTCGATCTGACGAGTGTGCACAAAGTAATTAAGAAATTTGTACAGAGGCCGATACGGAGAATTTTGACGGATACTCATCAAATTCGTCGCGGACACGCGACCAATTCGAAACCCGTCAAAGCCCACACGACCACGAAGTCATTACGCAGCTTTCGATGTCTTCGGTTCGTGACCACGTCGCCCGGAATGGCGGGACGCACGTCGTGTGGTAGGATTTTCAATATTTTGAAAACAGATTTTGATAATTTTTTCTAAACTTCTACAACTGATTTCTCTGTGCATATTTAATAAACTTCAAATCTACAAAATGATTTCTGAGCTCCAATATGTGATCTAAAAGATTGTTCAAATGGATTTTCGAATAGGTCCACGGATTGGCAGGAATTTTCCTTCCAAGTTGGGGGTTTGGTCTGCTACATGTCCTATTTTTGGACAGGTTTTCGCCAATCTTCGGACTCATTTTACGAGGCACATAACGCAAAATAAACTAAAATATTTGAAGGGTGTCTGAGTTGGTTATATCGAGATCGTACCAGAGTTGATGGATCGCAAAATGATCGAGCGATCGTCGAGAGATCACATCGCGAACTCAGCGTCTTCACCCGCTACTGCTGTTGCTGTTCGCTGTTCGCTGTGCGGCCTGGTTGCGCGCGCGTGGCCACGCTGCCGGCGGCCAGCGGCGGCCTATGGCGGCGCGCGTGCGTGCGGGGGTGCGCCCACGTGCTAATGTCGGCGGGGTGTCGGCGTTGATTGCTAGGGTTGGGTTTCGATAGGTTCTTTCTCGATTACTTTCTGTTATATATATACAGGGAACACGGCTCGGGTTCAAACTGTGACTTTGGAAAGGCTTGGGGAAGGGCTCGGCCTGTGGGGACTCAGGACTAGGATGGGTGCTCGGGCTAGGATGGGTGCTGCTCTCGGGTTTACGCAGTATTGGGGTGCCCAGCTCGGGCTTTCTTAGGCCGGTTGGCTTTATTGGAAGAAAGCCGCATGTGAGGAAGGGGGTCTGTTACTGCTGGGCCAGAGGAAGCTCGGCTTTAGTTTTATTCCTTAGCAATTAATATGTATAAGTATACTCCAACACATCTACATATATATGTACACACATACATGTATACATAGTTCTATACACATATATGTATATATCTATATATATAAATATACAATTATATATATACATGTGTATCATATCTATATACACATATATATAATTATATTTATACATATACATATACATATAACCAATTAATATTTATATATAATTATTTACACAAAATATATATATATATATATATATATATATATATATATATCCCTGTATTCCTCTTCGTATTATATTAACATACACATTCATATATTTATATTTACACACTCCCACGCACGTATATAATATATATTTATACATACATATATGCACATATATTTAATATTTATATATATATACATATATTCACAATCACACAATAATAAAATAATATAACCAATAAAATAATAATATCAAATAATAATTTTAATAAAATAATAATAATAGAAATAACGAAATTTAATATACCAATAATAGGCATTGCATCTACTTGAAATATGTCTACATGGAATCTTTGTGTACACTGGATGCCTACATGGGCTCGGGCTCAGTTCGGATCCAGCCCGGGCTAAAAATGGTATAACTAGTCACTCTACGTCAAATAATATTAATAATAAATAATTAACTATTTATAATGGTCATGTCACAACTTGGCCTGGTTTTCCCAGTTAGGACATACCTATGGCTTGGCATTCCCCTACCATGGCTAAACACTAGTCAAGGCACGCTACTTCACCATCCGTGCCATGATTCCTAGCCGTCTTGTACTCCAATTCTCAACCATGATTAAAATCATCTACCGTAATAATAAACTAAATAATTATTTATAAATCCTAAAATCACCATTTAAATAAAATAAATAAAAAAAATATTTCAAAATTTCGGGGAGGGAAGCTACATTATTATAGCCTAGTTTTTTGCAAGCTTTATTTTCTTCTAGGTTGTTTATGATAAATTTGTTATTGGAGATCTACTCTAATATATTTATCTATTATAGAATCAGTGTATTACGGTCTGATCAGCCTGAGTGCACTTGATTCGTCATTTTTATTATTATTTAGTGTATTGAGATATAGTCAATTTAGACCAACAAGACAACTTATACGTACTCTAGCTGGGCTGGAGTCCTCTCGATACATAGCTGGCATGTAGGCGTTACATGTGGGTCCTGCTTGTGTAGTCTTAGCTGATGTAACTGTCAAAACAGCTCGTCATTATTGTGCCTTCTTGCTTATGGCTTCCTGAGTCCTAACCTTAGCCAATACTACTTCCTCTGAGACTCGTGACTCAGAACTGGTGTATCTCTGAAGCTCAAAACTAAAACCATTGTGGAATCATTTGGCCTTCTCCAATTCTGTTGAAACTAAGCCAGGAGTAAAACGAATCAACTGACTGAACTTAGAGTCGTATTCGTCTACTGTCATACACCCTTGTCCAAGTGTAGGAATTGGTCATAAAGTATGTCTTTGGCCGTGTCTGAGTTTTTGTTGAACAGCTCCTTGAATTTCTCCTAAGTCGAATTAAGTCCTAGTTGGTGCTCTTCTCCTGCCCACTAACGATAGAAATTGCCTTCTAACTGGAGCCTAACCGCTGTCATCCATAAATTTGTAGACAACTGGAAAGCTCTCAAGTGATTTTTGGTCTGCACAAGCCAGTTTGTAATTCCAGAAAAGTCTTCGGTACCTTTAAAGATTAGGAGATTCATGTTGCGAAATCCTTCGATAGTAACTCAGAGGATTTGGGTGCTCGGGTTAGGGATGTCTCCAAACTCCTCATAATGAACTCGGTTTGCTGCATATGGGCCTGCATCATGCCCTGGAAGAATTGGTTTGTCGGAGTGCCATCTGCCTAAGGCATAGGCTGTTGTTGGGGGCATATACGGCCTCTGTGGAACAAACTACTCGGTACCTAATGAATTATACGGTAGGGGATATGGATAGGGGTATTGTGGTGGGTATTGCTGTCACGACCCGCACCCAATGTAGGGGCACAAAAAGTGGGTACGTCCAGCCTACGCTGCAGTGTTGGTGGTAGAACGATGTCCTAGGTCACATACATCTAACAATTATAAGGTACCTGTATAATGTATACGCTCCGAATGGAGGACAATATAGAAATATTCAACTCAATCACAGCTAAGGTAGAAATTATGATAAGATAGATAGATATGAAAGTCACCAAATGAAATACAATAAGAGAAGAAGTCTAAGAGTCTAAGATAGCATCTTCACAACATCCAGAATAACAAAATCCCCAAATAAGTACATAATGTATCCAAAATAAGACAAGGCAATAAGTAAGATAACTATTCTAGCTAACTAGCCTAGACTACTGGGATAATGTCCTCTGCAAGGGCTGGGACCTCCTGGGAGTCCAGCTCACAGGTGTCATCTAGGCCTGCTCCATAGTATGTAGGACAGAACTCCTCAATGTCATCTGTAATATTTTAACAGGTCCAGTCAGGACAGGAACGAGCGTAATACATCTCACGCAGTTCATAATATGACAGGATATGTAAATATGCTAAAGAGTAAGATACATAAAACGCTGGAGAATATATAAAGTAAAAGAGATCACTGTAAAAAAATATCTACTATAAGTAAAGAACTATCAGTGGCTAGTGATGTAGAGTACAAGATAGACATGTGAACGGCTTGAATTTGCATATGATTATTCAAAGAGTTTGCACATGATTACACTACTTTGGAATTGTTCACATGACCATTTATACTCCCCCGTACCCCAATCAATACACAAGGATCCAGACAAGTTATGTAAATATTGCACATGATTTCACATGGGGGCCCACAAATGGGTGCACATGAAGTATACATGAGGGGCTCTGCGAACATGAGAGTACATGAATCACAAGAGTGTACATGAATGGTGAAAGCACAGGAGTACATGATGAAAGTGAAATGCACATGACATAATGTAACCTGATGCTCCCGAGGGAGATAACACCTCATGAAGGGATCCATATAGTACCAATCCGTGTTAACAACGTGACATCATCAAGTAAAGTAATCTAGAGCATAAATGTAAATTCTATCAAGTATGAAACGGTCAGAGAATATATTCGCCTGGTATCCTGAGTATCCGATGAGTATATATGTCCAAACAGAGTAGATGAGTCTTATTTAGAGCAACACAGGTCACAACATGTCCAGAATGGTAATGTTAAACTTTACAATGCATTTATATGAATTCTAGGTCATTCTAGACTAAAGTCAACTCTTGGTCAACTCTCGTCAACTTCACTAGTCAAACTAGGTCAATCCTAGTCCAATCAAGTCTCACTAAGCCTGACCAAGCCTAGGCTAGCACTCACACACAATAAAAATCCTAACAAGTTATCACACATAAATACAGACTATGCATATTCATTCTTATACAATATATATATATAGATATTCATATAGGCTAGTGCCTAATACACATACAAGGCACAATCATGATATACATATATGCACATATTGTATATAGGGGGCATACATATATATAGGCATAATCATCACATTATTACATACACTATATATATGCATACACATATAGGCTCTAAGCCTAATATACAAAGCAAGGTAAGGGGATTAGCAATGTGTGTGTGTGAAGGGGTGTGTGTCACGTAGCAGTATAGTGCTAGAAGTTAAACAGGAAAAGGGTTCCAGTTATGCATTAAGGGGTCATGCAATGTGTTAATGCAATGTATGTTCATGCAATGTGCAGGTATAGTGTTAGCAGGTACATTAAGTTCAGGTATTAATGGGTCAGTGTAAATACAGTTAACAGTAAAGGTTACCTCAGTTATGAGTTAACAGGGTTTAAATGCAGCAAGTGTCAATGTGTAGCAAAGTCAAGGTTTAGGTTAATGGTAATGTTCTGGCATTTATTAGCAGTTAGGTTCAGTGATTAGTGTAATGTGACAGGGTTATGCATAATGATAACAAGGTTAAGTATCAAAGTCTGTCACAAGTATAATGTAGGTGTTAGTGTAATACGTATAGAGTCTAACATAATGTGACAGCAAGTTATTAGTGTTCAGGTTATGCCAAGTCCTCGTATAGGTTTACAGTTTAGACAATGTGGTTTAATAACAAGGTTAATGCAATGTGTCAAGGTTAGCCATCAATGTGTCAAAGTTAGCCATCATTGTATCACATATAGGTTTACATGCTCGAAAACCAAAATCAATCCAAAAACGAACATCATAATGTCCCAGAGGTGTAAACCAAATTCCCAGACATGCTCATATGTTAACATCATCTATTTAAATAATAATTAACAATTTTAAACCCAATTTAGTCTCAGAAAGTGTGAACAGTAACATGGTGTATCAGAACATCTCAGGAAACCTAGGTTTTGAATTCGAAAATGCATGAAACATCAAATTAAGGGTCGAATGTCACTCGTGTACATAATAGCATGCTTCACAGTGTGTTTTGTGTCCCTAAAGTGGGACACGATGTGACCAACTGCAGATTAAACATTTAAACCCAGAACTGTACATAGACAGCCTCGTGTTGAGGTATCGAGCCCCTAAAGGACAAAACACACTCCACACCAAATCACGTGCACATGTCCAATAGGTAGGTGACACATAAGGCTCCATTTTAGGCACCCTGATATGTGTCCACGTGTCCTCGTGTCCATGCACAAAATGAGTATCAGGGCGTGTCTGCTCGTGTGCGCGTGTGTGTGTAAAACCAGTACAAGAGAAATATCATGTCCGATACGACACGACACGTCGAGCCACTTAGGGGCTGGTGTGTCAGTGTCTACCCCAAGGTACATGACAAGACTCATGTGTTCAAGTGACACAGACACGCAAGAATCATACCCGAACAGCAGGGCATGCGTACGGCTCGCGTGTGAGCGTGTTCATGCCCAAATCAGACACAGACACGACACAAAAAATACCTCAGAGCAATACGAAATCATAGACAATCTATAGATCAAACAATCTATTCAAAAATATTTCGAATATATCAAATAAAAACCCTTTGTAGCATTTCATAAAACACATACATACAAACAATGATACGTGTCCGATACGGACACCAAATCGACATGAATTTCCACCAAACTTTTCCTACAGCTAGGGGACACCTAGATGGATGCATCTATAGAATAAAATTAGGGTTTTAGGGTGATTTGTAGGGATTACCTATAGAGATTCAATCTTCAAGAAAAAATCCCAAATAGTGAAGTCTTCTTCCTTATGCTATGTCCCAATAAGCTCTCCTCCGTGCAAGCTAGCCTTCTTTTCCTACTACTCCATATTTGGATTCCAATACAAAAGATTGGGATCAATTTGGTAGAGAAATGATGAAAGAGGAAAGAAATTAGGGTTTCTTAAAGGAAAGTTTCTAAAGGAGGCAAGTGGTTGTGAGGAGACATTAAATAGACTGAAATTAGGTTAGGAATGGGTTGTGGTGGCCGGCCATGTAGGGGACTAGGTTTAGGGTTTCATGTAAATGGGCTTGAGCCTAAGTTCATAAGCTAGCTAGCACAACCCTTTCGCTATAAGTCCAAAATACGTAACTCTCCCAATCCTCTTATGAACCCTAGCCACACTCAAGTCAACTAAGAGTAACTTAAGTCATATTAGGGTCCCACACCATGCTAACTAAGTCACTAAAGTCAAAGTCAAACTCTAGGCTAGTCTCTAAAGTCACAACTAGCAAAGGTCAAAAATCACAACACCAATGCAATAATTAATAAAATAATTCACAAAAAAATCAAAATGAGCAAAATACCCTCAAGACTAAAATGTGGTTGTGACAAATCTACCCTCCTTAAAAGAATTTTGTCCTCAAAATTGAAATGCGAAACTGAACTGATGAGAAGGATAGACTATCATACCTCAAGGTCCAAAAAGATATGGGTATCGCTCGCGCATCTCATCCTTCTGCTCCCAAGTAGACTCTCCTGGATAATAATGCCTCCATGCGACTTGAACCAAGGGTATCACCTGGTTTCTCAGAACCTTCTCTCGTCGATCCAGAATCACCACAGGCTTTTCTGGATAGCTAAGTGTAGGTCCCACCTCAATCTTCCAGTGATCAAGTACATGGCTAGGATCTACCACATACCGTCTCAGTTGCGACACATGGAATACGTTATAGACTCCCACTAGTGCAGGTGGCAAGTCTAGCCTGTAAGCCACGTCATCGACTCTCCCGCTGATCTCGAAAGGTCTGATGAAGCGCAGGCTAAGCTTCCCACCTCGACCAAAACGTATCGTACCACATGTCGGAGATATCCTCAAGAAAACCAGATCTCCAACCTAATCACAAACAAAGTCTTAATTACTAATATATTCAAACATGATCAAACAAAATCACAAACAAAACAACTCCTAATTCTAATCCTATCTCTAAATTGTACCTCAAACTCCAAAGGTCTGTGGTGGCTATCGGCCCAGTGCCGATGTCTCTCCAATATCATTCCAAGACAAGGGTGTACGACATCTGCGCCCGTATAGTACCTCGAATGGTGGCAACTCAATGCTGGCCAGAAAACTATTGTTGTATGCAAACTCCACTAAGTGCAGGTGATCCTCCCAGGATCCTCCAAAATCCAAAACATAAGTCTGCAGCATGTCCTCGAGTATCTGAATAGTCTTCTCTGACTGTCCGTCCGTCTGAGGGTGGTATGCAATACTAAACTTGAGCTGAGTGCCCAAACTAGTCTGCAGACTCTGCCAGAAATGAGAAGTAAAGCGACTATCCTGATCCCGAACAATGCTCACCGGAACTCCATGAATTCTGACAATCTGTCACGTATACATCTCTGCTATCCTCTCAGTAGACGTACACACTTTAAATGACAAAAAGTGGGCCGATTTGGTCAACCTGTCTATGATGACCCAAATCGTGTCTTTCACTCCTGGTGTACGCTGTAATCCAGAAACAAAGTCCATTGTGATGTGCTTCCACTTCCACTCTAGAATAGGCATTAGCTACAATAAATCTCCTGGCCTCTGCCTCTCTACCTTGACCTGCTGACAGACCAAACATCTGGCTATGAAGCGAGCTGCCTCCTGCTTCATCCTATACCACCAGACGTGATCCCTCAGATCCCTATACATCTTGTTGGCACATCGATGTATAGAGTACTGACATCGATGGGCCTCCTGCATGACTTGCTCCCTGAGCTTTCCACTGGACACATACAGCCCGGAATCGTGCCTCAATGTGTTATCCTTTGCAAGAGTAAACTTATCATCCACCAACCCTGCTCGAACCTGCTTTCGGATACATCGTAGAGCAACATCCTCGAACTGTGTCGACTTGATCCTCTCTATCAAGTTCGACTGAATCTGAAGGCCCCACATCTGTATCTAAACTCTTGGCACAACCACCTCAATCTCCAATCTCTCCAAATCTGCTAGTATGTGGCGATCCATAGTCAAATATATGGCTGTCAGATACCTACTCAAGGCATCGGCAACTATGTTGGCCTTTACGGGGTGATACTACAGTAAAATATCAAAGTCCTTCATCAACTCCAACCACTTGCGCTGCCTCATATTGAGCTCCTTCTGTGTAAACACATACTTCAAGCTCTTATGATCTGTAAAGATCTCCACCCGCTCTCCATAAGTAGTGTTTTCACAACTTCAAAGCAAATATAACTGCTGCCAACTCCAAGTCATGGGTAGGGTAGTTCTTCTTATGGGGACGTAACTGCCTGGAAGCATAGGCAATCACCTTCCCATGCTGTTGTAAGACACAACCCAAACCCTTCCCTGAGGCGTCACTGTAGATAGTGAACCCTCCTGATCTTGATGGCAATATCAGAATCGGAGCTGTCGTCAGCCGCTTCCTCAACTCATCAAAAGCGACCTGACACTCCTCTGACCAGACAAACTCTGCATCCTTCCAGGTCAGCCTAGTCAATGGCTCTGTAACCCGGGAGAAATCCTGCATAAACCTCCGATAATAGCCTGCCAATCCCAAGAAGCTCCTGATCTCTGCTACTGAACTCGGTGTTGTCCAAGCCTCAACTGCCTTGATCTTTTTCAGGTCAACTGAGATCCCATCTCCAGTCAATACATGACCCAAGAAGTCAACTCTATCCAGAAAGAACTCATACTTTGAGAAGTTGCCATAAAGCTCCTCCCTCATGAGAGTCTCCAGAACCACTCTTAAGTGCTCCTCATGCTCCTCCTCAGTCTTCGAGTACACATGGATATCATCGATGAACACCACCATGAACTTGTCCAAGTACTGGTGGAATACCTTGTTCACCAGGTTCATTAATACCGTCGGGGAATTAGTCAACCCAAACGGCATCACCATGAACTCAAGCTGGCCATATCGCATCCTGAATACGGTCTTCGGGATATACTCCTTCTTCACCTTCACCTGATGGTAACCTGACCTCAGATCAATCTTAGAAAATACCCTTGCCCCACTCAGCTGATCGAAGATATCGTCGATCCTCGGCAACGGGTACTTATTCTTGATCGTGAGGTTGTTGAGTGCCCTGTAGTCGATACACATCCTGACCGACCCATCCTTCTTCGGTACAAAGAGTACCGGTGCACCCCACAGTAAATAACTCGATCGGATAAAGCCCTTGTCCTGCAGCTCATCTACCTACTTCTTCAACTCTACCCGCTCGTTGTTGTTCACCCTATAGACGTACTGAGATATCGGCTCTGCATTGGGCACTAAGTCTATTGAGAACTCAACGTCTCTGTCTGGTGGTAGCCCTGGCAAATCCTCCGAAAAGACGTCCATGAACTCCGTTATCAAAGGGTGTGGCACTGCCTACTCCTCAACTGATACTCCACAAAAAACTTCGCTGCTCTGCTCCGCCAGCCGTCGGGTGAACTCGAACTCTGGCTCTCCGGGTGCTCTAAAAAGAACTCTACCCCTGCGACAATCTATGCTGGCATGGGGCCAGCTCAACCAATCCATACCGAGTATGATATCGTAGTTCGGCAATGGCATCACGAGCAAACTCGCATCCAACTCTCGGCCTCCCAAATCAACTTTCTGACCCTTGCAAATATCACTAACGAGGATAATGCTACCCTCGGTCATGATCTTGTAAGTCCTAGGCAATGATTTGGATACAAGGTGGTGTCTAATAGCAAAAGATACAGACACGAAGCTGTGGGAAGCCTCCGAATCGAATAATACAAAAGCTGGAATGGAGTCGAGAAGAATAGAACCTGCGATTAGCTCTCCGATAGCCTCTGTGTCCTCAGCTGCCGTGGCGAAAGCTTGCCCCTGCTGACCTCCCCTGGCCTGCTATTGATGCTGAGCAAACCTCTGCTGCTGAGTCTACAAGGGTCCCTTCTGTGGCACTGCTGGAGCTCTGGCCCCCGCTTCCTGAGCTGCTCGTCTTGAAGACATGGAACACTCTCTCAGCTGGTGCTCCATCGAACCATAGAGTAGGCACCTCCCGAGCCTCTTCCTGTAGTCATTCCACACATGCCCTGGCTTCTTACAGAAACTACAACTAACGGGCTGCTTCCTGAGTGCCTGTGGATGAACCCTCGGCTGCTACTGTACCTGCTGGAAAGGTGCATGACACTGACCCTAGAACTGCTACGGCTGGAACTGCCTCTGCTGATGCTGATGCTGCTGCTGTTGCTGAAAGTGTGGCCTCTTGGCCGGTCCTCTGCTGCCACTGGCTCCCTGAGCGTCTCGTCCCCACTTGAGCCTCAGCTTAAGATCATCTTCTGCTGCTAGGGCACCCACCAGAATCTCCTCAAAAGTGGCACTCCGGTCACTCTTGGTCAAGGACTTGACCTCATTGACTAACCCCTTCCAGAACCTCCGGACCTTCGTCTTCTCACTGAGCCCCTCAACAAATCTGCCCAGACAGCAGAACTCCCCAGCGTACTCCTCGATAGTCTGACTGCCCTAAACTAAGCTCTTAAATTGTGTCTCTAGGGCGCCAAGAGCTGTGCTAGGGAAAAATTTCTCCTTGAACAGCTTCTTGAAGGCTGCCCAACTCTGCCCCTCTATACCGACCCTCGGGTCCGTCTGGTACCATGTGCGGGCCAGGTCCTGTATCTGGCTACCTGCTGCCTCAATCTGCAGTCGTGCTGGAATCTTCGCCAGCCAGAAGATCTCCTCGATGTGCTCTATCCAGTCATCCGCATACAGAATCCCCTCAGTGTCGCGGAAGTACCGTAGATGCATCTTCTGGAAGTCCTGGATCCCTGGTGTCCTTAGCTGATATGGCTGCATTTGGGCTACCTACGGCTGTACAATAACTCTCTCCACAGTCGTCAGGTCAATCTGATGGGCATTTTCTATGCCCTGCTGGAAATGAGCGGACTGCTGTCGCTGGGCCTCCACCATCCTCTGAAAGAAGTCGAACAACTGCCCTGCGTCAACTAATCCGGAAGGTAGTTGCTGCCGAGAGAAATCAGGAATGACGGAGGAAGGTCTCTGTACCAGTGGAGGTGTACCTCCAAATGTAGCAGAAATACCAACCTGAGTCGGCACAACAGGAGCTGCAGTCTCGAGGCCTGCTAAACAGAACAAGAGGTGGCCGACCTCTCGATAGTATCCCCTAGACCAGAGCGATGAGATTGCATCTCCATAACCATCCTAACGACAGATCAAAACAAGAAGCAATTACTGAGAATGAAGCAAAAATCAAAGGAGGACAGTTTATTTATTCAAAGGAAAAACATTAAATGAACAAGAATTTAGATGGCAAATATTGGATCGAAGTTTTCCTAATATATTGAGTACCTCAAAACTATATCCTATATCCTACTGCAGGCTGTAGTGATACTCTAGTTCGAATACCACTACAAATCTAGACCTGCATAGGCCACCACTAAAAATGTGTTACGACCCGCACCCAGTGTAGGAGCACGAGAAGTGGGTACGTCCAGCCTACGCCGCAGTATCGGCGGTAGAATGCTGTCCTAGGTCACAAACATCAAACAATTATAAGGTACCTGTATAATGTATACGTGTCACCCCCATTTCCTGTATTCAGTATTTGTACTCGTAATTTGATTTTGGCACGTATTTTATTTTCTCGATTTGTGGATTCGGGTTCTCGTAAATGGGTTTTTGACCATGGCTTGGTTTTATTTTGTAGAGTTGGTTTGATTTGGTTTGGTTCATCATGAGTGGAACACCTTAGCCTATTCTCCACCTCCATTCCATCACAACCACCCTCATTAAAATCCACCAACTTTTTCTCTCTCCTCCATAACTCCATTTATTTCTTACAACTTCTTCTTATTCCTTCTTCCACACAACTCCCCAACCCATAGGCAAGTGCACCTTGCCATCAAATAAGCACCACTTTTTATTTGTCCATTAACTAGATTAGGCCATGGAGAACAACTTTAGAACTTGACATTTTATGATTTGGAGCTTTCATTTTTCTAGATCTAGGTTTTAACCATTTTCGAAAATCCTTGGTTTTGATCTATTAAACTTCGATTTTTGCATGTTTTGATGCTTCCATGTGGAAGAAAATTCAATTTTACTCAAGTTAGAACTTTGAAAATCTAGATTTGGTTTTGATTTGACAAAGTTATGAAGAATTGAAGTTCTTGGTGTTCTTGGACCTGCTCTCGGCCAGGAAGAACATCCCTCTGCCTTGCGCTCTTTAGCGCATGGCCGGTTGCGCACCCCCCTCCCCCGGCCTGTGCTCTTTAGCGCAGGGCCGATTGCGCATGACCTCAGCCAGTGCTTTACGCTGCGCTGGATTGCGCTGGCGCAAGCCAGCCATGCGCAAACCAGCCATACGCAAGCCGACCTCTGCGCAATCCGCCCTTGCGCAATCCACCTCTGCGCAATCCACCCTTGCGCAATCCACGCCTGCGCAGTCTACCCTTGCGGCAACTCTTGCGCAGTTCTTCTATGCGCAGTACACACCCTGCGCAGACCAACCCCTGATCCCCCTTGCACAACCTACTTGTCTATGATGGATTGTTTATTTCTTTAAGCTTGGCTCTTCTATAGCCCTATATATATTGGTATTTTATTAGATATTTTACGTCCATTTTATATCCTTACGCCTTTTGTCATGAACTTGATTTTACTTAATATACTTGGAATGACTATTGTACATGGCCTGGTATGACAAGGAACTAGCATAATATGACAGTGACCCGTAGTGGTGCACTCCTGACATGACCAACCTGACATGATAGTGGCCCGTCGTGGTGCACTCCTGACAAGTACCCTGACATGATTTGTCTTGATAACTTGATAGTGGCCCGTGGCGGCGCACTCCTGACTTGACTTGACTTGTAACTTGTAACTTGACTCGTATAATCAACTTGACACCGTGGGTGTTCCTGCTTGCTTGCTTGTACAATCCACTTGTCTTGTCTTGTATCATGTCTAGGATGTGACCTTCTGGGTACCACGGCCAGGGACTCGCGCTAATTTGGATTAGGCTAATGATTAGATCAAACTAGAACATGGAGAATTCCCAGTCACAGGCAATCTCGTTATCTGGGTGTTTTAATGGACTTGTAGCTTGCCGACGAGTAGAGCACATTTCTAGCACACTGTCATGTGTTGCACCCTCTAAGTCACCTAAGGGTACATTTGTCTCCCGGGCAATGTACCCACCTATAACTCTCAACCCGCGGAAGGATAACCGGATAGTCTATAGGGCTTGGGACTGGAAGTTTCTCACTTGCATCTTGTTAGTAATTAGGCTTGTGATAACCCTAGTTAGTTAAAGTAGTAAGCCGTAGTACTTGCTTGGCCGATTGTGAATGAATGGTGTCCAGCTCTGTCTAAGTCTTGTCTAGCCCCTGTACCTGGAACTCTTGATCATGATTGTTTTACTTATCTCTAACGATAAATGGGTAGAGACAGTGAGCTATTCAGGTGAAGGGGTACAATCCCGGTCCTTGTTTGGTTTAAGGATTGTAACCTGGCTCCCGGAATGGTTCCACGTCCCTAGTCGTTTATGGCCCTGTGTACTTTTACTACTTGTACTTCTTTTATTCTTTATGTTCTGATATGCTGGCTTTTGTTCTTATTTGTGGCCTCCTTGTGGCACTTGCACTTTCTGGGGTTTGAGCCAGCTGGTTTTGTGTGGCCAGATTTCGGAGCAGCTCCCGAGGATCTACCAAGCTTCCAGCCCAATGGTGAACACTAGACGGAACCCGGGCTACGAGTGGGTTTTCCCTTTTTGTTTCACCCACTTATATGTAAATTTATTCTTCTGAGGCGTTTAGCCGACGAGCACCTGTTAGCTCGATGCACATTTACTTACTGTCTGCCTACGGGCTGTAAACATGATTAACAAATCCTAGGGTTGATCATGTATGACTGAACTCTTGCTAGTCCTATCATTTTGTACGACTAGCTTCATGATCATCCAATATGTAATATTTGGGACGCCTTATATATATATTTGATGCTCTAATATCTTGTAACTCTGTTAATTGCTTGAGATTGAGACAATAGGCTTGACCTTAAGAGACTGCTGGCTTGTAGTAAACCCTCATATCTAGACAGCCGTGACCGTATAGTTGAGATGTATTCTATTTCAATATACGTAGCTGGCTATGTCTGCCCCCACTCTCCAATATTCTGGTTCTGGGGCGTGACATGGTTTAAGTGGTGGCCTATGCAGGTCTTGTCAATCAAAAAATGTGAGGGTTTACCGAATAGATGTCTCAATCAATATTCGCCCTTGATCTCTGCTCGTATCTTCAAATCCCTGAGATTCTTGACCTGATCACATGCTTGTATTATTGATCTGTCCTGGTCCTTTTCTTATTGTTTTCTATGTCGTCTTCTTCAGCGGCATTGCTCCCGGACCTGCCAACCAGCCAGAGGAAGCTCGACAAGCACCCCAGCGCCAGGAAGATCAAGCTCAGTACTCTGGAGTAGCCTCCCGAGTTATGCTTTCCGGAGGCTCGGAACCTCCAGTTCAGGCAGCTCCGCCCGTTCAACTAGCTAGACAGGATGAGGGACCTTTGGTAGGGCTTATCAGAGAACTGCTTGCATCCCAAGATCGTCGAGGCGACGCCTTACACTAGGAAGTTCATGATGCACTAAACAGAGGAGGTCCCCAAGGGAATCAGGCGGCCAATAGTTTCAAGCGCTTGAATCCTCCCTTCTTTGACGGCAGTGAAGATGCGATTGCCGCGGACGCTTGGCTTCAGGATACCGAAGTGGTTCTAGAAGCAGCTAGGACACCTGAGAATGAGAAGGTGGCGGTGGTACGCCTACAGTTGATAGACTTGGCTTGCGATTGGTGGGCAGCTCAGGCCATGGGGTTAGCGGCACCAGTCACTTGGGCGACGTTCAGAGAGAGATTCCAGACAAAGTACTTCGATGCGGTGGCACGGTACGACTTGCAGACCAGATTCACCAACTTGAAGCAAGGAGGCAGGACGGTCGATGGCTATGCAACCGAGTTTTCTAGGCTGAGTAGGTTCGCCCCCACCTTGGTGGCAACCGAATTCGATAGGGCCCAGCAGTTCCAGCAGGGGCTGCATTTAGAGATATTATTAGCTGTGAAGCAGTTCGAGCACCAGACGTTCGATGCAGTGTTGAAGGCAGCAAGGAGGCATGAGTATACCTCCCGGAGAATTATGGACAGGACCGGAGGCAGGAAGCGGTCCCACAACCAGATGCACCATTCTTCAGCTCCAGCCCCGGCAGCTAGGGGTATAACCATTGGAACTCCGAGGCGGGCGGCCTCAGTGACGTCGGTTCAGCATTCGACCCCGATGTACCCGCAGCAGCAGAAGCAGAAGCAGCCTTCCGCGGTGGGATGTTCTCATTGCGGGAAGCCGGGCCATATAGTGGCAGAGTGTCGTAGGGCACTGGGGTTGTGCCTGGCTTGTGGAGGAGCAGACCACCAGATAGGGACCTGCCCGAATAGGGGAGGTCCATCATCATCCAACCTTTCTAGTTCTTCGGTGAGAGGACCAGCCCCAGTTCCAGTCCAGCAGCAGCAGCAATAGCAGTACCCGAGGCCATTGGCGTCCCAGGCCCAGGCCTTTCAGCAGCAGAACCAGCAGCAGTTCACCCAGGCTCCAGCACAGAACCGACAGAGGGGTTTCCAGCAGAGAGGACCCGCAGCTAGAGGTCAGGCTATGATGATGACCATGGAAGAAGAAGTTGCACCAGGTGAGGTAGTGGCAGGTACTATTCTCGTCAACACCTTTCCAGCATCTGTATTATTTGATTCTGGTGCATCGCATTCATTCATGTCTGCACGATTCGCGACACGGATAGGATTGGGGCCCGAGTCATTATCAGTGAGGCTCATTATACTTACTGGTAATGGTCTTGTGGGAGTAGATCGAGTTTTTTCCTCGTGTCGGATCGTAGTTAGCGGTAGAGAGGTCCCCGCTAGGCTCATAGAGTTCCCTATGGCAGACTATGATGTAGTCCTAGGCATGGATTGGTTGAGGAACCATTATGCTAGGATAGACTGCCATGTTGGCAGAGTTGTCTTTAGTATTCCCGGAGAGCCAGAGTTTTCATTTTCCAGAGGCGCCGTGGAGCCTTCTCCCCCAGTATTGCGGATGGCAGTAGCAGCAGTACAGTTGCCCCGGATAGTTGAAGAGTTTCCAGATGTCTTCCCAGAGGAACTTCCAGGGATGCCACCAGAGCGGGAGATCGAGTTCACCATTGGCTTGATTCCCGGGACAGCACCAGTATCAGAGCGAGTCTACAGAATGGCACCTTCAGAGTTGGAGATTTTGTACAAGATGATTGAAGAACTTAGAACCAAGGGATTCATTCGTGCTAGTGGATCGCCTTGGGGAGCCCCGATGCTTCTTGTGAAAAAGAAGGATGGTACGTCCAGGTTATGTGTAGATTATCGTACCTTGAACTCAGTGACAATCAAGAACAGATACCCTCTCCCGAGGATAGATGACTTGTTTGATCAACTCAAGGGGGCTTCAGTTTTCTCGAAGATAGACTTACGGTAAGGATACCACCAGATCAGAGTCAGAGAGCAGGACATCCCGAAGACGGCGTTCAGATCTAGGTACGGGCATTGGGAGTTTCTAGTTATGTCCTTTGGAGCGACCAATGCGCCGGCAGTGTTCATGGACCTCATGAACCGTATTTTTATGCCTTACTTGGATCAGTTTGTGATAGTGTTCCTTGATGACATCCTGGTCTACAGCAAGAGTGAAGCAGAGCACGAGCAGCATCTCAGAGTTGTCCTCCAGATTCTCAGAGAGCACCAGTTGTACGCCAAGTTTAGTAAATGCGAGTTCTGGCTCGATCGTATTTCTTACTTGGGTCACATTATTACCAGAGGAGGAGTGGAAGTGGATCCCCAGAAGATTGTGGCTATCGAGGCATGGCCAGTACCCAGCTCAGTGGCAGAAGTTCGCAGCTTTCTTGGATTGGCCGGCTACTACCGGCGGTTCGTCTCTGATTTTGCAAGGATTTCAGCGCCGATGACCCAGCTGACCCGCAAGGATGTACCGTTCGTTTGGACAGCAGAATATCAGGAATCATTTGAGAAGTTGAAGTGAGGTTTGATAACGGCTCCCATTCTCACCCTTCCAGATGGGACCGGAGGATTCACAGTTTATTACGACGCTTCAGGCAGAGGATTGGGATGTGTTTTGATACAGCATGGGAAGGTAATTGCTTATGCGTCACGTCAACTCCGTGATCATGAGAAAAATTACCCGACCCACGACTTGGAGCTAGCAGCAGTAGTATTTGCACTCAAGTTGTGGAGGCACTACTTGTACGGAGACAGAGTGGAGATATTTACTGATCACAAGAGCCTGAAGTATGTTTTCACCCAGAAGGATCTTAATATGCGGCAGAGAAGATGGCTTGAGCTACTTGTGGACTATGATGTGGACTTGCAGTATCATCCAGGGAAGGCCAATGTGGTAGCAGATGCGTTGAGCAGGAGAGCCGGAGTCTACCTTCTAACAGCGCAACCAAAACTATTGGCAGATCTTCAGAAGATGGGAATTGAAGTGATTCTTCCTTCCAATGTGGCCTTGATGGCTAGCCTACAGATTTAGTCCACCGTAGTTGAGAGGATGCGGATAGTACAGTTAATAGATTCCAAGATTCAGCGGCTCAGAGCAGAGTGCAAGGCAGGAAGAAGGCCAGAGTTATGTATTCATGGGGATGGTACACTTCGACACGGCACGCGTCTTTGTGTACCCAGTAGAGATATCAGACAGGAAGTCATGGCAGAGGCTCACAGTTCGCAGTATTCCATCCACCCAGGCAGCACGAAGATGTATCGAGATATTCGTCAACACTTTTGGTGGAATGGTATGAAGAGGGAGATAGCCCGGTATGTCTCTCGATGTTTGGTTTGCCAATAAGTCAAGGCTGAACATCAGAGGCCAGCTGGACTTCTTCAACCTTTACCGATCCCAGAATAGAAATGGGAACACATAACCATGGATTTCGTCACTGGGTTACCCAGATCTCCGGCAGGCAGAGATGCTATTTGGGTCATTGTAAACAGGCTTACCAAGGTGGCACACTTTCTTCCATTCAGAGTTGGACAGTCGACAGCGCAGCTAGCAGAAATGTATCTCAGGCAGATCGTCCGATTTCACGGAGTGCCAGTCAGCATAGTATCAGACAGGGATACGAGATTCACATCGCACTTCTGACGCAGTCTTCATCAAAGTTTGGGGACTCATCTCAAGTTCAGCTCAGCGTATCATCCGCAGACAGATGGGCAGTCAGAGCGTACTATACAAACTCTCGAAGATATGTTGCGGTCATGTACCCTTGACTTCGGTGGTTCATGGGAGGATCACCTGCACTTGGTGGAATTCTCGTACAACAATAGTTTCCAGGCCAGTATCCAGATGGCACCCTTCGAGGCTCTGTATGGTAGGAAGTGTAGATCCCCGTTAGCATGGGACGATGTCGGAGAGAGGCAGATGCTCGGTCCAGAACTAATTTCTCATACGGTTGAAGTGGTCAGAAAAGTCAGAGATCACCTCCGAGTTGCTCAGGATCGCCAGCGCCATTGGGCCGATGCTCATCGGCGTCCCTTAGAATTTGCCGTCGGCGACCATGTATTCCTTAGGATCTCGTCTACCCGTGGCGTCATTTGTTTTGGCGTACGGGGAAAGTTTAGTCCTAGGTATATAGGGCCGTTCGATATTCTGGAGCGAGTAGGCGATGTGTCCTATCGTCTCGCTCTTCCGCCGTCGCTAAGTGAGGTACATAATGTATTTCATGTATCCCAATTAAGACGATACATCCCGGACCCGAGCCATATCCTAGATCATTCGGAATTGGTTGTTGGAACCAACCTTTCGTATGAGGAGAGGCCCGTGTCTATATTGGACCAGAGAGAAAAGACGCTCAAGAATAAGACTATTAACTTAGTCCGTGTTGCTTGGGGTCATCACTCTCTAGGTGAGTCAACGTGGGAGCGTGAGGACGACATCCGATCGCGATATCCCTACCTGTTTGACTCGTAAGGTATAATATCTTCCTTGTGCCTTACGTTTTCCCTTCCTTGCTTGCATTGTATGATTGTATGATTGAACTGCTTAGTGTAGCTTGTCTGTGCCTAGTATAGCTTGTCGTGGCAATCTCTAGCTCTTTGATTAAATTCCGAGGACGGAATTCTTTGAAGGTAGGTAGAGTTGTCACCCCCCATTTCCTGTATTCAGTATTTGTACTCGTAATTTGATTTTGGCACGTATTTTATTTTCTCGATTTGTGGATTCGGGTTCTCGTAAATGGGTTTTTGACCATGGCTTGGTTTTATTTTATAGAGTTGGTTTGATTTGGTTTGGTTCATCATGAGTGGAACACCTTAGCCTATTCTCCACCTCCATTCCATCACAACCACCCTCATTAAAACCTACCAACTTTTTCTCTCTCCTCCATAACTCCATTTATTTCTTACAACTTCTTCTTCTTCCTTCTTCCACACAACTCCCCAACCCATAGGCAAGTGCACCTTGCCATCAAATAAGCACCACTTTTTATTTGTCCATTAACTAGATTAGGCCATGGAGAACAACTTTAGAACTTGACATTTTGTGATTTGGAGCTTTCATTTTTCTAGATCTAGGTTTTAACCATTTTCGAAAATCCTTGGTTTTGATCTATTAAACTTCAATTTTTGCATGTTTTGATGCTTACATGTGGAAGAGAATTCGATTTTACTCAAGTTAGAACTTTGAAAATCTAGATTTGGTTTTGATTTGACAAAGTTATGAAGAATTAAAGTTATTGGTGTTCTTGGACCTGCTCTCGGCTAGGAAGAACATCCCTCTGCCTTGCGCTCTTTAGCGCATGGCCGGTTGTGCACCCCCCTCCCCCGGCCTGTGCTCTTTAGCGCAGGGCCGATTACGCATGACCTCAGCCAGTGCTTTGCGCTGCGCTGGATTGCGCTGGCGCAAGCCAGCCATGCGCAAACCAGCCATGCGCAAGCCGACCTCTGCACAATCCGCCCTTGCACAATCCACCTCTGCGCAATCTACCCTTGCGTAATCTACCCCTGCGCAGTCTACCCTTGCGCAAGGTAACCCTTGCGCAAGGCAACTTTTGCGCAGCTCTTCCATGCGCAGTACACACCCTGCGCAGACCAACCCCTGATCCCCCTTGCACAACCTACTTGTCTATGATAGATTGTTTATTTCTTTAAGCTTGGCTCTTCTATAGCCCTATATATATTGGTATTTTATTAGATATTTTACGTCCATTTTATATCCTTACGCCTTTTGTCATGAACTTGATTTTACTTAATATACTTGGAATGACTATTGTACATGGCCTGGTATGACAAGGAACTAGCATAATATGACAGTGACCCATAGTGGTGCACTCCTGACATGACCAACCTGACATGATAGTGGCCCGTCGTGGCGTACTCCTGACAAGTACCCTGACATGATTTATCTTGATAACTTGATAGTGGCCCGTGGCGGCGCACTCCTGACTTGACTTGTAACTTGTAACTTGACTCGTATAATCAACTTGACACCGTGGGTGTTCCTGCTTGCTTGCTTGTACAATCTACTTGTCTTGTCTTGCATCCTGTCTAGGATGTGACCTCCTGGGTACCACGGCCAGGGACTCGCGCTAATTTGGATTAGGCTAATGATTAGATCAAACTAGAACATAGAGAATTCCCAGTCACAGGCAATCTCGTTATCTGGGCGCTTTAATGGACTTGTAGCTTGCCGACGAGTAGAGCACATTTCCAGCACACTGTCATGTGTTGCACCCTCTAAGTCACCTAAGGGTACATTTGTCTCCCGGGCAATGTACCCACCTATAACTCTCAACCCGCGGAAGGATAACCGGATAGTCTGCAGGGCTTGGGACTGGGAGTTTCTCACTTGCATCTTGTTAGTAATTAGGCTTCTGATAACCCTAGTTAGTTAAAGTAGTAAGCTGTAGTACTTGCTTGGCCGATTGTGAATGAATGGTGTCCAGCTCTGTCTAAGTCTTGTCTAGCCCCTGTACCTGGAACTCTTGATCATGATTGTTTTACTTATCTCTAACGATAAATGGGTAGAGACAGTGAGCTATTCAGACGAAGGGGTACAATCCCGGTCCTTGTTTGGTTTAAGGATTCTAACCTGGCTCCCGGAATGGTTCCACGTCCCTAGTCGTTTATCGCCTGTGTACTTTTACTACTTGTACTTCTTTTATTCATTATGTTCTGATATGCTGGCTTTTGTTCTTATTTGTGGCCTCCTTGTGGCACTTGCTCTTTCTGGGGTTTGACCCAGCTGGTTTTGTGTGGCCAGATTTCGGAGCAGCTCCCGAGGATCTACCAAGCTTCCAGCCCAATGGTGAACACTAGACGGAACCCGGGCTACGAGTGCGTTTTCCCTTTTTGTTTCACCCACTTATATGTAAATTTATTCTTCTGAGGCGTTTAGCCGACGAGCACCTGTTAGCTCGATGCACATTTACTTACTGTCTGCCTACGGGCTGTAAACATGATTAACAAATCCTAGGGTTGATCATGTATGACTGAACTCTTGCTAGTCCTATCATTTTGTACGACTAGCTTCATGATCATCCAATATGTAATATTTGGGACGCCTTATATATATTTGATGCTCTAATATCTTGTAACTCTGTTAATTGCTTGAGATTGAGACAATAGGCTTGACCTTAAGAGACTGCTGGCTTGTAGTAAACCCTCATATCTAGACAGCCGTGACCGTATAGTTGAGATGTATTCTATTTCAATATACGTAGCTGGCTATGTCTGCCCCCGCTCTCCAGTATTCTGGTTCTGGGGCGTGACAATACGCTCCGAATGGAGGATAATATAGAAATGTACAACTCAATCACAGCTAAGGTAGAAAGTACGATAAGATAGATAAATATAAAAGTCGCCAAATGAAATACAATAAGAGAAGAAGTCTAAGAGTCTAAGATAGCATCTCTTCAACATCCATAATAACAAATACCCAAATAAGTACATAATGTATCCAAAATAAGACAAGACAATAAGTAAGATAACTAGTCTAGCTAAGTAGCCTAGACTACTGGGATAATATCCTCTACAAGGGCTGGGTCCTCCTGAGAGTCCAGCTCACAGGTGTCATCTAGGCCTGCTCTATAGTATGTAGGAGAGAACTTCTCAATGTCATCTGTAATATTTCAACAAGTCCAGTCAGGACAGGAATGAGCACAATACATCTCATGCAGTTCATAATATGACAGGATATGTAAATATGTTATAGAGTAAGATACATGAAACGCTGGAGAATATATAAAGTAAAAGAGATGACTGTAAAAAAATATCTACTATAAGTAAAAAACTATCAGTGGCTAGTGATGTAGAGTACAAGATAGACATGTGAATGGCTTAAATTTGCACATGATTATTCTAAGAGTTTGTACATGATTACATTACTTTAGAATTATTCACATGACCATTTATACTCTCCCGTAGCCCAATCAATACACAAGGATCCAGACAAGTTATGTTATTGGACATGATTTCACATGGGAGCCCATAAGTGGGTGCACATGAAGTATACATAAGGGGCTCTGTGAACATGAGAGTACATGATTCACAAGAGTGCACATGAATGGTGAAAGCACCGGAGTACATGATGAAAGTGAAACACACATAACATGACGTAACCCGATGCTCCCAAGGGGGACAACATCTCATGAAGGGATCCATATAGTACCAATCCGTGTTAACAACGTGATAGCATCAAGTAAAGTAATCTAGAGCATAAATATAAATCCTATCAAGTATATAACGGTCAGAAAATGTACTCGCCTGGTATCCTGAGTATCCGATGAGTATATATGTCCAGGCAGAGTAGATGAGTCCTATTTAGAGCAACACAGGTCACAACATGTCCAGAATGGTAATATTAAACTTTACAATGCATTCTATATGAATTCTAGGTCATTCTAGACTAAAGTCAACTCTTGGACAACTCTAGTCAACTTCACTAGTCAAACTAGGTTAACTAGGTCAATCCTAGTCCAATCAAGTCTCACTAAGCCTGACCAAGCCTAGGCTAGCACTTACACACAATCAAAACCCTAACAAGTTATCACACACAAATACAAACTATGCATATTCATCCTTGTACAATATATACATAGATATTCATATAGGCTAGTGCCTAATACACAAACAAGACACAATCATGATATACATATATGCACATATTGTATATAGGGCATACATATATATAGGCATAATCATCACATTATTACATACACTATATATATGCATACACATATAGGCTCTAAGCCTAATTTACAAAGCAAGATATAGGGGGATTAGCAATGTGTGTGTAAAAAGGGGTGTGTGTCATATAGCAGTATAGTGCTAGCAGTTAAACAGGAAAGGGGTTCCAGTTATGCATTAAGGGGTCATGCAATATGTCAATGCAATGTATGTTCATGCAATATGCAGGTATAGTGTTAGCAGGTACAACAAGTTCAGGTATTAATGGGTCAGTATAAATACAGTTAACAGTAAAGGTTACTTCAGTTATGAGTTAACAGGGTTTAAATACAGCAAGTGTCAATGTGTAGCAAAGTCAGGGTTCAGGTTAATGGTAATGTTCAAGCATTTATTAGCAGTTAGGTTCAGTGATTAGTGTAATGTGACAGGGTTATGCATAATGATAGCAAAGTTAAGTATTAAAGTTTGTCACAAGTATAATGTAGGTGTTAGTGTAATAGGTATAGAGTCTAACATATTGTGACAACAAGTTATTAGTGTTCAGGTTATGCCAAGTCCTCGTAAAGTCTTACAGTTTAAGCAATGTGGTTTAACAGCAAGGTTAATGTAATGTGTCATGGTTAGCTATCAATGTATCACATATAGGTTTACATGCTCGAAAACCAAAATCAATCCAAAAATGAACATCACAAATCCCAGAGGTGTAAACCAAATTCTCAGACATGCTCATATGTTAACATCATCTATTTAAATGATAATTAAAAATTTTAAACCCAATTTAGTCTTAGAAAGTGTGAACAATAATATGGTGTATCAGAACATCTCAGGAAACCTAGGTTTTGAATTCGAAAATGCATGAAACATCAAATTAAGGGCTGAATATGACTCGTGTACATAATAGCATACTTCACAGTGAGTGTTGTGTCACTAAAGTGGGACACGACGTGTCCAACTATAGATTAAACAGTTAAACCCAGAACTACACATAGGCAGCCTCGTGCTGAGGTGTCGAGCCCCTAAAGGACACTCCATACTCCACACCAAATCACGTGCACGTGTCCAATAGGTAGGTAACACATAGGGCTCCGTGTTAGGCACCCTGATATGTGTCCAAGTGTCCTTGTGTCTATGCACGAAACGAGTATCAGGGCGTGTCTGCTCGTGTGCGCGCGTGTGTATAAAACCAGTACAAGAGGAATATCGTGTCCGATATGACATGACACATCGAGCCACTTGGGGCTGGTGTGTCAGTGTCTGCCCCAAGGCACACGCCAAGACTCGTGTGTCCAAGTGACATGGACATGCAGGAATCGTGCCCGAGCAGCAGGGCATACGTACGGCTCGTGTGTTCATGCCCAAATCAGACACGGACACGACACAAAAAATACCTTGGAGCAACACAAAATTACGGACAATATATAGGTCAAACAATCTATTCAAAAACATTTCGAATATATCAAATAAAAATCCTTTATGGCATTTTATCAAACACATACATATAAACAATGATACGTGTCCGATACGGACACCAAATCGACACGAATTTCTACTAAACTTTTCCTACAGCTAGGGGACAACTAGATGGATGCATCTATGGAATAAAATTAGGGTTTTAGGATAATTTGTAGGGATTACCTATAGAGAGCCAATCTCTAAGAAAAAACCCCAAATAGTAAAGTCTTCTTCCTTAAGCTATGTCCCAATGAGCTCTCCTCCTTGCAAGCTAGCCTCCTTCTCCTTCTACTCCAGATTTGGATTCCAATGCAAAAGATTGGGATCAATTTGGTGGAGAAATGATGAAAGAGGAAAGAAATTAGGGTTTCCTAAATGGAAGTTTCTAAAAGAGGCAAGTGGTTGTGAGGAGACATTAAATAGGCTGAAATTAGGTTAGGAATGGGCTATGGTGGCCGGCCATGTAGGGGACTAGGGTTAGGGTTTCATGTAAATGGGCTTGAGCTTAAGTTCATAAGCTAGCTAGCACAACCCCTTCGCTATAAGTCCAAAATACATAACTCTCCCAATCCTCTCATGAACCCTAGCCACACTCAAGTCAACTAAGACTAACTTAAATCACATTAGGGTCCCACACCATGCTAACTAAGTCACTAAAGTCAAAGTCAAACTCTAGTCTAGTCTCTAAATTCACAACTAGTAAAAGTTAAAAATCACAACACCAATGCAATAATTAATCAAATAATTCACAAAAAATCAAAATGACCAAAATACCCTCAAGACTAAAATGTGGTAGTGACAATTGCAGTGGATATTGGGTTAGATGTTGTGGTGGATGCTGAGACGGATACGAGGGTGAAAATTGTTATGGAAATTGGGGTGGGTGGTGTCATCACAGGCTGCGATGATGGTCCTGATGGTGCTAGTGTGGTTAGGGATATGGTTTGAGGTGGTTGATCTGCTGGTCCCTTAGAGTGGTTGAATCCCCAGCATAATAACGAGAAGGGTTGCACGACCACTACGAAGATTCAACCTATTGGCACGAAATATAAGATTTACGTTAGGACATGATCAAGCTAGATACAAGTTAAGCAGTCAAATAAGTGTTCAAATATTAAAATCAAGGAAGGTGATCGAGCATGTGGATAAGATCCTAATTTCTAATCCTATATGCATGCTTGTTCGGTATAGTAACCTAAACAAAATAATATTTTCTCGACTTGTATGGGCCACCACAAAAGCATGTAACGCCCCAGTCCCAAAATACGTAGGACTAGGTATACGTACATGCCAACTGTATGTATACACAAGTTATTCCAATATATTGAACCTACGAATACACACATAAGTTGTATTATATGAACTCTAGCTCATATTAATTTTCCATGGTCACACACAATAACTGTATCTCATCCACAGTGATAAATAAAAGTTATAACTGATCAAATGTCTCAATTAAAATATAAAATAAAATATCTGTCAGGTGGAGATAAATCCACTACCGAGCAAAGTTAATAATGGAATGAAATAAATAAGATAGAGAATAAAAACTACATATGTCCATCAACTAAAAAAATATATCAAATAGACTCCGAGGGTGAGACCTCCTCGGCTGTAAGGGAAGAGTCTAGTCCGGATCTGTACTCCTCGGGATACTGTTTGTCATCTATACCTGGAAAGATCACCAGGTCATCAGAGGGACATAAAAAGATATATAATATCATGCTATATGAACTGTTATGTTATATGTAAGTAAAGGTGCAAAAGAGTATCCTAGACAACAAATATACAGAAGGGTATCCTAACCGTCTATCGTGCAATTAGAGGAAAACTTTAACACACATGGGTGGGTTATAGGCTAGTGGTGTATATATACTGTCATCCAATCATCTGTATCCGACCATAACATTCAAAAACGTCAGAGGGTATCTGTGATTTGTATCACGCCATAGTTCCATCCGGAGACTATGGTTTATCTGTTTTGCATCCCATACGCACTAGTAATTGTCCTCCACTAAGATTTCCACACTGACAAAGTTATGTACATAACCTGTCCAGTTTTTTAACTGCTTGAGTCTCTATATCCTAATCATAACAGTTACAGTTATCTAACCGTCATACGACTCTTACATACCGATGATCAGTCAAATGCGCAGGTTGTGCCCATAGCAAAATATCTCAAACCATGGCATGTGAGTGTTACGGCCAAAGGATATATAATAATATCACACAATAAGATGGTAGTCTGCTAAAATAAAGTCAACATGCATGCAATAAAAGAAAGCAACAGAAAACGACTAATACAGTCGCTTGCACCCAAGTATGACTTGGACACGCAATTTTTATAACATAAGAAACTAAACAAGTATGAAAGTAAATAAATAAATGCTGAAAATAAATACATGAGCAGTAAATATAGCAAGGTATCTTGCCTGGTGATTGTTAGGTGTTCTAACGGCGTACAGTAGATGAAATCAATAAGTCATGAGAAGCTACAAGGATAGAATTTTCATAAACGTCCCCGAATGCTGAAATAAACATCACCAACGCTTTTGGAATAAAAGAAATGACCAATATTAACTATGCATAAGTCCAATTCTGGACACAGGGGCAAAATGTTAATTTTGGGTCAAAATAGCGTCCGCCATCGGACCCTTTGTATCGAAAAGCGTGCCGAAACCTATGGTCTCTAAAGTCATAAATTATATGTCAACATGTTTGATTTTTTTGATACAAACTCAACTGTATATCAAATTTTGGATTTCGATGAGCCGTGCATAAATTTGCCCGTTGAATCGGATCATAGGGCCCGCTAAACGTCGATCCGGTCTACTCTCTCAGAATTGGACCAAACTTGGCTCACAGGAATAGAAAAATAAAACGAGTCCAATTGCGCAAGTTTTATCGCAATGTGACGAACATGCACAAAGTAATTAAGATTTTTTAAAATGGTCGATACAAAGTTCTTCGACGGATACGTGTCGAATTCGTCGCATACATGCAACCAATTTAAATTTCGTTAAGGCCCACACGTCCGTAATGTCCGTACTTACCTTTCGATGCCCTTAGGTTGCGACGAAGTCGTCTGGGTTGTCGGGGTGGACCCCATATCGAGAATTTTTAGTTTTAGAAAACTATTTTTTTGCGATTTTTAAACTGATTTATCATGAAATCTATTATAGAATAAATAAAACTTATTGAACGCTTTAATCTCGATTATATTGACTACAATTGTCTTAAGATCGATTTATTAAATATTTTAAAACCTGTAAATTTTTGGTCTTCTAAAATAGGGTTTTAGTCATGAAAATTGTCAAATTATGAGGATGAGATATGTGGAATTTTGTGATTTTTTAGAGATTTTACTAACGATTTGATGCAATTTGATCAAAAAATGTTGAAGGGAATGGTAGGGGTCATATGGGCTATGCATACGAATTTATTGATTCGAGAACGACTGAACCAATACGAAGAAAATTGAAGGAAAACTAGAGTACCTCGGTTTGCATTGTTAAACAGAGCACTCTCTCTTTCTGGCTCGTACAGGCGGCCAGCGATGATCCACGATGATGAGCGGCAGTTGCAGGCGGCACAAGGGTCCGAAGAATTTGTAGGAATGTCTGGGACACTCTGGTTCTTGGGAATTTCGAACACGAGGTTAGGTTTTCTTGGATTTTCTCAAAAAGTTTGTGGATGGGTTGGTTTATACATACTGAAGTTTAAATCCAAATTCCCTTTGATTTAGACTTTGAGTTCAGATATGATTTCATTTGGAGGAGGATATGATCAGTATTATGTAGCAAAAAATTTGGTCCAATTTGATTAAAATTGCACCATAATTTGAGGTTATCAAAGTCTACAAAAAAAAAATCCTTTTTCGAACACAGGGTCCGCTCGAGAAAAAGAAGAAGGAATAATGTGCGATACTGTTCACTTCTTGAATTTTTTAACCTATTGTTTTATACCTAAAATCCCAAATCTAAAAAATATTATATTCCTAAAATTTTTGAAAATAAAAGCATAGTTTTATTTATAGAAGAAACCATAATATTTATAATATTACTTTATCAATATAAATTGTGTAATAAACTCTATATATATAACATATACTTTAATCACCAAAAATAAAACATGCTAATAAACCTAAAATATTCTAAATATTTTAAAAATAGAATAAACAACCCAAAATATTTATAACCTATTTTTTTAGAGGTATATATTTATTTAGTATAAATATACCCGATTTACTATTTAATAATAAATTAAAAAAACATTTACTATAATACATAATTATCACTAATATGACCAAATGTGATTAAATGAGAAAAATTAAAACTAAAACAACTAAATAAGTACTTCCTTGGTTTTTAGAGGGCTTATAGCTAATGTGCTAGTTACGGCACACGACTGCACTAGCAGTGCCATACTTTCTAGTCAACATGCCTAACAAAACTTAGCCATGAGTAAGACTATTTTTATACAAAAAATATTGTTTTAAAATATAAAAAACTCAAAATTGTTATTTTAAGCAAAATATAAAAAAAATTCTTTGAAAATTTTGGGGCGTTAACACGTATTCCATGGTCTCTAACACATAAAACGTCGCTGGTCATTACAATAACGACGTCTCTTAACGATGAAAGCACGACACTAATTTTCTTGTTGTTAGCGACGAGGAGCTGATAATCTATGATGTCACTATTCGTTGCTAAACATCGTTGATTATTAGTACTTAGTGACGTAGTTAGCGGCATTTTGCTACGAGGATGCTGACATGGCAAAATTTGTATGTCAACAGTTTAGTGACATTTGGAGACTGCTTGCGACGTCGCCGATACATGCTAGCAATGTTCCGATACACGATTAACAATGTTACAGGACATCGCTAGCCCTCCCCGAATGTCGCTAAGCATCGCTAAACTGCAAAAGAAAATA
This sequence comes from Iris pallida, assembly GCA_029216955.1. Lineage (NCBI taxonomy): Eukaryota > Viridiplantae > Streptophyta > Magnoliopsida > Asparagales > Iridaceae > Iris > Iris pallida. The sequence continues at coordinate 3,405,225 of JANAVB010039620.1, forward strand.
AAAACAGAATCATATTTGTTTGTTTTTCATCCAGAATCTACTTGCAGTTTAAATCACGCTTTGTAAATAGTAGACCCGGAGCAACCCTCCATAGAATTCTCTGGGTTCACCGGCCCTTTCTGTGGGACACTCGACAATGGTAAAATATATAGAATTATAATATGTCATCCACAAAGACAAACGAAAAAAATGTTTAAATGATAAAAATGTTCCAATAATCAAATAAATAGAGTTAAATGAATAGCCATAAATAGCTGGGTGGAGCCAAATCCACTACTAAACAACTATAAAAAGAGTTTCTAATAATCAAATAAATAGAGTCAACACAACACATACTGTCACTAAATGTATAAAATAAATATATAATGACCCAAGAATGGGTAAGCAAAGCCTAACACAACACAATATGTACAATGAAGAACTATGACTGATCAGCAGCAAGAGGAGAAGTAGGGCCGTGCATCTGGGATAGCATGAACTTGTACTGCTGTGGTGTAAATGTCACTGATAATGACTCATCAAGAGAAGGAGGAGGAGGCAGTGGAATCAAAAATTTTAGTGTAAATGCCGACGCACTATCAGGATGCGTCTGCTCTATGGCCAGTGGTCTAGAATTGTATGAATCCATAACAGCCGTCAGCTTCAAAATCCGATCGCTTATAGCCAGTTACGTCTCCTGTACCATCTGAATGGCACGATTGGTCCTCTCACTTATCTTCCTCATGGTCTCCTGCGTCTCCTCTTATGGTACGCTCGAGCATATCAAATCGTGTGGTGAGCGCCATATCGTCCGTCTGCGACTGAGACTAGGGCTGCTCCGTAATCCTCCTCAGTATCTCGTCGTGCAGCTTACTAACCTGGCGACGCAAGCTCTCCTCGACTGGGGCCAATTCCTGTAAGGTTTTGGAGAACGTACACTGGCAGAGGGGGCCCTGGATGGCTATGTCATAACAAAGGCATCGTAGGATCCCATACCGTAGTACGTATCCCTCTAAAGACCACCAATAATGGTTATCGAGAGCTTGTCCTCTAACTGAGGTGCAGAGGGCTGCAAGGAAGTACCCCTCCCTCCTTTTGTAGGTGCACTAGCACTTGTACGCTCATGTAGCCTAAGAAACTCATCCTAGAAAGGTAAGCATCTTGGTAAGCAGAATATTACTATCTAATCGTCGTAGTTGCTAATGTCTTAGGTACTTATTAATAACTATATGGATATCAACTGCATATTTTCTAAGTTATATTAAAGTTAACAAAACATAAGTAATACTTACATAGCTCTGCATGGACCTCTCTTATCAGTGAGCTTTCTGTCCTTTCGATGGGTAGCCAGGAAGACGATCACCACGTTGGCGTCCTCACCCTTTTGTATCTGTTAAATTTTTTGTTTGTTATTGAAATTAAATATTTTGTTCCTATTTATTAAAATAATATATATTCAATAATACCAGACGACGAAAATATTTTGTCATAGGAATTGAGCCACCACACCACTTTTGTGCCTTTGTCCTAGTCGCGTTCGCCTTCTCCGACCTTTCATTGCACCTGGGATCGTCGAATCTAACCCTTATCGCAGTCCACTGCTCGGGCGCGATCCATCCTTGGATTGGTCTTCCGGAGGGCTTTCGAGCCTTTTGGTCGTCGATCGCATCACGAAGCAACTTGGGGGCAACAACATGAAATTGCTTCTCGATTATCTCAGCCCGTTGTGGTGGATAAAATATGTTTTCTATAAGAAGTAAAATAGTAAGTTACATAATATGCATAAAAAATGATTGATATTAAAAGCAATATACTTTAGTTACCTTGAAGTGGATAAACCAGAATGCCTTCCTCTCGTCCGAGGCATTCGAGTAGTCGATCCAAGGGACACCGTAGTTGGAACTCAGAAATAGCTCCAGTACCTTTTGTATAGACGGGAGATAATATCTATACAACGATAATTATATTCATTAATATATAGATATATGTATAAATTAATGTTAACTAATTGACTTACTTTACCTGTTTGCTTAAATCTTAATCCTCGTCTCGTCCGGAGGTACGCATAAAGGATCGCTCTGATACAGAGATAGAGTAGGGTCGACCTCCTCCATCTGCTCCTGTCTCTATAGTGCCATCAACAGGAGGAACGGTGGACAGGAGAGTAGTCTCATGCCTGGAACTGCCCGACCCAGGAGTACCACCACATACCATCGGCACAGTCAGAGATGTAACTGGTCGGTACACTAGAGTACTCGGAGATGAGGGTCCGAAACCATTATCCTATAACGGAGGAGTAGTCCATCCACCGGTGCAGCCTCTACCGACCAGGTGCTCCTCTATCTTGGGACCAACCGAGGTATGATCCTTTTCGTCCTGCCATACCTGATAATAATATATTAATAAAAAATAGACGTATATAAGAAAATATAGATCAGAGCAACCCTCCGTTGAATTTTTATTGGTTTAACAAAACGACAGTACATTTCACAAGTCTAAATAGATGTTACATGACAGTTTTTACATTTTATTTTTAATCATCTTCTAAAAATTTATCTTTTTCGTTTTTCTCGTCCTTATCTTCCTCTTCATCCTCATCTTTGCTTTCTTCTACTTTATTTTTTTCTTTGGATACTTCTACCTCTTCTATACAATTAGTATTGTGTATGAGGAACTTTCGTTGAGTCCACATCAACTGTATTTATTACAAGAGGTAGCTGGTCCTCCTGATAAGCTATTTCGTCAATATCGTAGGTATTTTTGGCTTTAAACTTACATACTGCCCACCGGTCCAACCTCGTTATTTTTCGTCTAGGATAAGTAGTGAAATAAATGAGTTGAGCCTGAATTGCTATGACAAATGGTTTGTATCCTTGATATCGATGCCGGTAGTAAATATCCACAAGACCATGCTTATCAATTTTCTAACCTTGACCTTAGATCGGATCGAACCAATCACACTTGAATAATACGATCTTAGCAGGCTCTATGCTATAATTATATGTCAACTCCTCAATCTCCCGTAAAATGCCATAAAAATCATTGCCTTAATTGATATTATAGATTTGATACACAAACAACTATTTTTGTACAATCAAGATCCGAAAAGCTCTCTCTGATTGAAGGATTTGTTGACTTGAACCTAAACCCATTCATACAATAGCTTGGCCAGATTTTTGACATAAATTGGCCCCTTGGCTAGAGTTCTAATAGATTCATTCTCTAGTGTTGCGTCTGAACGATCGACCTAAATACCATAAGACAAGAAATCAAGTTCAATATTCCGTTAATTATTATGTAAAGTGCATATACAAAAAGTAATTATCGAGCTCCTTACATATGCACTCGACCATGAAGGGAAATGATGTTTTATTTCCTGTTCTAGTTCTTCATAAATTAGGTATTGTTACTCGACCTCACCTCATCATTAAATGTACTGAAAAACAATAATACTTCGACCAATTAGTGTAATAATAATATTGGATACTATTATATAGATGACGTAAACATGAACATATTGATTACTTATCCCTTGAGCTTCTCCACTTCATCCTCATTGCAGTTGAATAATATATACAACTAAGTAGCCCTTAGATTGTCGTTATTCAGACATTCCTTCTTTATTTCTCCCAAAGGCTTTTTGAAAGCATTGAAGAATTTCAGTAGTGAATCATTAGATTCATGATATCCATCGTTGTTTCTTGGAGCTCTTACTCTATTAGTAGCAATATGTGGCTTGAAATACATAAAAAAAAGTTTGTAATATCCGAGAGAAGATAGGCTTCACAATTAGAACCCTTGACCATAGCTTGTTTTTCACCTTTCTCTTAGGTGGTTTAAATGTCCCTCAAATGGGTACATCTATCGATAATCGAAGGGCCCACCAATACGTGCCTCATAGGGAAGATGAATAGACAAATGCTCCATGGAGTCGAAGAACCCAGGAGGGAACACCCTCTTAAGCTTGCTAAATGTTACTACGATGTCCTTATCTTGATTTTTTAGATGCTCGATGAGAAACTTAATAGAACGAAGATCTCTGAAGAATATGCTCAGCTCTGTCAATGGATCCCAAATGACCTGCGGTAATAATTCCCGAAATGCAATCAGAATTAACCTCTTCATAAATACGTGACAGTCGTACCTTTTTATACCCATCAGTTTGTTTTTCTTTGGGTCGATTCATCTTCTTAAATTTGACACATACCTGTCAGAAAATTTTAGGCCCTGAATCCACCTACAAAGTCTCCCTTTATCCTCCCTGTCCAGTAAAAAAGTTGCCTTAGGCTGCTTATACTTCCCATGGCCTTCCTTTATCAAATGTAACGCAGGATGTCTGCATTTATCTTCCAAGTCCAACTTGGCCTTGGGATTGTCTTTCGACTTTCCTTTTATGTCTATCATAGTATTAATTATGTTGTCAAACATATTCTTCTCGATATGCATGACATCAAGGTTAGGTCTGATCAGATTGGTGCTCCAATATGGGAGGTCACAGAATATATTCCTCTTCATCTAGTTATGAGTGCGACCAAATCCATCACACTTGTACCCCTTTGTTGGCTCTTCGATAACACTTGACAAATCTTTGACCTCCTCCCATATCGTGTCTCCAATCTATCTTGGTGGTGGATTGGCATGCTCCATAACACCAGCAAGAAAAGCATTCTTGTTCTTCTAGAATGGATGAACCTTCGACAGGAATTGTCGATAACAATCGAAGAAGCACGGTTTCCTCCATGTTTTAAATGAAAACTCTTCGTACGGTCCATGCAATACGAACATAAAAGATGACCATGAGTGCTCCATCCTGATAACATTCCATAGACCGAAAAGTTATTGATGGTCCACATAAGTACGACCCTCATCTAAAAGTTTTGCTTTCTGGAAACATGATACGTGTTGGCGCCTACTTCCCACAGCTGATTCAACTCATCTATCAATGGATATAAGTACACATCGATGTTCCTCTTCGGATTGTTCGGACCCAGGATGATAATAGTTAGGAACGTATAAGGAGTCTTCATACACATCCACGATGGTAGGTTGTACGGAGTGACAATCACAGGCCAACACGAATTTTAGGAACCTTTAAGTCCAAACGGATTAAAATCGTCAGAGGAGAGCCCTAATCTAATATTACGTGGATCAAAAGCAAAATATGGATACTCTCGATCAAAGTGCTTCCATGCTTCTCTATCAGATGGATGATCCAATACTCCATCGAACTCTTTTTGCCTGTGGCAACTTATGTTTTCGATAGTCTTCTTCACCATAAATAACCTCTGCAACCACGACGACAAAGGCAAGTAGTGATCAGCACCACAAAATTTTCATACATCTTCATCCTTTTCGTCTTGTAATACAATATATATTCGTTGCGACATGCATCAATTTTAACATATCCTATCCAGAACGATCTCACAATTCTCTTAGATTGGTAGAAGTCTGTAGGTAACTTGGCACTCTCTGGAAAGATCTCTATAATCAACTCGATGATTCAGTTGTAGCATTCTTGAGACATATTAAAATCGGACTTGATGCTCAGCAGTCTTATAACCACCTCCAACGGTGATTGATCCTCACAACCAGGATACAAAGGAGTCCTTGTATTCTCCAGCAACTCCATGAACTTTGCAGCATCAACATTCGGTGCCTCCTCAGCCGCATCATAATTGTTCGAATTGAATCTAGGCCCCACAGCATCGAAAACTATATTCGCCCACCCTTTACAGTAATCAGCATGGTCATAGAAATCCATATACGGCTCCATATATGGCTCCAGCTTCGATGCTAAAGGCACAAGTTCTTCGTGTTTGGTCTACTAACAGTAATTCGGTATGCATCGAGTACAAACGATATATCATATCCACATTTGGATGATATTTCAAGTTACGACATCTCACACATGTATACTTAAGTTTGGTATAGTCTATGTACTAAAAAAATGCCTTTGCGAACTGCAGAAACCGTTTGACCCCTTGTATATTCATTCTGCACACTGTACATGTCATCAAATCAGATTGTACATCCATAAACGATGTCACAGATAGTAATTCATATCATTTGAATATAATTTTACAAATATGGATACATATTATTCAAGTATATTGTCCAAATGGATGTATAGATGGATACACATGTTTATCAAAAGTAACAAATCTTACTGATGCATGAGTATCATAGTGATGATACGTGAATATGGAGTGTCCATATCCTGATTCATGAGTATCTGTTTTATAATTCGTGACTATCCGAAAACTAGACAAAAGGACAACTCCGGTTTTACTATTAAAAAAGTGTCGTCACGTGTTCAATGTCAGCCCTTCTTTTCAAAGAAAATTTACTTTTGCAAACCTTTTAAGGCTTTCAGGGTTCTACAAGATTTTTGAAAAATACTATAAAAGGCTAAGTATTATAAATTTTCTTTTCTACGACCATTTGTTCTTTATTTTTTTAGAGTTTTTTACTCCTTTGGTTCTTTGTCTTTTCTCTTATTTTTTGAAAATTTGTAGAACTCTAAAAGCCTCAACAAGGCTTACAAATGTAAATTTACTTTTTTAGAAAGGGACTGACATGGACACTTGACTTCGGGCTGACATGGACACTTAACATAAGAGATAATGATATCTCTGTCATCATGTGTTCCTTGTGAGCCCACAAGGAACACTTGACCTCGGAGTGTCCAATATACACATATAGGTGTTAATGCCTCACTCTTAATACTCCGACTTCAAAACCTATCATATTCTAGGGCACTCACTTTTAACACTCAGATTTTATATCCTAATATACCCTCACCTATGGGTATACTAAAATAAAACTTGACATTACGATACCCACTATTCAATGGCATTACCTAAATATCTAAGACACTAACTCTTTCCCAGAACGAACCTTCAAGCCTATCTTCACACACTAAACTAGGAAATATACTAACACTCATTTCACGATATCATACTAACGTATCCATACTAACTCATTTATGTATTTATGCTGTGTCATAGATATATGTAAGATATGTGGGTCTATGTTGCATGGATACCTGTGCCCTAATCCATATATAACATGTACCCATTATAAAATTATGATAATTCCTACACACCTGCAGCTGATAACTCTGGCCCATGCTTAGGCTCCAAAGGGACCCAAAGCATGATTGAAAGTGATTTGGTACATCGTTTCGAACATAATTTATATGAGAAAGTGTCATTTCTTTGTTGCAGATCATTTCTAGAACTTTTTGGAACCTAGTTTCTCAAAAGAACATGTATATATATATATATATAATTTTTTTATATATATATATATATATATATATATATATATATATATATATATATATATATATATATATATATTAAGATCTAATATATATATATATATATATATATATATATATATATATATATATATATATATATATATTAGATCTTAATATATATATATATATATATATATATATTTTTATATATATATATATATATATATAAAATATATATATATATATATATATATATATATATATATATATATATATATATATATATTAGATCTTAATATATATATATATATATATAGATATATATATATATATATATATATATATATATATATATATATATATATATATATATTAGATCTAAAAAAAAATATATATATATATATATATTTAGATCTAATATATATATATATATATATATATATATAGATATATATATATATATATATATATATATATATATATATATATATATATATATATATATATATTAGATCTTAATATATATATATATATATATATATATATATATTTTATATATATATATATATATATATATATATATATAATATATATATATATATTATATATATATATATATATATATATATATATATATATATATATATTAGATCTAAAAATATATATATATATATATTAAGATCTAATATATATATATATATATATATATATATATATATATATATATATATATATATATATATAAGATCTAATATAATCCATGTTCTACCCATATTGTAAATTATCAAAAATTTCTATATTTTGAATAAGTTTTGTGCATGTATCCGCATCCACGTCCCATGTAACATAGGTGTCGGTTGATCAGGTTAGTTTATTGTGTTTGTATGTCCGTGTTCGTATCCATGTCTGTGTGTCAGCATGAGTGAGATAGGGTTAGAGTTACGGTTATACCTGTGAGACTTGTCTCACAGTATCGGTATTTGTATACGGATACATGAGTATTTACTGATTTATTGATTACTAACTATGATTATTTCTGTATTATTCGAGACTGTTAGAATACCTATTATCATTGCCATAGATCTGTGTTAGGATTGGCATGTAGAACGGTGAACCCGAGAATTTCTCTAAGTAAAAAGATTTTATACTTTTCGGATCATTCCTCTGTAATCCGCGAAAGTCCGACAGACAATCCGACGTCCCCATATTAGACGCAAAATCTTTTTGTGACAATCCGAATCATTCGTCAAAAATTTGAGGAAATCCACTGGATAATCCAACCATCAGTGGGAATGAGATATTTTGATAAGTAGTGTCCTGATTTTGATGAATAGTATTGAGACATTCTTTCGTCCAGTGGTTTCTTGGTTTTGATATGTCTAATTATTCATTATTTTCTTGGTTTTCTTTGATGAACGGTTCAGATTAATCCTGATCGAGTCGCGGATCGTGATCGGATGGTCATGATTAATTCCCCTTCTCTATATATACGGGTTTGATTTGTTTCAAAGTTGCTTTTAATTTCTCTCTCTACTCTTCTTCTCTTCTCGTTTCTACTTCGTATTCCTCTAGAGCTTGGATCTTGGTTTTGAGACCTCAGAGTGTGGTTTTTAAATCCCACTTGGTGGTGGAGTAGAAGAGTTAGGCTAGGAGCTATCTTAGGCAAGTATATCTTGGCGAACTACTGAATATTTATTATTTTACTGCTATTTTAATTTGGTAGCTTTGATAGTTTATTATTTTCTAGGACTTGTTTTACTAAAACTGTTTCCTCGATATTTTGTTATTTTCACCCTCTCGGATTTTGGTATGAGCTAGGTTTTGTTTTTCCTTCGATATCCTGATATTATTTTAGTTGGGAAACTCGATGTCGGTAATAATATGAAAACTTCAACCACTAGACTTTTTCCATTGGTATATGAGACTTACATGCAATATTTAGTATAGCTGGACTAGAGTTGCTGAGATTTGGGATCGAATTCTGGCCCTGGAGAATTATTCTTACATTTACTGAGCTTTTTACACGTTTCGGGTCATCCTTTATAAACCCGCAAAAATTCATCGGATCTTCCAAATGGCCCATTTTATGTGCAAATACTTGCTGTGACCGAATGGAACATCCTATGAAAATCTGCAGCAATTCGACGAATCTTTCGAATGGACTGCCAAGGGTATTTCTTTCATAATTTATTGTTTAGTTTCTGGATTTTCTTTGATAGTATAGTTCTTTATATGCCATGCCATGTTTCCTGCCTTATACTGCCATGTTTACCTGGATTCCTTATACATATTCTTTTCTTATCTTGATAGTAGCCCATCGTGGCGCACTCTTGCTTCATGTATATGCTTAGCTTGATATAATGGCTCATCGTAGCACACTCCTATTTCGATACCTGTCTTGTCTTATCTTGTCTTGTCGTGTCTTATCTTATCTTATTGTGGCTTGTTATAGTGCACTCTCTTTCTTATCTTGCTAATAGTCCAGTCTTTCATGTCTTATGTCTAGAATGGATTTTGCAGAATTTCACACCCAAAATCTTGAAAGAAAATATTAAGGACTAAACAACTAGTTGAGTACCTAGATGCATTATGAGGGAAGAATTTTTTGATTGCATGCAAGCCCTTTGTTCCGGCCCCAACCTAAATGGACTTGTAACTATCTGTCATGATGAGCACACTTTCAGCGCATAGTCGAGTGTTGCACCTTTATATGTCTATAGGATACATTTTTTTTCCTGGGTGATATATCTTCTACACACCTATACTTAGTGTAGAAGCATGGAATTTCGGGCGCATCCAAGGTCAGAACTCCTATACGTCCCCAAGCGCTATGTGACCCAAAACATCATGCACCGAAAGACCAAAGACAGAATATTGGCACATCAAAAGATAGCAAAGAAAAGAGGCAGATGAAGATCAGATTTTTATTTTATATGAAATACTATTACATGTCCAAGCTATTTGTTACAATAAAAAGTCTACTACAAAGAAGCCTAGCCTAAACTATAAACTGGGCACATCACTCTGACATCTCAGCTAGGCGCATCACTCTGACATCTCAGAATAGGCACATCATTCCTCCTCATCAGAGTAAATCACTTCCTCGTCGAAGCACGGGTGCTTCGACTAATAAAGCATTTATTTAGCAGAACGCGGGTTGGCAATCAATCGAAACCTGGTGGCTCTTCCAGCATAACAGAAGTCGGGGCACGATGATCCCGATCTTTGGATGCAACAGGCACCCAATGCTATCTCGTACAAGAACACTACCGATAAGGGGTTCGAACATAAGCTGTTGTGTCCATAGCTCTTCCTGCGCATCTCAGTCTTCTGAAAGAGTTCATCGTCAAAGCTTCTTCAAACGAGGAGATCTACAGCCGACAGTGCAACCTTTTGCCAAGTTTATCTTTATTGAGAGAAATAAGAACAAATTCTCTTTCACCACTACGATTTATAGGCCGGGGCAAATCACACCCATTCGCCAAGTGGTAAACTTGTCCGAAGTTAGTGCAATAAACCTGCATTAATGGTGATGAATCTGCCATCTCAAATTCAGCTAAGTCAAAGAGTCATCAATGTCTTGAAAGACTCAGCAAGACTAACCAAAGGAGATACATCCTGTAGCAGATGTACCCCTCAGCACCATGCACTCCATGCTGATACGCCAACTGGAGCACAGACAGATGGGCCCACATAAGCTCGTCGCCCATTAAAGTATTTAATGCTACATGATAAAAATGACAACAACATACATCTCGAAGTCTGAGCAGTCAGCTTTTGCAGAAGACAAAGAGACGCAATCATCACCCTTTTGTTGGTTACAGCTGTGCACTGCCACTTGGCCGACTGATCACTCCTATGCACCTCAATAGCCATGCGCCCGATCCTAGGCGCATCCGCCCAGATCAACGCACAAAGATCTTTGAGCCATAAACACGTGCCATGTGTCAGTGACTAAGTTCTGCCTACGAATGGGTGCCAACCACCGAAGATCTCAGAAACAACCAAATCTCAACAACTGCCACGTGTCAGCTCCTTCGTAGATCAATACTGCAGTTCAAATAGATTTAGCTCCAGCTCTCTGGCGCATCGACCATGCGCCCAATAAAGTCAACCATGTGGCGTCCCAATGTGCAAGTTCTCCATGCATACGTCGTATATGCGCGCATAAGTAGATCATTCTGCTGCGTATAAATAGAAGGATCATTTCTTCATTCAAGCTCTCGAAGCCCCTATTCTTGAAAAATTTTCAACCATTTCAGCATCCAGAGCACTTATAAGAGTCCCAATCCTCTTCAAGTCGCTGCTTGTTTCAGACCAACCTAGACTTTCAGAGAATTCAAGATTGTAATCAGATTGTCAACGGAGTCAAAGAATTACCACTCGCTCCATCGCCACGATTTCCAGATAAAAAAAAAGTATACTCTAAGGGTTACATTAAAATTCTATATTGTATGCTGTTCTGTTTGTAATTGAATACAAAGTTCATTCCACAACTGGTTTAATGGCAAACAAGCTGACGACTCAGTTGAGACCACTTTCTCATCCAACGAGAAGGTCGTATCGTAATCTGACGACAACAAGCTCGCCTTCTCCCAGAAGATACTGGTGGTATGCCTCAATCAACAGGCATATGAGGGTTTATCTCTGAAGGTAGTGCGAGTCCTTCGAAGCGGTTGCCAAAGCCAAAGAAGATGCCAACTCTGGGTACGCAAAGGCGATGCGCCGAGCACCACAACTGAGTAAGCTACACCGACGCAGCCAATCCTTCGTGCTAATATTCTAAGCAAAAAAAATATTGCTAATGGTGCAGCACATATGCCAGGGAAGTACAGTGCTAACTGCAGCTTCCAACCTTCTTCTTTCCAATCGAAAAAGATACATCGACGGAACAAAGACACAGCCGCTTTCCCGTGCATGAGCTCTGATGTACAGGGAAAGAACTCTGTCTTTGACAAAATCACTCGCTATCAAGGCGAGGAAGAGTTGGATTTTGAGTACTATGCGCCTTTACGGGCTAGTACGAAGAAGTCCATGGCAGCACGGGCCATGCCCTACAAACGTGCTATGCCAGCGACGAACCAAAAATGCACGCTGAAAGTCATGCGCACAGCTGATCGTAAGCTATATAAAGTCGACTCAGGTGCTTTGACACCAGCAACGAGTCAACTCTCGAAGTCCTATTTCCACTTGGGCGCATCCCTTGTGCATAGAACCAAGCTGGGTGGGGCAAATCTTGTGGCTTTGAACCCATGCGCCCATGTAGGCTGTGTGCATGAAGAGGGTTCAAGTCGTAATACAGGTTGCTCTCCCACCAACGATCTGGGCATATTTTGTGTGTTGGAACTAGATTAGGGGGCACAATATTCACATAACCACCACGGCGTTTGGCCTTGCTATACGCCTGAAGCGGGTGCGAATGTAAAACTCTCCTCACAAGATCTACACAATGTGCTCACTCATAGACGTAGATAGGGGAGATGGCCTCCATGTATGATATGCCCCTCACAGGACATACTTGTGCTATGTTCACCATCAATTCCTGCTGTTGTAAAATAACGGCTACACTACTAAGGCAGTCTGTATTCCAACGATTGTAACCAGTTGTACCCATCCAACATCGCCTCAGAAAAAAGGTGCCAATCGACGACGAGATAGAACCTCTAGTCGCCTCATGCCATGTCATCTATAATTACCATGCATCTGGAAGAAAAACAAACACCACCAATTCTTCGACCTTAACTGGTCCATCAAAAAGCTGACTGAAGAAAAACAAAGCAACAGTCTCGCCAACCGGGGTATTCCAGAATTTTTGCTTGAGGAGGAAGATTCTAGCAACGATACAAGCTGGGGTTGATCATACCCCGACAGTCCACGATAATCCCTCGTTCGAGGATGAGAATATCCATCAAGGAACTGATACTGATGTAGCGGGGGTAGCCAGTAGAAGGCATCAGAAGAAGAAGCCCTTAGGCCAAACTTTCCATAAGAAAGCGAGACCGAAAGTGAAGCATCGACTAATCCATCCACTTCTACCCATGTCATGTCTATCTACATGGCAGGGTGTGGCGACGAGGAAGAAGTAGAAGCTTCAGCTTCAGATCTTATACGTATGGATACCTTGAAAGATGGCCTCAACACTTTCTCCATCACCATGCAATCCTTGACGGTGCTTGAGATTTGGAATACTCTGACTTTTTAACCTTTGATAAGGTCACCGACATCTACCAGTCCTGATATTGGGGCTAACGGAGGATCACGTATACCTCCTCAACGGGTATCTTCAGGAACAAATCATTATATTATACCTTGAACATCAGCTCCTTCGGGTACCGAGCTTCATACTTTACCTCCCTTACCTGCTCCTAGCTCTACGAAGGTGCTGGTTGAGATGGTAAGTGTAACACCCCAGTCCCAAAATACTTAGGACTAAGTACATAGACATGCCAGCTGTATACATATGAAGTATACTCCAATGTATAGAATCCCCGTATGTATACATAAGCTGTAAAATATAGTAAACCATGATAACTAAATCTCATCCACAAATAAAGATGAAAGAATTTATAATAAACTTATGAATTGTCATTTACAAGTCGTTGGGCGGAGACAAATCCATTACCAACTAAAAAGAGAGAAATACATAATAAAAGATTTTTTTGGAGCGATACGAAGATGATCCAAGTGCAATCACCTCGAAAGAAGAGAGTAAAACATGGCCTTGGCTAGAGCACCTGTGAAACATCACAAAGGCACACACCTGGAGAGATCACCAGGTCCTCAGAGGGACGAAACTAGATACAAGAAAATACCATGCCATATAAACTGTGATATATAATAGAAAATAAAGGGATGCATGCAATAGGGTGCCTACCAGTTCTACAGTGATAATGAAGTTAAGAACAAACCTTCAATGTGTGTGCACTCTGGCTGCAGGTAGAGAAAACTCAGGTTTGGTCGCACCAGGATACCAGGGACCTCAAAGCATAACATTCATCGAATGTCAGAGGCCAGCAGGATCAGGAATAAGAAAATGCATACGTGGCCCATACGTCAAGGAACTGTCCACCCCACCCAATATCTAGTAGGGTCACATCCATGTCCCATAGAAACCTCTAGTAACTGCCAAGTCCACAAGCATGTAATTCTATTGGCAGTTAATCCTAACCGTCGCACGTCTCATACGTATCGGTGGCCGACCGACTACACGAGTACGTATCCTACATATGACTCATAACATGTGATAAAGCATATGTCAAGGACATATGAGATATACCAATATCTCATCACCAATGGGTGGTCACTAGTCTAAGTCAATGCAAGAAAATAGAACAAAACAAAAAAAAAGACTGATACAGTCGTTTGCACCCAAGTGTGACTTGGACGCACAATGATATAATACTATCAACAGGTAAAAGTGCTAAAAATAAATAACTAAAAATAAGATAAAGCAAATCACAGAGTAAGGTGGCAAGGTATCTTGCCTGGCAGCGAAAATATCAACTCCAAGCAAACAATCACGTCAGCAAGAAATCTTAAAATCTACGAACGACTCGAATGCTGAAACAGACATCAAGAACGTTCCCTGTGTAAAAGATATATCTATGAAACGCTTGTCCAAAAATCTAATTCTGGAATAGGGGCAAAATCGTAATTTTGGGTCAAAATGATGTCCGCCATTGGACCCGTTTTGTACTGAAATGCGTGCCGGTATCCACAGTCTCTAAAGTCGTCAAACTACATGTCTACGGGTCCGATTTAAGGAGACGAACCCAACCGTATATCCAAGTTTGATTCCGACAGGCCGTGTACAAATTTGCCCGTTTGATCGGGTCGCGGGCCTGCCACATAGGTGTTCCGGTTGACCTTCTCAGATTCGGACCAAACTTGGCGTACATGACCAAAAAATGATACATCTTGTTGGCAAAAGTTTCGTCTCGAGTTGACGAACGTACACGAAGTAATTGAGTAATTTACAAAAAGGTCGATACGGCAATTTCTGACGGCTACGCATCGAATTCGTCGCACACATACAACCGAGTTCCGTCAAAGTCCACACATCCGCGAAGTCGATACACACCTTTTGATGCTTTTGGTTCGCGACCACGTCGTCCGATTTGGCAGAACGCACGTCGTATTAAGGGTTTTTAAAAAATTTTAAAACTGTTTAAACATAGATTTTCCTGGTTTTCGAAAATAAATAACTTGAACCACATTTAATGAAAACAGAAACTAAAAGAAGGATTTCAATCTCTGTTAGGTTTTCTATAATACTGTTTAATCAGATTTTCAAAACTGTTAATAGGTTGACGAGGATTTGTCCGCAAATAGGGATTAATGGGCTGCTTTACGTCCTATTTTCGAACAAGATTTTGCCAATTTTGGCGTCGAGTTTTAACTCGATTTTGATTAGGTTTAACCCAAAATTATTCAATGGGGTCGAAGACCTATAGGTTGTATTTCCAATGCACAAATTCGTTGGAAAACGATGGTGAGACGGAGGAGAAATTTACCTACGAAGTGTGCTATCGCAACTGGCACAGTTGCGGTCTGCTCCCTGATCGTGCGCATTCCTAGCATTTGTAGTCGGCCTTCGGCAGCCCGCGCGGTGGCGCGCAGTCGTGGGGGTGGCCGCCCAAGGTTGGTGAAGGTGGGGGTTGAGTTAGGGTTTGCGGTATCGACTTGTTTCCATTTAGATGTATATATATATATATATATATATATATTTATATATATATATATATAAATATATATATATTTATATATATATATATTTATATATATATATATATATTTATATATATATATATATATATATATATATATATATATGTTGTGGTCGGTTACCAGGGGAATGAAAGGGTCGCGGGTTTCAGTAATTCGTCCTCTCGCAAGACTTTCGTACTTTCGTAATCTCGCGAGAATTTGGCTGTGGCTTCTTTTTCATATATATATATATATATATATATATATGACACCGGTCGCGGTGCAGGATGCCTGCACCCCCTCCCTCGTCGGCCGTCCGCCCTGGAGGCCCTCCGTACCCTTTCCTCCTCGGCCCTCCGCCGGTGGCATTCCTTGTCCCGCCCGGATTGCCCTCCTCTGCCCTGCCGCCCCTTCTCCCGTAGCTCCTCTCCCTCTTTTCCCAGCCTTCGCTTCGAGCTCCCCGGCACCTCCCTACCGTTATCCGGCGCTGTTCCTCCCCGGTGGTCCCTGCTAGTGCCGCCGTCCAGCCCCCTCCTTGCCCGCCGACGGATCTCGCCGCTCTCTTCCCTTCGCCGGCTGCAACTAAGCTACCATTCTCTCAGTATTCCTGGGCCGCTCCTCGCCGGTGATCGACCCCTTCGAGGTGGGTCAGGCGCCCTCTCCCTCCTCCTCCTCTGCCTTGTCCTCCCCCCCGGGCTCGGGGGTCGTGCCCCCTCCCCTCTCCGCGGCTTTCCTCCTCTGCGCCGTATCCCCCTCCCCCCTCCCCGGCGCCCCCCACCGTATCCCCGTCTCTCCCGGCGGGTCTGTGCCCCATTCTACTCGTCGATTGTGCCCTGGCACGTGGCCCGAGCCTCCTCGAGCTGCGCCCCTCCCTCGGGCCCCGTACCCCCCCGAGCTAGCCCCACCCCGTCTTCTCCGCTTCCTCCCTCCGCCGGCCGACTTCTCCGCTTCCCCCTCTCCCTCCTCCTCCTCCGCCTGGACTCCTTCCCCTCTCCCCGGGGTTGTTCCCCCGGGCTCGGGGGCCGTGCTCCCCCCTCCCGCCGTGGCTTTTCCCCTCTCCGCCGTGTCCCCCTCCCTCTCCCGACGGCCCACCCCCCGTTCCCCCGACTCTCTCAGCGGGTTTGAGCCCCCCTCCTCAGCGGATTGCGCCCTAGCTCGAGGCACGAGCCTCCTCGGGCTGCGCCCCCCTCCTTCGGACGACGTGGCCCCCCTCGGGCAGGCCCCCCACCTTGGGTCCCGTACCCCCTAGGGCAGCGGGCGTTCGTTTGAATTTTGATTTTTTTTTCTCGGGGTGCCGCCTGTGGGCCACGTTACTTGCATTTTGTTCTCGGGGTGCCACCTGTGGGCCCCGTTACTTGGTCTGTTGCCTCATTCAATAATATTTCCTTTGAATATATATATATATATAAATATTTTTTTTTTAATATATATATATATATATATATATATATATTTTTATATATATATATATATATATATATATATATATATATATATTATATATATATATATATATATATATATATATACTTACACTAAAAGTTCTAAATAAATTATAAAAAATTCTAAAATAATAAAAAAACCTTTCTAAATATTAGAATATATTTAGCCCAAGATTTACCTATGTTTATATAGGGTGTAGCTATTATCTGCTTGTAATATTTAAAAAAAAAGTTGTTTAGAAATACTGTAGATTAAAAATAAAAGTTCTTTGAAAACTTTTCAAAAATAAAAAAATATTTTTCTGTGTATTAGCAAATAAACTTGTAAGCATTCTTCTATGTATACCTATCATGTAGCATTTGCTACCAAGATATTGATGAACCTAAAATTAAAAGTCAAATGATAAAAATAAAAGTAGCAATTATATTAGTTATTATTAATAAAATAATCAAAAATTTAGGGGGTTTACATCCTACCCAACTTATAAAAATTTCGTCCTCAAAATTAATATAAAACTTAATAATTAAATAAAAATAATGAGGCTGAATACGATGGAAGAGTAAGTATATCGAATCATAACTCGATTCCGAAAAGATGGAAGTAGATATAATAGAAATCCATATTGGCTCCATATCCTACACGATAAGATATTCTTGTTTCAAGGCCCTACCCAACTTATTGAATTTGGCTAACCGTGAAAATCGTTGTTACACAACTTCTAGGAGGAATTTTTTTAAAGGGTGACATGAGAATATTGGGCATTTCTGGCCATAATCACGGATTCCAAGTGAGCATAGTTATTGTCATGGCGTTCTTGGTCACTAACTTCGTTAGGAGAGTTACAACTGTCTAACGTCATTCATATAGGGTTATATTTTAAGAAGATAATAGGCGTCTCTTATTTCAATATAACTAGAACGTCTTGGTCCCATAGATTTCGCTCTTCGACTAACTTGGATAACTGATAGATGAGGTTGGAGAACTTAGGGGACAACTTTCATGGCCAAGAGATGTGAACCTATTACAAGTGTAGAACCTTGCTATAAGACAAGAATTGATAAGTGTTTGGGCCCTATAAGTCATAACGTCTATGGCATGCGGATTGAAGGCTTATTCTTGCTTGAGTGTAGCGCCCTAGTCCCAAAATACTTAGGACAAAGTACATAGACATGCCAGTTGTATACATACGAAGTATACTCCAATGTGTAGAATTCCCGTATGTATACATAAGTTGTAAAATGCAGTAAACCATGACAACTAAATCTCATCCACAAATAAAGATGAAATAATTTATAATAAACTTATATATTGTCATTTACAAGTCGTTGGGCGGAGACAAATCCACTACCAACTAAAAAGAGAGAGAAACATAATAAAATAATTTTTTTTGAGCGATGCGAAGACGATCCAAGTGCAATCACCTCAGAGGAAGAGAGTAAAACATGGCCTTGGCTAGAGCACCTGCAAAACATCACAAAGGTACACACCTGGAGAGATCACCAGGTCCTCAGAAGGACGTAAGTAGATACAAGAAAACGCCATGCCATATAAACTGTGATATATAATAGAAAATAAAAGGATCCATGCAATAGGGTTCCTACCAGTTCCACAGTGATAATACAGTTAAGAACAAACCTTCAACGCATGGGCACTCTGGCTGCAGGTACAGAAAACTCAGGTATGGTCCTACCAGGATACCAGGGACCTCAATGCATAACATTCATCGAATGTCAGAGGTCAACAGGATCAGGAATAGGAAAGTGCATACGTGGCCCGTACGTTAAGGAATTGTCCTCCCTACCCAATGTCTAGTAGGGTCACATCCATGTCCCATAGGGACCTCTAGTAACTACCAAGTCCACTAGCATGCAATTTTATTGGCAGTTACTCCTAACCGTTGCACGTCTCATACGTATCTGTGGCCAGCCTACTACGCGAGTACGTGTCCTACAGTGACTCACAACACGTGAAAAGCATGTATCAAGGCCATATGAGATATACCAATACCTCATCACCAATGGGTGGTCACTAGTCTAAGTCAATGCAAGAAAATAGATCAAAATAATAAAAATGACTAATACAGTCGCTTGCACCCAATTGTGACTTTGACGCAAATAATATAATACTATCAACAGGTGAAAATGCTGAAAATAAATAACTAAAAATAAGATAAAGTAAATTACAGAGTAAGGTGACAAGGTATCTTGCCTGGCAGAGCCGAAATAACAACTCCAAGCAATCAATCACGTCAGCAAGAAATATCAAAATCCACGAACGGCTCTGAATGCTGAAACAGACATCAAGAATATTCCCGGTGTAAAAGATATATATAGGAAATGCCTGTCCAAAAATCTAATTCTTAAACAGGGGCAAAATTATAATTTTGGGTCAAAATGATGTCCGCCGTTAGACCCATTTTGTACCAAAATGCGTGCCAGTATCTACGGTCTCTAAAATCGTCAAACTAAATGTCTACGGGTCTGGTTGAAGGAGACGAACCCAACCGTTTGTCTAAAGTTGGATTCCGACGGGCCATGTACAATTTTGTCCGTTGGTTCAGGTCACGGGCCTACCAAATAGGTGTTTCGGTCGACCTTCTCAGATTCAGACCAAACTTGGCGTACAGGATCACAAAAATGATACGGTCCTATTGGCGTAAGTTTTGTCTTGAGTTAACGAACGGACACGAAGTAATTGAATAATTTATAAAAAGGCCGGTACGACAATTTGTAACACCCAGTTTTCCAAATGAGGGTAATTTTAAAATTTTGTAATTATTATTATTATTTATTAATATTTATTTCACATTATGATTTTTGGTAATTTTTAATAATTTTTAAATTATTTAAAAACTATTTTAAGTCATGACTTGTGATTTTGATGTGCTGCTAGTAAAACCCTAGAGATTGCATGACCTAGATCCTAACCATGTGATTAGGGATATTTAATTATCATTTTTAGCCTAGAAGTAATTTGGTCATTTTGACTTATTTGAATTATTTGATTATTTATTGAATTGGTGAATTCTAGTTTGACTTTGACTTGTTGAGACCTAGTGGACTAGCCTAGAACCTAACCCTAGCTATGGTAACCCTAGTCTAACTTGAGTTAACCTATTTTAGTCATTAGAAGTTAGTTCTAGAATGAAAGGATTAAGTTTAGAGTAAACTAGTCATGACTTATGGTTTAATGCAATGACTTACGATTTCATGACTTAATGACTTGTGACTTAAGCCCATAGCCCAAATAACTAAACCCTAACCCTAGAAATCAGCCCATGGCCAGCCACTTAGGGCTTCACCCTTCCCTATAAGTATTCTCCTAATTAGTTCTTGCCTCTTTTGTATTGAAGGAGCACTTAGAGAATGAAATGTTTGTTAATTCTTCCCCATTCCATAAAATCTTTATTTTAAATCCTTTTCTACTCTAGTTTCTTGCATTAGAGCCTAATACCCTCCTATTTTCTGATTGTGGAGTTTAATCCCAGCTTTGGGATAATTTGGGAGCATTTGGCTAGCAAGAAGGAATCCTCCATTTGGAGCTTTTTCAAGCTTTTTGCACATATAGGTAAAACCCCTTAAATTATATTTTAATTTCATTTTCTTTGCATTTAGGGCTAGATCTAGGAGTTCCCTAGTAGCACCTCGAATTTGGGTGGATTTTGTGTCCGTTTGGTGTCCGTATCGGACACGTATCAACGTATGTACATAGGTGTTCGACGAAATGTCTCTTAGAACTTTTCGTTCTTGGTTTTCAAAACAAAATATATATTTGGGTAGCTAATAATGTGTAGATCATGAATGTATATGACTGAGCATGATTCTGTGGATTTTTCGTGTCCAAAACGGACACGCACCTCATGCACGATACTGCGCACAGGCCCCGTGCGGTGTCTTGCTGCTTGGGTGCTCTAGCGGATACGATACGACACCCCGACACCTGAAAATTGGTGTGTGGGTGCGGGCAATGACTGACACTATGCACACAAAATTTGAGATGATTTTGTTGAGTGGATTGGGAGAAATCCTGACCGCACTGTCTCGACCACACGCACACACGTGCACGTACGAGCCACTATACGCGGTTCGACACGACACCACGGTTCACGTGGACACGGGACAGGTACTTGGACACGTCCCCCTAGTCTAGGCGAACACGTGTGCACGGCCACGTGTCTTCACGTGGCCTGTGTCGTAAGTTGGACACACGAGCACGCGTGCATGAGGACTGGGATTTCTGTTTTCTATCATTTTCGATTTTGGGATTTTGGACACCTCGTGTCCTAATTCTTGGACTCGTGGGTGTCCCATTAGACACGTGTGACATGTCCCCTTGCCTGTACACCCTATTCTTCTATTTTTGATTCGAATTTGGCCTTTGGGTATGTCTCGAACACTGATACACTGATGTATCTGTTGATGTTTCTTTTTAATGTTTTGAATGATGTTTAATTCATTTTAAAATACTAAATTCCTGTTGTTAACTGATGGTTAATATGCTGATTGCTAGTTAATCCTATTTGCTAAGGTTAGAGTTCGTTTTATGGCAAGTTGTTTGGTTTTTGGTGTTCATTTTTCTTCCAATTTCCTGAAATCCTAAACTAATGACTGAGATACTAAGGGGCTCAGCAGGGCAATGTATCAGAATTAGTATAGGATCAATGTATCAGAATCTGGGGCAATAGCCCTATATCCAAGAGTTTTATATAGAGGGTGATGTTGGCCTTAACTAGTATGAGGTTCAGTCAAATGATACTTGGAGTATCAGAGTGTACAAGATACTTAGAGTTGGGAGCTCGAGATTAGACCCTGCAGCAGTAATTAAAAGAGGGAAGGTAAGTGTGACTGATACTAAGTTTTAGCTGATATCACAGGGGGTCGAACAGTATAGGGGTTCATTCTTTTAGATTAACCAAGAGTGGACAGTCAGGTTGTAGTGAGTGAAGGAAGGCTAAATTGGGGGAAATCAGTTACAACTGAGTTGAGCTTTGTTTTTCTAAGTTTGATTAGGTTTAGTTCAGGTTTGGGGTTTGATGTTTGTGATTTTAGTTTGGATTTTGGCTGAAGATAACAAGGATTGGAGGTTCGAAATAAGTTTTAGGACTGAATGTTGTAAACTGGATTTATATTGAGATGGTTTCAGGATTTAAACCTGAGAACTGGATTATATTGTACACTGGCTTATCTACCTGAGAACCTGAGAAGGATATGTGCTAAGATGTTAGTTCAAGGAGGGGAGGTTCATGAGTGAAGGGAATTAGATTGACTGTATCCTGAGATTAATATTATTTCAGTTTTGGATTAAGTTTAGATACACTAAGTTCATTCCACATTTCACTGATTCAACCCTGTGAACACTTGACACATGATCACTATTTTCTTACACTGTTGGTAATCCTGAGGATCAGCTATACATTAGCTAGTGCAAACCTTTTTACTTGCAATGCCCTACCTTGAGTCCAGCTGGTACCTGGCAAGATAAATTCAGTTGTTCACATCTAGTTCTGCCTATGCATATACATGATTTGTGTTCAGTCCCTTATTTTAAGTTAAGTTACATATATGCAATTGTACACATATATGTTAAGACTGTTATGTGAATACTGCCATTTTCTGTGAACACAAACACACCACTACACTGTAAGCTGAGAACATGGTACACTGTTCTCCTAATATCCTACCACACACACATATATGCATGACCCCCTACCTTTCTATATGTATGCAACATATGTAAAATGAATATATGAATGAATAAGGTAGGTATGCCATGATATATGCAATATAGGCAATGCATGTTATGAGTAGAATGAATGAATATATACAAGAATGATGTGATGTAATGCAATGTATACAAGTGCCTTTGCATCTTGTATGAATGTATGTATATACTCATGGATATATAGTTGAGTGATACATATATATGTTGGTTTAAGGCTAAGTTGACTTGGGGGTTATTCACATAGATGTTTAGAGCTTAGCTAGTATATCTCTAGATACCATAGAGTTGCTTGGTCTCATATTATATATATATGGTTAATGTTAGATTGTGTAAATGTTTGTAATGTCCTATATGTATAGGATATAGGTATTTGTGTTATACCTTAGCACATGTGTTAAAGTTGAGTTAGAGTTTGAGTGTAGTTAATGTAGAAATTGACTAGATGGTTAACCCTAGAAATAGCCTAGTTGACCCTTGACCAAGATTTGACCTCATAGTCTAAGTTTGACTGAGAGTTGACCAAGAGTTGACTTTTGACCTAGATTAGCCTAGAAATTATGTAGATTGCATCATAAACTTTATTTACCTTATTTTAAACATATTATAACATGTACTGCTCTATTTAGGACATTGTGACTCCGGTGCAGACATCTGATATTACACTACTCTTTTCAGAGTAGCAGGCGAGTACATTCTCTGATAGTTCTCTCATTTATTTGTCAATTACTGTACTTCAGTTCTAGTTAGCTGTATGTGATTTTCTGTTACAAACATGTATTGTTATTACTGAATCCATGTATATGACACACATACTTACTCGTCTTGCCTCTATTATTCGAATTACCATACAAATCACTATTCGAACCACCTATTCGTATCTTCATGTGCTGGTTGGACTTGTATTCATCTCATGTGTTGGATTATGGATTCATTTGTATTAAACTGGATGGGGAAATACTGATTAGACATGTAGACATATCCCCCTATTCGAATCACCCCTCTGTGAATGATATTCGAACGATAGCCATCCCTCACCTGATCAGTGTGTGGTGTGCCGTATTACCTACAGCCGTTTACATGTCGAACTCGGTATTTTAAAACACACTTAGAGAATTTATTCGAATCATTGTTAGATCATCATGTGAATCATTATTCGTATTACCTTATTCGAATCACCTTATTAGAACAATGATTAGAATCACATTCGACTCTTCTTGTATTAGACTCATATTGGGATTACACTCAACTTATATTGTACCGTCTGGACTCATCATGTTACTCTAGTTCAGCTAGATTTTATTTTACAGTCTTTATTGCCATGATTCTTCTCTTGTTTAGTTACTTACTTTTCTTGTACTTTATCTATCTCTCTATACGATCACCTGAATATAAACTGCCATGTTCATCAATACAACTGTCTATAACTGATTTATAGTTCTCTGTCATTTACTTGGGATTTCTTGATGAATTGTACTCGTTCCTGTCCTGACTGGACCTGTTGAAAATATTACAGATGATTGCCCTGAGGATATTTTCCCTACTTGCCTTGGAGCAAGAGATGGCTTAGCTACCTATGGCCCCGACACTCAGGAGTGATCGGAAGACTAGCTAGTAGACTTGGTTTAGTTTTTATGTTTTAGAACTTGAATTGTAATAACTTGAGATACGAGTTTGTATTTGAGTTTGTTTGAGATATTATTATTTTAGTAGTTTATAATCGTTGTTATTTAGTCTTTAGTTATAAACTTCTGTGTTATCTTATCGTGCTTAGACTGTGATTGAGATTTCATTATATCTATACTTGTCCTCCATTCGGAGTTGAGATTTGACAAGTACCTTATATAATTGCGTGAGTTGTTGATTAGATAGTAACCTAGGACAGCGTTCAACCGCCGACACTGCGGCGCAGGCTGGGTGCTATTACGTATTCGTACCCTCACAGTAGGTGCGGGTCGTGACACAATTTCTGACGGATACGCATGGAATTCGTCGCGCACACACAACCAATTTGAGTTCCGTCAAAGCCCACATGTCCGCGAAGTCTATACGCACCTTTCGATTCTTTTAGTTCGCGACCACGTCGTCCGATTTGGCGGGACACACGTCGTATCGGAGGTTTTTAAATTTTTAAAACTGTTTTAAGATGGATTTTCCTGGTTTTTCGAAAACAAATAACTTGAACCACATTTAATAAAAACAGAAACTAAAAGAAAGGTTTCAATCTCTGTTAGGTTTTCTATAATATTGTTTAAACGAATTTTAAAAACTGTAAATAGATTGACGAGAATTTGTCTGTAAACATGGGTTAATGAGCTGCTTTACGTCATGTTTTCGAACCGAATTTCGCCAATTTTGGCGTCGAGTTTCAACTCGATTTTGATTATGTTTAACTCGAACTTATTCAATGGGGTCGAAGACCTATAGGTTGTGTTTCCAACGCACAAATTCTTTGGAAAACGATAGTAAGACGGAGGAGAAATTTACCTGGAAAGTGTGCTTGTCACTACCACATTTCTAGTTTGAGGGTATTTTTATCATTTTTAAGGTTATTTGAATTTATAATAATTTATTTGAATTTATGGGAATTTTTAGGATTTATTTTGGAATTGTTTGAATGATGGTTGACTAGGTTAACTTTGACTAGCATTGACTTGGTAGACTAATCTAGAAGCTAACCCTAGTTGTGTTTGGACTTGGTTAGGTCATGTAACCCTAGTAAGACTAGAGTTAACCTATAGTTTAGTCATTAAACTCAAGTTAGAATAGAAAGGCTTTTAATCACAAGTCATGACTTATGGTTTTTATCCATTGATATTTAACTTAGCCCATAGCCCAACCCATTATCTAACTCTAACCCTAATTCTATGGCCGGCCAACCCAAGCATTGGGAATCCCCCTATAAATAGTCTCTTCCATTAGGTTAAGCCTCTTTAGGAAAGTTCACATTAGAAAAAGAGGTAAATCCCATCTTTATAAATTCCTAGAAAATCTATTTTAATTCCTTTTTAATCCAAACAACTTGCATTAGATCCTAATTTTAGTATTCTTGCTGTTCATGGAGAATTATTCCAGCTTGGGATCAATTTGGGGAAGTTTGCTAACAAGGAGGAGGATCTAGAAGGAGGCTTTTTCTTGAGGATTTCACCACTAGGTAAATCACCCTAAACTCCATTAAATTCTGGATTTCTTTGCATGAAGACCTAGCCCTAGGTGTCCCCTAGCCATAGGAATTGGTTTCGTGTCAGGGTGGACCCATTTCGTGTCCGTATCGGACACGTATCCGACTGTAGGCTTAGGTGTTTGTCGAAATGCCCCAATGGACATTTCGGTTTGATTTTTGAAAAGCGTTTGAATAGGAATTTAGATCTAGGTATGGGTTGATGATTTCTAGTGGACTGAGTTTGATTTCGTGTCGTGTCGTGTCAGGATCTGGATACGAATACGCGTGTTTCAGCTGTGAACACTGTTCTGCCTCTCGGGGTGGATTCCTCACTGGACACGGCGACTCAGGTCATGCCACTTGGCGTGGGCCAAGGGGCAATAACTGACACCAAGTCCTCCAAGTTGGAGACACTTTCGTATCGTGTCGGACACGTTCTCCAGCCCGTACTGGGTTTGTACTGACTGAATCAGTCGAGTATTCGAGCTCTGATACGCTCTGTTTGACACGACACGAAGACACGTCGATCCAAATCAGGGTGACACGTAGGAAGCCTGACACCTGGCGAACACGTGGGTGTATGCACGAGACACGAAGTGTCCTGTGTCGGGTGCACGACACGCGTGCACTTGTGCACGAGACTGCACTGCTGTACAGTGTCCATGTTGTACTATTTAGGGTTTAATTGATTTTTGGACACGTTGTGTCATTGTGGTGGGACATGAACAGCATGTTGGACACGTGCACACCCTATACTAGGGTTACCAACCCTTAATTTTGCATATTAGTACGTTGTTATGTGTCAAATTCCATTTCCTTAAATTTCTGATACTAGGTTATGTATCCTGTATTTTCCAGTTTTAATAATTCAACTTTGGCAGTTAAATTAACCCATTTAATACTGTTATTAGCATGATTTAAGACCCTAATGTTATTCTCCTACATGTGTTCTAGCTATATGTCAAGTTTGGGTTGTTTTGGTGGTTAATTGGGTTCAAATTGGGGCTTTGAAGTTTTGTACTAAAACTGAAACTGAAATGTTGATGTATTGGCTCCTTTCCTTTCCCTTCCTTTGTCCAAACTGAACTGAATAGGTATTATGAAATTGTTTCCTTCCTTTCACCCATCACTGGTTCTATTTCTGTTGACACTATGGTACACAACACTCCCACACACACAGTTAACTCTTACCCTCTCACTCTCTAACACACACACATATTGACACACACACAGGTTCTCTTGACACTCTCACTGTTCACAGTTCACTCACAGGAAACACACACACACTCACTTGTGTACACACACAAGCACACACATGTTTTAGTCACAAATCAGTTAACAGTTGCTTCTCACTCTACACACACACACATTGCACTCTCACACACACATTGCCTTCCCTCTCTCTATATACACATGTATGTAGATATATAATATATGTATATCTATAGGTATATATGTATTAAGCCTATATATATGTATATATATATATGTGTGTGATGGTTCCTAATTAATATGTACTATAACCTAATGTAATGTATATAAAATATGTATGTATATATCTATGTGATGTGTATGTATCTAAATATATATGTATATTGATAAATAAGTTAGACATGAATGAATGTATGCTAGTTATATAGCATATAGCTATATTGTGATATTGTGATACAGTTAGGATAGGCTTGGTTCAGGCTTGCATAGCCTTGTAGTGGTGTGTAGTAGCTAGTATAGGCTTCTTTAGATCTAATATAGACTAATATGGACTAGTTAGACCTAGAATGACTTGTTTGACCTAGTTTGACCATAGTTGGCCTAGTTTGACTTCTAGGGTTGACCAGAGTTGACCAAGAGTTGACTTTGGCCTAGATTGACCTAGATTCATTTAGAATGCATTGAATTGCATCTTGTTATCATTTTAGACTTGTTGTGACTTGTGCTGTTCTGATTAGGAGCCAGACACCTCTCCTCGGACAGTATATTTCATCCGGACACTCAAATACCAGGCGAGTACATTCTCTGATCATTTCATAACTTGTTAGAATTATATTCCTGCTTTAGATTACTTTACTTGATACTGTCACGACATTATCACGGATTAGTACTATATGGATCTCTTCATGCGATGTTATCCCCCTCGGGAGCATCGGGTATATTGTGTCATGTGCGTTTCACTTTCATCATGTACTCCTGTGCTTTCACCATACATGTACACTCTTGTGAATCATGTACTCTCATATTCACGGAGCCCTCATGTATACTATCATGTGTACCCTTTCATGGGCCTTCATGTGATATCATGTATAATAACATAACCTGCTTAGATCCTTGTGTATTGATTGGGGAACGGGGGAGTGCTAATAGTCATGTGAACAATTCCATAGTAGTATAGATCATGTGAAACTCTTTAGTGTAGATCATGAACTAATCTGTCCTGTTTATATGTGCTATCCTGTACTCTACAACACTAGCCACTATTAGTTCTCTATACACAGTAGCTATTTACATACAGTTCTCTTCTTTTACATTATGTACTTCTTTCAGTTTCATGTATCTTACTCTACTGCATGTTTATATTTTCTAACCTGCTATGATCTGTTGAGATGTATTGTGCTCGCTCCTGTCCTGACTGGACCTGTTGAAAATATTACAGAGGACGAGGAGGAGGCCTGTGTGGATACCTTCTACGGGGCAGCCCTAGGCGACACTTGTGAGCTGTACTCTCAGGAGGACCCAGCTCTAGCTGATGACATTACCCCTATTGCCTAGACTGGCTTAGTTAGGCCTTATCTTACTTATGTTATCTTGAGACAAGTTTATTTAGACTTATTTCTGTCTTTGAGATCTGGGTTGTATATATTATTTCATATTCAGTAGTTGAGACTTGTATACTGGATATTTGCTGAGATGTTATCTTAGACACTTAGACTATTTTGATCATCTGTATTTCCTTTGAGTTCTATATCATATCGTGCTTCTTCTTCCTTAGTTGTGATTGAGTTTACTTTCTGCTATGTCACCCCCATTTGGGGAGTATAAACTGTTAGCATTATATTGTTAGATGTTGTGACCTAGGACAGCGTTCTACCGCTGACACTGCGGCATAGGCTGGACGTACCCACTTCTCGTGCCCTTACTCTAGGGTGCGGGTCGTGACAGTGCTATCGCAACTGCTATTGCTGCGCTCTGTTCTATGATCGTGCGCGTTCCCGGCGTTTGTGGTCGGCCTACGACGGCCCGTACGGCGGCGCACAGTCGTGGGGGTGGCCACCCAAGGTTGGTGAAGGTTGGGGATGAGTTAGGGTTTGCGGTGTTGGCTTGTTTCCATTTATATATATATATATATATATATATATATATATATATATATATATATATACACACACACACATTTGTTGTGGTCGGTTACCAAGGGGAAAGAAAGGGTCGCGGGTTTTAGTAATTCGGCCTCTCGCGAGAAATTGGCTGTGGCTTTTTTATCATATAATTACTGAAACCCGCGACCCTTTCTTTCCCCTTGGTAACCGACCACAACAAATGTGTGTGTGTGTGTGTATATATATATATATATATATATATATATATAAACTTGCACTAAAAATTCTAA
The DNA here is from genome assembly GCA_029216955.1 of Iris pallida. Lineage (NCBI taxonomy): Eukaryota > Viridiplantae > Streptophyta > Magnoliopsida > Asparagales > Iridaceae > Iris > Iris pallida. The sequence goes on from JANAVB010039620.1 coordinate 3,435,102, forward strand.
ATAAATTATAAAAAAAATCTAAGATAATAAAAAGAACCTTTCTAAATATTATATTATATTTAGCACAAGATTTACCTATGTTTATATAGGGTGTAGCTATTATTTGCTACTTGTAATATTTAAAAAAGACAAAGTTGTTTAGAAATACTGTAGATTAAAATAAAAGTTCTTTGAAAACTTTACTAAAATAATAAAAAATATTTTTTTTGTATTAGCAAATAAACTTGTAAGCATTCTTCTATTTATACCTATCATGTAGCATTTTTCTACCAATACATTGGCGAACCTAAAATTAAAATTCAAATGATAAAAATAAATGTAGCAATTATATTAGTTAGAATTAATAAAATAATCAAAAATTTAGGGGGTTGACAGTAAGAGACTTGCGCGATCGCTTTGAAGCGCGAACAAAACAGAAGGAAGGAACGCCAGAAGCTTGGGATTCGACAACCTTATCCTCCCGAGTAGAACAAAGTGGTTTATCCCCCCAAATATAAACCATAAACATTAACACAATTTGATAGGAAGGAGTCTCCCCGCCGACACTTGACCTACTTCCAATCTGTGACGGGACATCTGTCGAAGGAAGACACCCTACTAACAAGTTTGTTCATCGGGGCACTGAAGGGAGTTGCCTACGACTGGTACTGCAGTCTCCCCAACAACTGTATATCCTCCTTCGACGACTTAATGCATCTGTTCCTTGACCGATTCTACGACGGAGGAAAGGAAATGACGATGTCGTCTCTGATAGAAGTGGTCCAAAAGGAGAAAGAGACCGTTCGAGCTTTCATCGAGCACTTTTGTCAAGCCTGTTTAAGGTTACCTCCGGGTATACAAGAGCATGTATTGATAAATTCCTGTAGCATAAATATAACGCCCGCAATCAAGCTCTCGCTCGACTCCGCCCAGCCTCCAGATTGGAGTTCGCCAATCATCTATGTCGAATATGCCGAGAAGAAGGCACGTGACGCTCGGCTTCTGGGTTTAGCTTTCCTGCGTTCGATGGTAAGGGAAAATTTATCCCAACAACAACAGGTGCGAATCGAAGGAAAAGTAGGCATTGACTGTGAATGCCTCGAAAAGTACACAAAGTCCCGCTAAAAAACTACCGCCCGCACCAAGACTGAATGAAGTTTACTCCTTCAATGTAGCTCTTCGAGATGCTGAAGCAAAGCGACAAGATCAAGTTTCCTAATCTAAAGCGTCCCGACGAGGTTGACAGGGTAGGTGACCCGAGATACTGTCACTACCATCGGCTCGTCGGGCATCCGTCCCGAGACTGTTATATCTTGAAGAACTACATAAAATGCATGATCAATACGAATGTCATCTCGCTTGATTATGAAGAGAAGACAGCCTTCGCCAACATGGTGTCACTCTAGTTTGGTAACTTGCTACCTGCTGAAGCTCAAGATGGCGTCGTCCCCATCCTAAAGGCGATAATGGAAGTAATCAACCTTCCAGCAATACGTGACAATGTGAGTGGACTAATACCACTTACGACGTCCCGGGAAGAGATCATGTGGGTCCACCCAGATCTAGCTCCAGAATTGACTCAACTGGGGGTGCATCCTACCTCCAAGACCAGAGGCAAGAAAACCAAGTCTTGTAGAATGGTTTTTTCCTTTCCTAAAGAGGCCCTTTCCGTTCAGATGCATTCACAGCAGAACATTCAGCAAGAGGAGGCTCCGGTTGAAGTGACGCCTCCTGTCACTACCACGGCTGCCAAAGGGGAAGGTGAAGTATGTGTAGGCAACTCTAGAGGGGGTGAATAGAGTATGTGTCGATAATACCCAATTAAAAATAACTCTATTTAAGTCCACCCAACAGAAATAATAATTAGAGTATAAGTGCGGAATATAAATAAAGATCAGAGAAGCATACGCAGGCAAATCAGTTTTTAACATGGTTTTCCTCGTGGATGACTAGTCCAGGCCTGAGAACTCTAGATCAGGATTGAAATCTACTATTTGTGAAATAGCATACAACCACGTGCCTTTACTCAGAAGAGCACGCCAACTTCCTACAGATTCGCAGATGGCGAGACTTGGAATTGTCCAAGTGACTTCTTTTAAAACTCTTGTACACAAACTTCTACTTGACTCGCATTGAGCACCTTGAGGACTTAGGAAGTTTGTGGCTAGTTAGATGAGAAGGATAAGCTCTTGAATGTATAGGCTATAAGAGAAGAGAAGATGAATGAAAATGAGAGAAATCAAGGCCTATATATACTAGTCCAGATAGGTAGAGTTCGGCCAGAACTCTTCCAGATATTCAAATATTTAGCCGTTGGACAGCTAGCAACCAGCAAACCCTAAAATCAGGTACTAAAATTAAGGGGACAGAGTTCAGTTCGAACTCTGTCTCCTAGGGGACAGAATGTTCAAATGGGCTTTTTAGGCTTTGTAGGTTTTGGAGTTTGTTTAGTGGAGCTTGGGTATTAAGTCTAGGGTTAAGATACTCAGTGCGACTCAACTTACAATAGCCTAGACTCAATAAAAGGTAAAAATACAGACTCAGATTATATGTAACAGCAGCACTGTCGAAGCAATCGTCGACGATGTCTATCTTGAACTGATATATGATAACATTGTGTTTTGGAGCTTGATGGAGCTTGATGTGTCAAGTTAGATTATAACAGATATCGTTTTGTTAATTATCAAGATTAGGTTGACTGCGATCCAGTTTGGGTCAACAATCTCCCCCATTTTGATAATTGACAAAAACACGATATTTGTATGTCGTAACATTTTTACCTGGACACATGGAATAAAGATGATAGCTCCCCCATAGATGAACATGTCAGCTCCCCCATAAATAGATATGTCCTGAGACAAGTTATAATCCAAGCCAACACAACATAATATATATAGAAGCTCAAAGCACATATCAAGTATTCCCAAAGCAAATATCAAGTATTCTCCCCCTTTGTCATTTAGCAAAATAAAATAATAGCTCCCCCATAAAATTAGACAAATTGAATACATGTAATCACACAACTAGGAACCATAACCATAAAGAGAGAAAGTACTAGTGGTTTTATACCTCAATACTTAACCAAAGTGCATAGTTTTAACAGAAATACAATGCATGAAGGAAATAGAAATACTACAACTTAAAGTTTAAAAAATACAACATAAAGCAAAATAAAACTATAGCCTAACATCAGCAACATCTACAGGTAATAAAGCACGACCATCATGGAGCACGGGATGGACCAACAGAGTCTAAAGGGTCACTAGCAGAGCGACGAGGGTCAACAAAGGCCACGTTTGGGTCCAGATGCCGTCTGACCCATGTGTCGTCAATACAGTAACCTTCACGATAAGGGTCTCGTACGATAGGAAACGACATAGTAGGATGGGTAGCCAGGGTGTACTGGAGGTCGTGCAGCGAATTACTGATAGTACTCATCTGAATAGTAGTGTGGTAGTCCAACTGGGTCCAGCGATCTTCTTCCAAATGGAAGCGATCGCACAACATCGCCTGGATGGAATCAAGAGTAGCAAGAGGCTTAGGCTCAGGAGCATCAGGAGCATCAGAGTCAGAGGATACATTAGCAGCAATAGTCCTATGTGCCTTGGACAGAAAGATAGGAGCAGGTCGAAACTGAAAGTCATCAAGAGAGATGTTGAAGGCATGGAAAATTTTTGGAAGGTACATGGCACAGACCAAGGATTTTGGTTTTGGTCTCGCACGAATCATCCAATCCATCATCGTGCGAGAAAAGTTGAACGGAAGACAAAAGTGAAGATGATATAGAGCCAATATCTCAAGATAAGTGACTTCATCGGTAGATCCCACTTTGGGCAAGATCGAGGAAAAGATGATCCGATGGAGTTCATAAAAATAGTTGTTGAGATATTTGGCTCGAAGCTTGCGAGGACATGTGTTAGGAGAACACAATGTATCCTTGAAACCCTCAAGAGTGGTTCCACCGGGGAATTGGAACTATCGGGCATCAACATGTTTTTCCCAAGTGTTTGGTTCCGGTAGGTCAAGGTAATCGGCAAGTTCGAAATCGTCAAAAGATATGTCAATGCCGGCGACACGAGAATAAATCCTAGTCTTGTCATGAGTTAAGTTACAGTAAAACATCTGTATGGTATTGAGATAGACAAGAGATGAAGTTGTGACATGTTCATCGAGGCATAAATCGTGAAAAAGTGCGTCATATGCCGAAAAAAATTGTAAAGTTTATCGGATGGCCCGGGAACACACTACGTGAGCGAAAGTCCATGTACCACTCGTTGGATGCGTCCACTAAGACAAAAATTTGCTCATTGTAGGTGTTGGGATTTGGTGGCGGTGGTGGATTGAACAAAGGATTACTAGAAGGAGAAGGATGCGGAGGGTTAGATGAAGATGCCCCTTACTTCTCAACCTCTTTCCTCAGCCAAATAACTTTGGAGCCATTGATAATGAAAAAGATGAATTTGAAAGATATGAAAAATAGTAGTTATACCCTATAAAAGTAGTTGGAGATGGAAGAGATCCACCAAAAACCCTTAAATCTTGAGTTTGGGGAAAGATAGCCCTAAGATTTGAGTTTTTAAGGGTTAGGGTTTGAGGAGAAAGGATTTTGAGAGAGGTAGAAGAAAAGAAAAGTGATGTAAGAGGGAGACAGTTCGGGTATATGAGCAATAGGGCCAGCAGGTCGGGTTAATCATGGCCGTTATATTAAAAATTGGATGGCGAGGAGCAGTTGGGGGTTCTGGAAGCAGGCACACAGAGTTCGGCCCGAACTCTGTGTAGGGCAGAGTTCGGTCCAAGTTCTGTGGCTCTGGTTCCAGAACAGAAAAAGCTTTAAAAAGACATTTTTGAAAGAAAAAATCTTGAATTTAAAATATTGAATGTTACAAGACATAAAAATAGGGTATCTATATAATAAATATTATTTAAAACGATGATCATCAAAGTAAAACTTCTTTAGGTTAGCTGTATGGGCCGGATCCCAGCTAGCTGTAGTCCGAAGACTAGTGCTACCGTGTTGCTTAGGCTTTTACGCTTTGTTGTCAGAAGGGCCCTTTCGGCTTGTACCCAAAGCAATGTTACCGTGAATGATATACGCTTTGTTGTCAGAAGGGCCCTTTCGGCTTGTACACTATTCAGCTAGTTATTTTGTAAAGAAATCTGCTAGCTGATGTTTAGTGTCAATGAATTCTAAGTTAATAGTGTCGTGCTGTTGATGATCACGCAAGAAATGATGTCTAATCAATATATGCTATGTGTGTGAGTGACATACAAGATTCTTGGTCAAATTTATTGCATTAGTGTTATCACAAAAGATAGGTATGTGATTGAATAGTAAGTTATAGTCTTCAAGAGTTTGCTTCATCTGCATAATCTGTGCATAACAACGACCAGTTGTGATGTACTCAGCTTCTATTGTGGATAGTGCGACAAAATTCTACTTCTTGCTAAACCATGAGACTAAAGTCTTTCCTAACAAATGACTCGTGCCACTGGTACTCTTACGGTCGACTTTGCATTGCACAAAATTAGCATCGGAATATCCGATTAAGTCAAAGAAAGTGGTTTTGGGATACCACAAGCCTACCGTAATCGTTCCTTTAAGATATCTAAAGATACGCTTAACAGCGGTCATATGTGATTCCTTAGGATTAGCTTGATATCTAGCACATAAGCAAACGCTAAACATAATATCGGGATAACTAGCAGTTAAATACAATAGAATACCAATCATACCTCGATACTTACGTTGATCGACCGGTTTGCCGCTTTTATCAGGTTCCAGCTTTGTTGTAGTAGCCATAGGAGTGCTTATAGGTTTGATGTTGTCAAGCTCAAACTTTTTCAGCATGTCCTTTGTATACTTCGAATGACTGATGAAGATGCCTTATGAGTAATGTTTGATTTGCAGTCTATGAAAGTAGTTGAGCTCCCCCATCATGCTCATCTCAAACTCGTTCTGCATACACTTGGCAAAATCTTTGCATAGATCCTCATTAGTAGACCCAAATATGATATCATCTACATAAATTTGTACTAATAAAATAATATCATCAAAGAATTTTATGAAAAGTGTAGTGTCAATTTCTCCTTTTGAAAAACCTTTATCAAGTAAGAAAGTACTAAAGCGCTCATACCAAGCTCGATGAGCTTGTTTGAGGCCATAAAGAGCTTTGTGATTTTCAAAACCAGAGGGTTGGTTGACAAAAACCTCTTCTTTAATAAAACCATTTAGAAAAGCAATTTTCACATCCATTTGAAAAAGTTTAAAGTTTTGGAAATTTGTAAAGGCACAAAGCATCCAAATAGATTCAAGTTGTACAACAGGAGCATATGCCTCACTGTAGTCGATTCCCTCCTCTTAGTTGTATCCTTGAGCTACGAGACGAGCCTTGTTGCGAGTGACCGAACCGTCCTCATTAACTTTGTTATGAAAAGCCCATTTGGTACCAATGATTGAATGATCAGCATGTCTAGGAACAAGTTTCCAAACCTGATTTCGTTCAAATTGGTTGAGTTCTTCTTGCATGGCAGATATCCAAAATTCATCGTTAAAAGCTTCTAAAATATTTTTTGGTTCAATTTGAGAAATAAAAGCAGTGCTAGCAATAGAATCTCTTAAAGAAGATCGAGTAGTTACCCCTTTCAATACCTCACCTATTACCAAGTTTTTTGGGAGTGAAGGTTTGAATTAGAAATTCTTTGGTAAGAGCTCTAAAGAACTGGTTTTGGGTTGTGTATCCACAGGAGTGAAAGTTGATGGTTCATCATCATTGAGAATGATAGCTGTACTATTGTCCTCATCAAAAGTTACATTCGTAGACTCTTCAACAATGCATGGAGCATTTGTTGAACACTCTATATCCCTTACTCTTGGCAGCATAACCAAGAAAAAGACCTTCGTCAGCTTTGGCATCAAACTTGCCTAAGTTGTCTTTGGTATTCAGGATAAAACAGCAATAGCTAAACACTCGAAAGTAAGAAATATTTGGAGTTCTACCAAACCAAAGCTCATAGGATGTTTTCTTCGAAATAGGTCGAATCAAAACCCTATTCAAAACATGGCACGCTGTACTGACAGCTTCTGCCCAAAAAAATTTTGGAAGAGAAAATTGATTCAGCATGACTCTAGCCATATCGCCAAGAGTCATATTCTTCCGCTCCACAACACCATTTTGTTGAGGAGTTCTAAGACAAGAAAACTCATGATTAAAGCCATTTAAATCACAAAACTTTTCAAAATCAGAATTTTTGAATTCGTCACCATGATCACTTCGGATATGAGTAATCATGTAGCCTTTTTCGTTTTGGACCTTTTTAGCAAAAACTTCAAAAACTGAAATGTTATCATTTTTATTTACAAGAAAGAAAATCCAAGTGAATCATGAAAAATTATCAACAATAACGAAGGCATAGAGTTTTGCGCCAAGACTGCTTACTCTACTAGGACCAAATAAATCCATATGGCATAATTATAAAGGTCGAGTGGTACTTACAGTGTTGATGGATTTAAAAGAAGATTTGGTAGCCTTATTTTTTTTCATATTCGGTACGTACTGTGTCCTTTTTGAATATGATTTCAGGCAATCCTCTTACAAGCTTCTTGGTAGATAGTCTCGATATGGTGTCCACGTTAGCATGACTAAGATATTGATGCCATAATAGCCTTTCATCTTTGTGGGCGTAAAGGCATTTACCTGCACTGTTAGTATCTCTAGATAGATAGAAAATATATATATTATCTTTCCTTATCCTTTCAAAAGCGATGTCTCCAAATGATCTATCATAGATAAAGCATTTAGTTTTACCGAAGTTAATATCATATCTATGATCAGCAAGATAACTAATGCTGAGCAGGTTATGCTTTAACTCGATCACTAAATAGACATCCTTAATAACGGAAGAAGGAGGATAACCAATTGTACCTTTACCTATGATATAGCCTTTCAGGTTGTTGCTAAAGGAAATATATCCTTCCCTTTTCATCGATAGTGTTGCGAATAGATTAGCATCTCCAGTCATATGTCGCGAGCACCCATTATTGAGAATCCATTTGCTTCTAGTTTGAGAAGGAAGTTCCACGTACACCATGAGTAGATGTGACCTTTGGTACCCAGATTCTTGTGGGTCATGAAAAGATAGTCTTCGGTACCCATGCATATAGATTAATATCTACTAGTTTTCTAATTCTATACTGTGGTGATATGTGTCTATGTAAACCATAGTAAGTACATGTAGCATGCATATTGGTATTTGGTGCAGGATGATAGTGATGTCTATATGTGGGTGTAGGATGATGATAACTATGTGTAGTAGTAGGATGATGATAATAATTACATGTAGTAGCAGGATGATTATAACTACGTGTGTGTGTTTTACATGATGCATGGGAGTAAAGGCATGTTTTTATGTGGTATATGGATGAGTGTTCTTATAATGATGTGCTCTCTTGTGTTGAGCCGTCTGGTGTTTAGTGTAAGTGTCATGATTATGAGACTGAGTTTGAGGTTGAATAACCTGTTTACCCAGTCTAATCTCTAATTTCTTAGAGGCAGCATGCAACTTATCACATTTAGCAGTAAGAACGTTTATTCTATTAGTAGCAATCTTATACTTGTTTTTCTCTTCAGCAAGTTCTTTATTTAAAGCAGTGATATCATGTGTTTGCTTCTCAGTAAGAGATTCAGCATCGTATAAGCTTAACTTAAGCTTAGATACCTCCTTAGTGTTTTTCGTGGGTGTAGTGTTTCTAACATTTTCCAGTAAGCATGAAAATCTATGGATCTCGGCTTCATGAGCCGTGATTTTATCCTTAGCATATTTATATTTGTTAATAACCTTTAACCACTTTCATACCACCACTGGCTGCCCGTTAATCACTCACCTGGCTTATGCAGACGACATCCTCATATTCTCCTCCGGTGATATTGGATCGATGGAGGTGGTTAGCAGAATGTTGGAGAAATAGACCAGATGCTTCGGTCAACGAATTAACACTAACAAAAGTATCATCTATACCCACCACAAAGCCGACAAGAGCCACTATAAAACTTTCGCCAACCTAACCTCCTTCTCCATCGCATACCCGCTATTCACCTACCTGGGGTGCCCGCTGGTGTACGGTAAATCTAATTCGGGAATCTTCGTCGGTCTTGTGAACAAAATAAAAAAGAAAATCGAGGGCTGGCACAACGCGATCCTCTCCCCAGGCGGCAAGATGATCCTCATCAAATACGTCCTTTCCTCCATCCCTATCTACACCTTGGCAGTTTGCTCCCCCCTAAGAAGGTCTTATCCTCTGTGGAGTCCCTCTACGCCAACTTCTTCTAGGGTCACAGCGATGGCAAAGATAAGCACCACTGGGCCAGCTGGAATACGATAGCCAAACCTACTGAAGCGGGCAGACTTAGCTTTGCTAAGTTAGCGCACATTGTAGATGCCTGCTCCATGAAGTAAGAGTGAAAGCTCCGTATGGATAACTCCATCTTGACCAGGTTCATGAAGGCCAGATACTTCCGACATTCACACCCTGCAACTACCATCGCCAATAATCTCACCTATGCATCTTGGCGCTGTCTCCTCCAGGGCCGCCGCCTCGCAGAGCCACTCATCACCCTTCAGCTTGGCAACGGCGACTCGTCGCTAGGTCACGAGCGTTTATTGGGCAACACGGTCCTCCAATTGTCCCCGAACGCCTCACCGAACTATAGGATCCACGAGCTATGGGACAACCGCTCTGGCTGGCTTTGGGATCAGGTCAGAAATTGGCTGGGACCGGAGGCGACTACCGACCTGGCCAACGCTGATATCTGGCTCTCCGAGTCCCCAAACGCCCTACGGTGGTCCCCCACTTCTGGTGGCAATTTTACGATGGCAACTGCCATGATCATCGTGACAGATAACAGAGTGACTTCCCTGTTGATCGATCCTTTTTGGCACTCCTGTATCCCCATCGAATGGCCCATCCTCCTCTGGAGAGCTCACAGTCGGAAGTTGCACACTAACGATTTACTCGCCTCCATCGTCTTCAGCCTTGCTTCGAGATGCCATTGCTGTACAGAATACCACTCAGAAACCATTGAACACATCCTGCTCACCGGGAACCTCGTCGCTCAGCTGTGGGCCAACCTCTCTACCAGATGCGGCCAGGTTACCCGGGCCGGGGGCTTCAATGATCTCCTTGCCATCTGGGGAACATCTCATGGGCATCAGATCGTCGTAGCCGCAAGAATTTGGGTTCTCTGGAAGAACCGAAACAAATATAGGTACGAAGGTCGCCAATACACCACTTTACAGCTGAACAGGAAAGCCCTCCGTCAAATCCTTAAGATCGACAGACGCTGCTCTCACTCGTCAAACCGCTTCTGGTCGGCGCTGATCAACCCTATGGTTCGGGCCAGCTAGGGTTTTTGTTGCTACTGGTCTTTTCTCTTTTTGACGGTCTTGTCGTGTTTGGCGCGTTTACTTGTATAGGCTTTGACATTTTACGCTTGATACTTCAATAAAGTTTTGTTTTCTTAAAAAAAACAAAAAAAAACAAAAAAAATACATACATACATACATACATATATATATATATATATATATATATATATATATATATATATATATATATATATATATAACTATTTTAGAAAATATTTATAATACTTAGAAAAAATATTTATTTAGTCCAAAAATATTTGTACAAGAATATTTAAAATCTAGGTAATCATTTTAGGGATAAAAATCTAATCGTTATCTTATATAAATTTTATGCCAAAAAGCTATATTTTAAATAGAAAAATAAAATAAATAAATATAGTAATTATTTTAATGCTTCTAAATCCCAACCCCAATAAAAACTTATTTAAAATATACATGTATAGGCCCAAATCTATTTATTCAAAACCATCATTAATATATAGGCTCATGGCTAAAATATTTGTATATATATAAAACACATTTTAATAAAATATTAAAGTCTATTTATATCATTCATAGTATATTTTATTAGGTCCTAGGCCCAAATGGCCCAAAATATATTTAAAACCAAAATAATTTATCACTTATCCAGCCCATAACCTATTACGAATTAATAAACTAATTATTTATAGGGCCCAAAATTACTAATTGGGCATTAGCCCATGCCTAAAAATTCTCTAATATATATATATATATATATATATATATATATATATATATATATATATATATATATATATATATATCTTTAATAATATGAATTATAATTGATATAGGTATATAATTAATAAAACTTTTGATAAATAACAATAACCATGAAAGCAATTTAATTATGTATGTACTTATGTATATACTGATAACATAAAGTATAAACTAATAATAATAATAATAATATATATTTAATGCTAATAAATAAAAGGTAACCAACAGAATTAACACCTCTCAGTGGCCTTGTGCACTTATCGGTGACTTGTGCACTTATCGGTGGACTAGAAAAGAAAAGAGGGGTACAATATAAATTGATAAGAGAGAGAGAGAGAGAGAGAGAATTGATAGAGGAAAAATGATTTAATGGTCAGGGAGAGAGAGAAGTGAGGGAAAGGAAAGAAGTAAGAGGACATCCTGAGAGAGGGAGAAGTGGCCAGGCTTGCAGCCGTGAGGCAGTCAGTGGAAGAGGAAGATCGAAGAAGAAGGGAAGAAGATGGGAGGGCGCGCGTACGGTGTCACGACCCGCACCCGCTAAAAGGGCACGTGACGCGACAACGCCCAGCCCTCACCGAAAAATTGGCGTGGAACGCTGTGGATTTCTCTACTTCTAAACAGTTTATATATATAACAAAACCTGTCGAGAATATGGTCAACTCCGAACGGAGGACAAGCAATGAATATATATATGAGTACTCAATCACGACTCTAAGATAACAAAGTAAAGACTGAAATGAAAAGACAACAAGACGATAAAATAATATATAACCTGTCAAGTCCAACACAAAGAATATATATAGTCCAAGTCTCTAATACAGTCCATAGTAATAACAGACTCAAAAGTAGCTGGAGACAAAGACCAGTATAAAAGACCTACTCTAACTAAGTAATATGTAGGGTCTCGTCAAGCGGAGCTAAGCCCTGCTGGACCAAGGTCTCCAGGTCTAGGCCCACTACGTCATCCGGACCGTAGTAGGTAGAATAGTCTCCCTCGTCTGCATCTGTAATATTTTCAACATATCCTGTCAGGATGGAACGAGTACAATCTACTAACAACAGTTCACAAGATATGACAAAAGCTATAAGACTGTAAATAGAGAGTATATACAAGAAAATCATGGAATGTACATGTGAATATCATGGCAAGGTAAGCTGTAAAACTAGAGCTAGAACAAGGCAAGTAAACTGATCATGGCATGTACAAGAATCAAGAATCATATCTCTAGGTGTGTGAATACTAGCTACAACATGTGGCCGGATTGGGTCTGTACAAGGTTATGATCAGCCAATCCTGCGTGGAGTGTAGGATTGGTAGCATTCAAGGTCTACAAGAATAAACAAGGTGGATAATGACCACACATCTATACTAGTACTCCCCGTCCCCGACTGGTAGAGTGGATCCAAGCAAGACACGTTACGACACGGGATTCTACGAGAAGGGAGCAAGTCTTCTCGAGAATCGGTGTCCATATACTGCACAAGAACTACAAGGGGGCTTGCACAAGATATACCAAGATAACGAGGAATAACATCTCATGTCGGGATCCATGAATACCAATCCGTGTGACCAATGTGTCGAGAACAAGCATATCCACACTAATTACATGAATCATAACAATCATTATAAATTGGAAAAGTGTCAGAGAATGTACTCACCTGAAATATGATATGGTACGTCAACCGGAGCAAATACAGCGTCTCGAGGACCTATAGAGAACAAGACGTATCAATACTCAATCTAGGAAATAAAATCAAATCAATTTAAATCCTATTAGGTCATTCTAGGTCAAGTCACATCAAACTAGACTATACGAGGTCAACCTAAGTCATTTTAGGTCTATCTGGGTCATACTGGGTCAATGCAAGTCAAACGGAATCAATCTAGGTCAATTTGAGTCAACGGTTGACTTTTTGGTCAACCGGTCAACTCTGATCAACTGTGGTCAACTGTGGTCAACCCTAGGTCAACTCTAGGTCACTGGTGACTAACAGTTGACTTTTGGTCAACTGTCCAAGTTAGATGGAATTTGGGACCAAATTGGGTAAAGTGTTGACCCATAGTTGACTTTTAGTCCAAAAAGTCAACCGTGGTCAACCGGGTCCAAGACTAGGTCTAAACGGCTAAATCCTACTTATTACCAATCCCTACAACCCATATCCAAGTCCATCTTGGACTCGGAAACTCAAATCTTGGCCGTGGGCCAATTCCCTATTTTACCCTTAAAAAGGGCAAATTTTACCCTTCGGCGACTGGCTAGTTAACCCGCCTACGCTAGTTATTTTGACCCGATCTCCCTAGAGTAGTAGGGTACTATCCTATAGGTTCGTTATCTACCATAATACCTAGATAAAGTGGACGTCTGGTCCACCTTACGGTCCATTGCAGAAATCTCGAATATTTCGAGATACGCACTGACACGGCACGATACCGGCGCCCTATGACCCCGATTTCCACCCGGGAGCTTACCCGCAAAATCTAAATCACGTATTCTAGGCCTATGTCAAGTTTCATCGCGATCCGATGCTCCGGGCTCAAATTCGCCCTCTAACTCGATTCTCCTAAAAACCCTTTCTATTCTTTTCTACTTTCCTTCCTTCTTCCTATTCCCTTCTACTCCTAACTTCTTTTAAATTTCCTTACCCTCTAATTCTTCTTATCCTTTCCCTTCTTCTTCAAATCCTACTCCTATCTAACTTCTTCTTCTAATTTTCCTATTCTCTCATTCTCTACTCTACTCTTCATTCTCTTTATTCTTCTTAAATTTCTTCTCCTACTTCTTCCTTCCTATTCTTCTAACTCTAATTCTTCTTCTTATAACTTCTTCTTCTAATTCTCCTCTAAAACTATCTAATTATCCATCTATACATATATATATACTTATCTATATATATACATATATATCTATATATAGGGGGGGTCTTAAGGGGTTAAATAGGGGGTTTTATAGGTGCTAAGGGGGGGGGGGGAAACTCTTGCTACTGCTGCTGCACCTTAAGCTACTGCTGCTGCTGCTCTTAGAGCTGCTGTTGCTGCTGCTTTGCTGCTGCATGCTGCTGCTGCAGGATGCTGCTGCTGCAGCTGCCACTTCTCCTCCTTCTTCTACTTCCTACTCTCCTCTATATATGTATATCTATCTATATATATATTTATCTATATATATATATATATCTATCTATATATATATATATCTCTATCTATATATATCTCTACATTCACATATATAGGTATAATCTAATATCCATCCATCTATCTATCTATATATATAAATACACACACACACCTATAGATTTATATATATACATAGACACACACAAACACAACTACCACCATTCTCACACAAACACCATTCTCTCACACCATCACCACCATTCTCATTCCTCTATACACACACACACTCCCTCTCACACACACTCACACAAGCACACCCACACTCTCTCACACCACCACCACTACTCTCATGACATTACCACCACCATCACCCTTCTCACACAACCACACACACACATATACAAATACACACTCTCACTCCTCTCTTGACACCAATACCACCACTCTCTACATACACACAAATACACATATAATTATATAAATACATACTCATATACATACACATATATATATATATATATATATATATATATACCTATATATATATACCTATATATATATATATATATATATATATATATATATATATATATATATATATATATATATATATATATATATATATATATATATATATATATATACCACTCTAATTAGAAAACCCCCAAATAATTCCTAACCTAGATTTTAGGAAAACCCTACAAATTCTATGGGCAACATGTAGAGAATCATCTTCTCTAAATTTATTGTGATGGAAAAAATGCAAAAAGAGAAATTAATGGAGAAATATGAACATACCTAATGGGTTTTCCTTTGGAGAAGAAGCTTGGAAAAAAGAAAGAATTTAGAGAGAGAGAGAGAGAGTGTTGCTTAAAGGAGAAGAGAAGGGGGGAGCCTTGTCATGGCCGGCCCTAAGGGGGGGGGGGGAAATGGGTTTGTGGGTTTGGGTAGTGATCCAATAACACTCCAAACCCATTAGACTTAGGTTTAATTGGTTCGGGTTTGGTTCGGTCTAACTTAATCAACTAATTAAGCTCTAAAATGACTAATTAAGCCATGAAAAATAGGGTTAATAATTTCTAGCCTATTTAGGATGGTACATGGGCTAAGCCCAGCTAGTATGGGGGTCCCACTAGGGTTCAGGCTACCCGGGTCTCCAAATTGGGTCCGAATTGGATAAAATTTAAACCGACTCAAATAAATTCCTAAAAATCATATAAATCAAATAAAATTCCTAAAATATTATTAAACTTGAAAATGACAAAAATACCCCTAATTTGAAAAACTGGGGGTGACAAATCTACCCTCCTTAAAGAATTTCGTCCTCGAAATTCAACGGTCGTACTCTTCTCTAGGTCAAGCACCCAACAATCAAGGTCTACTAAATTTTATCCTAAGTTATATAACATGTAACCCAGGAAGTCAGAACACATGCATGGTTTTAAATCTCTACAGTATCGTGTTATTGCAGTCTTCATTGGAGTTTCTATTTATCTAGCATGATCATCACATATGCAAACTAAAGGTACTAAGAAAGCAATCATCTATCAATGGGCGAAAAGAACAGGTAAAAAGAAAGGGCAAGATCCTACCTCCTAGTCCAATGCGTGCAGGATCCTCAACTGCCATCGCAAAAACCCTGTCTTGGCGGGGTATATCCCGCTGCTGGTGGAGGGCGTGATGCGGTGCCATAGGTGGCCTACCCTGTGCTCCTTGAGCTGCACGGCGATGGTTCGTAGGACAATCTCTCAACTGATGTCCAGCCTCCCTGCAATAGAGGCACAAGCCCAGCCTCTTCCGACAGACCTCCCAGATGTGACCGGACTTCTTGCAGTAGCCGCAAGGAGCCCCATGCTGTGCCTGCCTCTGCTGAGTGTGCTGCACCTGCTGCTGGACCGGTGCTCTGGCCTGCACCTACGGCTGGTGATGCTGGAAAGACTGATGCTATAGCTGAGGGCGCTTAGCAGGTCCTGTACTGCTACTGGCCCCAGAAAATACATCTCGATCCCTCTTCGGTTTCAAGCCCAACTCCCTCTCTACCTTCCGAGCCTCTGCGTAAACCTCCGCATATGTCGCGTAGAAGGAAGGGATCAGGATCTTGATATCCCATAACAATCCCTCCCGGAAGCGCTCCGCTCGGATCACCGGGTCACTCACCATGTACTCGGCGTATCGGCTCAGCCGACCGAACTCCGCCGTATACTCCTCTACGGTCATACTGCCCTGCTGCAGGTTCTGGAACTGCCGCACCAGGCCAATATTGTCCATAGGGGAAAAGAACTTCTCTCTGAACAGGGCCCGAAACTCAGCCCAAGTATGGCCCTCTCCTGCAAGAGCCGGCTTGTTCCGGAACCATATTCAGGCAATATCTAACAACTGCAACCCAACCGCCTCGACCCTCAGGTCGGCTGCCAGGCGGCAGGCCCCTATCTGGTGCTCGATATCCTCGAGCCAGTCATCAGCATAGATAATGCCCTCGATCCCCTTGAAATCCCTCGGACCAAGCTTCTTGAAAGCCTGGATATCCCCGATCTTCGGCTGCTGCTGAGCCTCCCTCTGTGGAGCCCCACGCTCCACTGCCGCCATAGCCAACCTGTGCGCATCCTCCATGCCCTGGCGTATGACCTCTGTCTGCCTCAACTGAGCCTCGTGCTGAGCCTCGTGCTGAGCCCGCTGGGACTCAAGCACCTGGTGGAAGAACGCTAGCATCTGCCCCATATCCGTGGGCAGAGGAGGCAATGGAGGAATAGCTCCCATCATCACCGGAGGAGTCCCCTGCTGAGGAGGAAGAATACCCGCGGCAGCTTCCACTGTAGCCCCTGGCACTACGAGAAGAGTACCCGCAATGGCCCCAGGGACGGTCATAGAGGTAGCTGGAGGAGTACCTCCGAGAGCTCCAACAGAAGTCCCATCAGCCGGGGAAGTAACCGGAGCCTGTCCGCCAGAAGTGGCAGACCTCTCCGTCTCCCCGAGCCCCTCGCCAGGAGAATGAGTCACCAATATCCTGGAGACAAATTAAGAAGAAGATATCAATATGGCACATGAAGGCAATATCAAGGGAGGACAGCTAGAATGCAGTAAATCAATATCAAAGACGGTAAGCAAGATAAGCAATGAGAGATCCTACTGTGATTGAGCACTCCTAGCCTACTATTCTATCTTAGATACGTACCGCAGGCTCGTAATAGCACTCTAAGTCGAGTGCCACTACGACATCGCACTAATTATGACTTCAGGACCTGCGTGGGCCACCACTAAAACGTGTCACGACCCGCACCCGCTAAAAGGGCACGTGACGCGACAACGCCCAGCCCTCACCGAAAAATCGGCGTGGAACGCTGTGGATTTCTCTACTTCTAAACAGTTTATATATATAACAAAACCTGTCGAGAATATGGTCAACTCCGAACGGAGGACAAGCAATGAATATATATATGAGTACTCAATCACGACTCTAAGATAACAAAGTAAAGACTGAAATGAAAAGACAACAAGACGATAAAATAATATATAACCTGTCAAGTCCAACACAAAGAATATATACAGTCCAAGTCTCTAATACAGTCCATAGTAATAACAGACTCAAAAGTAGCTGGAGACAAAGTCCAGTATAAAAGACCTACTCTAACTAAGTAATAGGTAGGGTCTCGTCAGGCGGAGCTAAGCCCTGCTGGACCAAGGTCTCCAGGTCTAGGCCCACTACGTCATCCGGACCGTAGTAGGTAGAATAGTCTCCCTCGTCTGCATCTGTAATATTTTCAACATATCCTGTCAGGATGGAACGAGTACAATCTACTAACAACAGTTCACAAGATATGACAAAAGCTATAAGACTGTAAATAGAGAGTATATACAAGAAAATCATGGAATGTACATGTGAATATCATGGCAAGGTAAGCTGTAAAACTAGAGCTAGAACAAGGCAAGTAAACTGATCATGGCATGTACAAGAATCAAGAATCATATCTCTAGGTGTGTGAATACTAGCTACAACATATGGCCGGATTGGGTCTGCACAAGGTTATGATCAGCCAATCCTGCGTGGAGTGTAGGATTGGTAGCATTCAAGGTCTACAAGAATAAACAAGGTGGATAATGACCACACATCTACACTAGTACTCCCCGTCCCCGACTGGTAGAGTGGATCCAAGCAAGACACGTTACGACACGGGATTCTACGAGAAGGGAGCAAGTCTTCTCGAGAATCGGTGTCCATATACTGCAAAAGAACTATAAGGGGGCTTGCATAAGATATACCAAGATAACGAGGAATAACATCTCATGTCTGGATCCATGAATACCAATCCGTGTGACCAATGTGTCGAGAACAAGCATATCCACACTAATTACATGAATCATAACAATCATTATAAATTGGAAAAGTGTCAGAGAATGTACTCGCCTGAAATATGATATGGTACGTCAACCGGAGCAAATACAGCGTCTCGAGGACCTATAGAGAACAAGACGTATCAATACTCAATCTAGGAAATAAAATCAAATCAATTTAAATCCTATTAGGTCATTCTAGGTCAAGTCACGTCAAACTAGACTATACGAGATCAACCTAAGTCATTTTAGGTCTATCTGGGTTATACTGGGTCAATGCAAGTCAAACGGAATCAATCTAGGTCAATTTGAGTCAACGGTTGACTTTTTGGTCAACCGGTCAACTCTGGTCAACCATGGTCAACTGTGGTCAACCCTAGGTCAACTCTAGGTCACTGGTGACTAACAGTTGACTTTTGGTCAACTGTCCAAGTTAGATGGAATTTGGGACCAAATTGGGTAAAGTGTTGACCCATAGTTGACTTTTAGTCCAAAAAGTCAACCGTGGTCAACCGGGTCCAAGACTAGGTCTAAACGGCTAAATCCTACTTATTACCAATCCCTACAACCCATATCCAAGTCCATCTTGGACTCGGAAACTCAAATCTTGGCCGTGGGCCAATTCCCTATTTTACCCTTAAAAATGGCAAATTTTACCCTTCGGCGACTAGCTAGTTAACCCGCCTACGCTAGTTATTTTGACCCGATCTCCCTAGGGTAGTAGGGTACTATCCTATAGGTTCGTTATCTACCATAATACCTAGATAAAGTGGACGTCTGGTCCACCTTACGGTCCATTGCAGAAATCTCGAATATTTTGAGATACGCACTGACACGGCGCGATATCGGCGCCCTATGACCCCGATTTCCACCCGGGAGCTTACCCGCAAAATCTAAATCACGTATTCTAGGCCTATGTCAAGTTTCATCGCGATCCGATGCTCCGGGCTCAAATTCGCCCTCTAACTCGATTCTCCTAAAAATCCTTTCTATTCTTTTCTACTTTCCTTCCTTCTTCCTATTCCCTTCTACTCCTAACTTCTTTTAAATTTCCTTACCCTCTAATTCTTCTTATCCTTTCCCTTCTTCTTCAAATCCTACTCCTATCTAACTTCTTCTTCTAATTTTCCTATTCTCTCATTCACTACTCTACTCTTCATTCTCCTTATTCTTCTTAAATTTCTTCTCCTACTTCTTCCTTCCTATTCTTCTAACTCTAATTCTTCTTCTTATAACTTCTTCTTCTAATTCTCCTCTAAAACTATCTAATTATCCATCTATACATATATATATACTTATCTATATATATACATATATATCTATATATAGGGGGGGTCTTAAGGGGTTAAATAGGGGGTTTTATAGGTGCTAAGGGGGGGGGGGGGGAAACTCTTGCTACTGCTGCTGCACCTTAAGCTACTGCTGCTGCTGCTCTTAGAGCTGCTGCTGCTGCTGCTTTGCTGCTGCATGCTGCTGCTGCAGGATGCTGCTGCTGCAGCTGCCACTTCTCCTCCTTCTTCTACTTCCTACTCTCCTCTATATATGTATATCTATCTATATATATATTTATCTATATATATATATATATATCTATCTATATATATATATATCTCTATCTATATATATCTCTACATTCACATATATAGGTATAATCTAATATCCATCCATCTATCTATCTATATATATAAATACACACACACACCTATAGATTTATATATATACATAGACACACACACAAACACAACTACCACCATTCTCACACAAACACCATTCTCTCACACCATCACCACCATTCTCATTCCTCTATACACACACACACTCCCTCTCACACACACTCACACAAGCACACCCACACTCTCTCACACCACCACCACTACTCTCATGACATTACCACCACCATCACCCTTCTCACACAACCATACACACACATATACAAATACACACTCTCACTCCTCTCTTGACACCAATACTACCACTCTCTACATACACACAAATACACATATAATTATATAAATACATACTCATATATACATACACACACATATATATATATATATACCTATATATATATACCTATATATATATATATATATATATATATATATATATATATATATATATATATATATATATATACCACTCTAATTAGAAAACCCCCAAATAATTCCTAACCTAGATTTTAGGAAAACCCTACAAATTCTATGGGCAACATGTAGAGAATCATCTTCTCTAAATTTATTGTGAAGGAAAAAATGCAAAAAGAGAAATTAATGGAGAAATATGAACATACCTAATGGGTTTTCCTTTGGAGAAGAAGAAGCTTGGAAAAAAGAAAGAATTTAGAGAGAGAGAGAGAGTGTTGCTTAATGGAGAAGAGAAGGGGGGGGGTGCCTTGTCATGGCCGGCCCTAAGGGGGGGGGGGGGGAAATGGGTTTGTGGGTTTGGGTAGTGATCCAATAACACTCCAAACCCATTAGACTTAGGTTTAATTGGTTCGGGTTTGGTTCGGTCTAACTTAATCAACTAATTAAGCTCTAAAATGACTAATTAAGTCATGAAAAATAGGGTTAATAATTTCTAGCCTATTTAGGATGGTACATGGGCTAAGCCCAGCTAGTATGGGGGTCCCACTAGGGTTCAGGCTACCCGGGTCTCCAAATTGGGTCCGAATTGGATAAAATTCAAACCGACTCAAATAAATTCCTAAAAATCATATAAAATCAAATAAAATTCCTAAAATATTATTAAACTTGAAAATGACAAAAATACTCCTAATTTGAAAAACTGGGGGTGACATACGGAGGCATGGTGGATCGGGCGCAGGCTGCGGTGGAGGTCAACGGCACGGCAGCGGTGATCCAGGAGTCGGCAGGATGCTGGTGGCCCGGTGGTAGAGAGGATGAAGGTGCTGCGACGGGTGGCTACGGGAGAAGACAGGTATTTTCGTCGGTGGGCGGTGGACAGGTGCAGTAGTATCGATTAAGGTAGGTTTTTGGTTGGAAACTTACTGTTCATGTCGGGTATTCCTGACACGAAAGATTTTGTGGGTTGTATTGTGTCTGGTATGTTCGACAAAAAAGAGAAACATTAATTGTAGAAGAAAAATAGTGGAAAAGGATGATGGACACGGAGACATTGCACGGCACGTCTATGATGATGGTTGTGGCTGATGTAATTGTGAGAAGAAGGTATAAGGAGCTCTCAATGAATAGGAGTTTAAACTCCTAGTTGGATAAGGATTATAAGTCCTAATAGATAATTCCTTCCCTTTAGTTTAAATCAAAGAAAACTTTAAATTAAATTAATCTGATCAAAATCCACTAGTAGATAATAATATTTATTTAAATAATCATTTGATATATCAAAATAATTTAAATCATACGAATTTAAATCCAAGTCAAACAAGCGATCAACATAATAAATTTAAAATAATTCTTAGCGTTATCAAACCATTTAAATTATATAATAGATAAATCTTTAAATCCAATAATATTTAAAATCTAAATTAGACAAATCTTAGTGTATAATTAGTCACCATAAAATATTTTTTATATTATAAAAATATTTTAAACCATACCTAATAGTTATTAAGATAATTTTAAAATAAAATTCAAATGGCAAATACGTAATTAAATAATATTCAATGTTATCAAGATAAAGTAAGGTATATTTTATAAATCCAATCTTTATTTAAAAAAAATAAATGCACAAAACCTTTTTATTATTCAAAAATAATTATGATTTTAAAATCCTTTTAGAGACCAACTTACGAAAGACCAAAAATTATAACAACATATTTTTATAAAATTTAATAGTATATTCAATTTATTCAATTAAATAGTATATTTTATATTTCAAATAATTAAATTCGAGAACAAATATATTTTTATAAAATTAAATACTATATTAAATTTATTCAATTCTAGTTTTTTATAAAAAAATAATCGCAAAATATCTTTTACAAAAACTTGACAAAAAATCACTTTTATACATCATAATTAAAATATATAAATAATTAAAAAAGTTTAAAAATTCGGGAAGAGGGGCTACAACTGCCGTGTATTAGTATTAGCGTATGGAGTCACCATTTACGTGTACTTTTGAGATGCACATTACATGACAGAGTGACTGCTAACATCTAACACAGCTGTTTGTGAGCATTAAATGCTTTGAACATCAGAGCGATTTAGGCGCATGGATTCTCTTTGGCACATCAGTAGTTTGGCACATCATGAACTTCTGCTGTCTCCTATGTGCATGGTTGGGGGCGCATGGTTTGCATGACTTTTACTGTGCATGATTTTTCCATGCTTCTACAGCCCCTAAATGTTAATGCCTTAGTTGTTGCAAAGAGATAATGATGTTTAAGTTGAATACTATTGAAATGAATAACACATGAACCATGAGTTGCCAATGTAAATAACACATGAGAAATTAATTGATAATACAATAGACATGAAGAAATGAAATGTTGTATCTTCCTATAAGAAATGAAATAATTTGAGAAATGTTGCTATGTGATGAAATGATGCGAATGTGAAATGATGAGGCTTGGGATAAAAAGATCACCAAGTGGAATGTTGGTGATGACAACGATAGGTCATTGAATACGGCTTGAGTGAAACGATAATGAGGAAATGGTGGCTTGCTTACTTTCATTATTTTACCATGTACTTTAAGTTGTCGTGTCATATATACATTTGCATGGTCATGAACAACTTGTACAGAAATTTGAGTGAGTTTCCTCAGACGGTATCTGGGCAATAAGTGTAACATCCAGTTTTCCAAATGAGGGTAATTTTGAAATTCTATGATTATAATCATTTAATAATGATATTTAAATGATATTGTGATTTTTGGTGATTTTTAATCAATTTAAAAATATTTAAAATATTGAATTACGATTTTGATGGTTAACTAGTTAAACCCTAGTTTTGCAAAGCCCAGAGACTAACCATGACCAAGGGAGCCTAGTCATGTGATTAGAAATTCAAATTACCAATTTTCAGCCTAAGGTTATTTTGGTCATTTTTGACTTTTAATGAAAATGATTTTTATTAATTAAATATGTGATAATTGTTAGGATAAGCCTTAACCTAGAAGTTTAACCTAACCTAGATTAGTATTGAGGTTAGAATCATGGTTAGAACATTCCTACTAAGTGCCAAGGTTAGTAATATCTAGATATTCCTAGGTAGGATATTTTTCTTTTGAGATATTTGTAAAAAAAAGCCTTGAACCAATAGGAAGGCTTGAAATTGGGTGGAATGACCTTAGCCACACATCTAGCTATTGCAAAACCATAATTTCCTTAGATGACCAGCCATACAAGCCCCCCCCCCCCTCCTATAAGTATCACACTTAAAGAGCCTTCGCCTCTTTTTGATACCTAGAAAAAACCCTACTTTGTTCTTCCCTAAACTTCTCCCATAATATCCAAATTGAGCCCAAATTGAGTCAAATCAGTTTCATCATCATCCCCAACATTAGAGGAGACTTGTGGGTGCTTGCTAGCGAGGTTGAGGACGTCTGAACCGTAGCAAATCGAGGAAGACATCAAGTCGAGGCTCTTTACATTGAGTTTGAAGACTCAATAGGTAAAACCCTAGAAACCCTAGTAAATTTCTGATTTCTTTACATAGATGCATCCATTTAGGGTTGCCCTAGGTGTAGCCCAAGTTTGGTAGGATCTCGTGTCCATTTCGTGTCTGTATCGGACACGTATCGATGTTTTTAAAGAAGTGTTTGGTGAAAAGCCACATAGAAATGGATTTTGGTAATTTTCAAAACAAATTACATGTATGTGTAGCCTAACATGTGTATATTACAACCCTAATCGACTGAGTCAATTTTAGTATCATTTGGATACTATTTTAGGGCTTGGATACGCAGTACGAGACACTATACGGGGCTCGTGCGGCTCCCCTGCTGTTCGAGTGCCCTAGAGGACACGACACGGCACCATGTGGCACGAAACTTGGTAGACACATGGTCCTAGTGTCTGACATGACACCCATAAAGTTTTATGGGTTTTCGATATGTGTGCATGAAGAAAATCGATCCGCACTGATTTTGTACAGTGCTGTGTATACCAGTTTCGAGCCACTAATACGCCCTAATAACACTGACACGACACGACCCTGACTCGGTGCAGGCCCTTAGACACGTTCACCTATACCTAGACTAAGTGGGGACACGACCACATGTCCTTTAATGGACTTTGTCGTGTCCAATTCCCTGAAGAATGGCTGTACGGGCCTGTGCATAGGCAGGACCCTGAACCATATTTTCACTATATCTGGACACTTCATGTCCACTCATGTGGACACAAAGTAACACCCCCTGACACGTATACCTAACATGTACACCAGTACACTTGTCTCACCCATTTAAATTTAAGTTGTGGTTAAAATTTGGTTTTTCGAAATGGAAGGAATTTATGTATCAGTTCTTTTCAGTTTATGTTAAATAAAACTGGCAGTTAGTGAAAACCTGAGATTGGAATTGAAATTTAGAACTGTGGATTTGATTTAGTATGAAACTTAGTTAGATTTTGACTTGATCTACACATAGGGTTATATGTTAACTATTATCGAAACTTAAAACCTGAATTGGTGCATAAACACTGAATTGGGAATTGGTTGGTTGAATGAAAAAACTGAGATTCAAGTTGACTGTTAACATGAGATGCATATGACATTCCTGAGCTTCTAAAGATTAATTCAGAACTGGGATTGAATGTTAATTGAAAGATTAGGTTTAAGGTTGCATATTTTGTAAGTTGCTGTTTTAAATATCATTTGAATGTTGGTGGGATGAAAACTAAAAACAGTTTACATGTGTAACTTAATACTGAGAGTGTGTATGAGTTCATAACATATACTCTTATATATAGACTTTGTACCTACAAAATATATAGCAGGTATAGAGTGTTTAGAGGGTGTCCTGCATTTGAGTGTTGGTTAGCTATTAATGTTTGACCCCGTGTTTAGATATATTCTTCCAGTCCATTATCAGTAAGTGTTCAGTTCAATTATCTGAAATTGGCATTGACTTGATATCTATGTTATTGTGTGTGTATGTGAGTAGGAGGTAAGGGAAGTGTTTCCTGTGTCAAGGACTAGGTGACAGGATGTGAGACATTATAAGTGTGTGTCCCATATGAGAGTTATATAGTGCTAGATAATAGGTATATAGATGGGAGGTAATGTGTTGGAAGGCTAGGCAATAGTCAGTATAGGTAGGGCCAAGGGTATGGTTCATAGATAGGTCTAAACCTAAGGTAGAATATGATCTAAATGCTACATGTTATCACTCACACTATAGCCTATGTGGCCGTACCCTAAATATTGACAAATTAAATCAAGTATAACTTGTGGCTTGGTATATATATACTATAGGGTATAAGTGTTATGGGTAGGTAAGGTTATGAGATTAGGCTGTGGTTATGTTTAAATATGTATAAGTATTAGCATATGGTTTGGGAATGGGGCACATGTTTTAGACATAGGATTATGGTTGAAATATGATACTCTAGGATGCTGGCTAGTATTGTCTAGTATTAGCTATAGTACTAGGGTATGGCAAGATAATGACTAGGAATAGCCTAGTTGACCAATAGTCTAGTGTTGACCCACTTTGACTAGATAGTTGACCAAAACCCTAGAATGACCAAGTTGACCAAATAGTTTAGGATTGACTTAGTTAGTCTAAGTTGACCTAGTTGACTGGATGTTGACCATTGTGACCAGAATTGACTGGTCCTAGACAGTTAACTAGTTTGACCTAGTTGACTAGAGTATAGACTTGGTTTGACCCAGAGTTGACCAATTTTGACATTGACCTAGATTAGCTAAGAAATCATGTAGATTGTATCGTAAACTTCATTTACCTTATTTTAAACACATTATAACCTGTACTGCTCAATTTAGGACATTGTGACTCCGGTACAGATATCTGATATTACACTACTCTTTTCAGAGTATCAGGCAAGTACATTCTATGATAGTTCTCTCATTTCCTTGTCAATTAATGTACTTCAGTTCTAGTTAGTTTTATGTGATTATCTATTACAACACGTATGAATATTTTTGGATTTATGTATGCGACACACATACCATCTTTTCTGGCCTCTATTACTGGAATCATTGTTGGTATCATCATGTCTAGTTTCTATTACTGGAATCATTCTGGAATAATTGCTAGTATCATCATGTTTGGCTGGACTCATCTCGATTTTCGTGTCTTGTACTGGTTTCACTTGTATTATGGGGCGGGAAAATATTGAGTAAGACATGTAGACGTACCCTAAATCTGGAATCTCCTAACTGGAATCTACTGGAAGCATAGCCATCTCTCGCCTGATCAGTGAGCGATGTGCCTGATACCTACAGCCGTTTATATATCGATCTCGGTATTTTAAAACACACTGTTAGAGTATAGTCTGGACTCACCCTAGAATTTTTGATCACTGACTGGAATCATCTTATACTGTACTCATCTTGTACTGGAATCACCTGGTATCATATTCATGTTGTCTGGACTTACTTTGGTTTACACTTGTTTACATTTACTGTCTGGACTTATATCATATTACTCTAGTTTAGCCAGTTTCTATTTACAGTCTTCATTGCCATGATTCTTCTATTGTTTAGTTACTATACTTTCCTTGTATCTCAACTGTTCTCTATACCATCACCTAAATATAAACAGCCATGTTCATCAATACAACTATCTATATCTGCTTTATAGTTCTCTGCCATTTACTTGGATTTTCTAGATGAGTTGTGCTCATTCCTGTCCTGACTGGACCTGTTGAAAATATTACAAATGATTGCCTAGAGGACATTTGCCCTACTTACCTTGGAGCAGGAGATGGGTTAGCTACCTTTGGCCCCGACACTCAGGAGTGATCAGAAGACTAGCTAGTAGACTTGGTTTAGTTTTCATATTTTAGAACTTGAATTGTACTAAGTTGAGATATTGTTTTGTTTTGAGATTGTTTGAGTTTAATATTATTTAGTAGTTGGTTTTGTTGTTGTTATTTAGTCTTAGTTATAAACTTCTGTGTTATCTTATCGTGCTTAGACTGTGATTGAGATTTCTTTAAATCTATACTTGTCCTCCGTTTGGAGTTGAGATTTGACAAGTACATTATGTAATTGCGTGAGTTGTTGATTTGTTAGTAACCTACGACAGCGTTCTACCACCGACACTGCGGCGTAGGCTGGACGTTCCCACTTCTCTTGCCCCTACACTTGGTGCGGGTCGTGACACATTTTTAGTGGTGGCCCATGCAGGTCGAATTTATGTAGTGGTATTCGAACTAGAGTATTACTACAACCTGCAATAAGATTGAGAGATAGGCTTTAACGGAGAGGTACTCAATCACAGTTAGGAAAATTCAGCGTCAATTCATGCCATCTACACATCTTACTGATTTGCCTTCTTTGAAATAAACGATCCTCCTTTGATTATATCGATTCCTGCTCAGTATTGACTTCCTTGTTTGATCTGTCTTCAGGGTGGTGGAGACACGATCACATCGCTCTGGTACAACAACCGTTGGAGAGGGGTCTGCCACCTCTCGTCCAGTACAGCAGGATGCTGGGACTGTAGCACCTTCTATTCTTGATCAAACAGGAACAACTACAGCCATTGGAGGTATGCCTCCACCTGATCGGAAGACGACACCAGTCATTCCAGAGATGCTCCAGCAGCAGCTGCCTTCGGGATCCATTGACGTAGTCCAGCTGTTCACTTTCTTCCAACAGTTCATGGAGGCCCAGCAGGCCCAACAGCAGCGTCAGACGGTAGAGTTCAGTCGGGACATCGATCTGGCCCTGACGGTAGTTGAGAGGGCAGCAGCTCATCCTACGACAGTTCAGCAGTCGCATCAGCCGAGGGAGAAGGGCATCCAAGACTTCCAAAGATGCACCTGCGGGACTTCAGGGGTACAGAGGGCATTCTGTACGCTGATAAGTGGATTGAGCATATGGAGGAGATTTTTAGACTGGCAGAGATTCCAGTGAGGCTACAGATCTAGGCAGCGGCCAGTACGATGCAAGATTTAGCCCGCACATGGTACCAGATCGACCCGACGGTTGGTACACTAGGGCAGCCTTCAAGAAGCTGTTCAAGGAGAAGTTTTTCCAGACACGGTGCTTGGTGCCCTAGAGACTCAGTTCATGGCCTTAGTACATGGCAGTCAGTCTGTAGAAGAGTATGTTGGGGAGTTCTGCCGTCTGGGCATGTTTGTCGAGGGGTTATCCGAGGCGACGAAGGCCTGGAGGTTCAGAAAGGGACTGGGCAAGGAGGTGAAGTCCTATACCAAGGGTGCCCTCAACACCACTTTTGAGGAGATCTTGGTGGGTGCCTTAGCAGCAGAGGATGATCTTGAGATAACGCTCAAGAGGGGACGGGACGCTCACGGTACCTGCAGCAGCGGAGGCCAGGCCAAGAGGCCTCACGTACAGATTCAGCTGACACATGCACCAGTGATGGTTCAGCAGGTGCAGCATCAGTATCAGGGTCAGGACCCGAAGACAATTAGTTGTTTCTACTGCAGGAAATTGGGACACACTAGGGAGCAGTGTAGGAAGAGGCTGAGGGTTTGCTATTTCTGAGGGTCTGAAGCCCACCAGAAGATAGATTGTCCCGTTACACCTCCTTTTGGAGGAGATAGGCCACCTGTAGCTCAGCACCGGAGGGGTGGAGCTTTTGCGATGGCGGTCGAGGAGACCAACGCTGCAGGTGATGGGTTAGCAGGTTTGTCCTTCTTTTTCTTCTTCTCGACCTTCATGTGTGATTTCTATTAGTACCTGTCAGGATATAATTGTGATATGTTAGATAGCATAGTTACCCTGATCGAGACTGTGGAATCACGACCAGTAGGATTGAGTTTGCATGTCATCCTTCGAACTTGTTTGATTGGGGGTTTGACCTAGGAGGAGTACGATCATCTTAATTTCGAGGACGAAATTCTTCTAAGGGAGGTAGACTTATAACACCCAGTTTTCCAATAAGGGTAATTTTAAAATTCTATGATTATAAACATTTAATAATGATATTTAAATGATATTGTGATTTTTGGTGATTTTTAATCAATTTAAAACTATTTAAAATATTGAATTGCGATTTTGATGGTTAACTAGTTAAACCCTAGTTTTGCTAAGCCTAGAGACTAACCATGACAAAGGGAGCCTAGTCATGTGATTAGAAATTCAAATAACCAATTTTTAGCCTAAGGGTATTTTGGTCATTTTTGACTTTTAATGAAAATAATTTTTATTAATTAAATATGTGCTAATTGTTAGGTTAAGCCTTAACCTAACCTAGATTAGTCTTGAGATTAGAATCATGGTTAGAACATTCCTACTAAGTGCTAAGGTTAGTAATATCTAGATATTCCTAGGTAGGATATTTTCCTTTTGAGTTATTTGTAAAAAAAAAGCCTTGAAACCAATAGGAAGGCTTGAAATTGGGTGGAATGACTTTAGCCACACATCTAGCTATTGCAAAACCCTAATTTCCTTAGATGACCAGCCGTACAAGCCCCCCTCCTATAAGTATCACACTTAAGAGCCTTTGTCTCTTTTTGATACCTAGAAAAAACCCTACTTTGTTCTTCCCTAAAATTCTCCCATAATATCCAAATTGAGCCCAAATTGAGTCAAATCAATTGCATCATCATCTCCAACATTAGAGGAGACTTGTGGGTGCTTGCTAGCATGGTTGAGGACGTTTGAACCGTAGCAAATCGAGGAAGACGTCAAGTCGAGGCTCTTTACATTGAGTTTGAAGAATCAATAGGTAAAACCCTACAAACCCTAGTAAATTTCTAATTTCTTTACATAGATGCGTCCATTTAGGGTTCCCCTAGGTGTAGCCCAAGTTTGGTAGGATCTCGTGCCCATTTCCTGTCCGTATCGGACACGTATCAGTGTTTTTAAAGAAGTATTTGGTGAAATGCCACATAGAAATGGATTTTTGGTAATTTTCAAAACTAATTACATGTATGTGTAGCCTAATATGTGTATATTACAACCCTAATTGATTGAGTCGATTTTAGTATCGTTTGGATACTATTTTAGGGCTTTGATACGCAGCACGAGACACCGCGCGTGGCTCATACGGCTCCCCTGCTGTTCGAGTGCCCTAGCGTACACGACACGGCACCATGTGCCATGAAACTTGGTAGACACGAGGTCCTAGTGTCTGATACGACACCCATAAAGTTTCACGGGTTCTTGATATGTGTGCACGAAGAAAATCGACCCGCACTAATTTTGTACAGTGTTGTGTATACCAGTTTCGAGCCACTGATACGCCCTAATAACACTGACACGACTCCGACTCGGTGCAGGCCCTTAGATATGTTCACCTATACCTAGACTAAGTGGAGACATGACCACGTGTCCTCTTATGGACTGTGTCGTGTCTAATTCCCTGAGGAATGGCCGCATGAGCCT
Source organism: Iris pallida (assembly GCA_029216955.1). Lineage (NCBI taxonomy): Eukaryota > Viridiplantae > Streptophyta > Magnoliopsida > Asparagales > Iridaceae > Iris > Iris pallida. The sequence goes on from JANAVB010039620.1 coordinate 3,466,155, forward strand.
GTGCATAGGCAGGACCCTGAACCATGTTTTCACTATATCTGGACACTTCGTGTCCACTCATGTGGACACGAAATAACACCCCCTGACCTGTATACCTAACATGTACACCTGTACACTTGTCTCACCCATTTAAATTCGAGTTGTGGTTAAAATTTAGTTTTTCAAAATTGGAGGAATTTATGTATCTGTTCATTCCAGTTTATGTTTAATAAAACTGACAGTTAGTGAAAACCTGAGATTGGAATTGAAATTTAGAACTATGTATTTGATTTAGTATGAAACTTAGTTAGATTTTGACTTGATCTACACATAGGGTTGTATGTTATCTATTATCGAAACTGAAAACCTGAATTGTTGCATAAACACTGAATTGGGAATTGGTTGGTTGAATGAAAAAACTGAGATTCAAGTTGACTATTAACATGAGATGCATATGACATTCCTGAGCTTCTAAAGATTAATTCAGAACTGGGATTGAATGTTAATTGGGAGATTAGGTTTAAGGTTGTATATATTGTAAGTTGCTGTTTTAAATATCATTTGATTGTTGGTGGGATGGTTGGGATGAAAACTGAAAACAATTTACATGTGGAACTGAAAACTGAGAGTGTGTATGAGTTCATAACATATAATCTTATATATAGAATTTGTACCTACAAAATATATAGTTGGTATAGAGTGTTCAGAGGGTGTCCTGCATTTGAGTGTTGGTTAGCTATTCATGTTTGACCCTGTGTTTAGATATATTAGTCCAGTCCATTATCAGTAAGTGTTCAGTCCAATTATGTGAAATTGGCATTGACTTGATATCTATGTTATTGTGTGTGTATGTGTGTAGGAGCTAAGGGAAGTGTTCCCTGTGTCAAGGACTAGGTGAGAGGATGTGAGACATTATAAGTGTGTGCCCCATATGAGAGTTATATAGTGTTAGACAATAGGTATATAGATGGAAGGTAATGTGTAGGAAGGCTAGGCAATAGTCAGTATAGGTAGGGCCAAGGGTATGGTTTATAGATAGGTCTAAACCTAAGGTAGAATATGATCTAAATGCTACATGTTAGCACTCACACTATAGCCTATGTGGTCGTACCCTAAATATTGACTAATTAAATCAAGTATAACTTGTGGTTGGTATATATACTATAGGGTATAAGTGTTATGGGTAGGTAAGGTTATGAGATTAGGCTGTGGTTATGTTTAAATATGTATAAGTATTAGCATATGGTTTGGGAATGGGGCCTATGTTTTAGACCTAGGCCTATGGTAGAAATATAATACTTTAGGATACTGGCTAGTATTGTCTAGTATTAGCTATAGTGCTAGGGTATGGCAAGATAATGACTAGGAATAGCCTAGTTGACCGATAGTCTAGTGTTGACCCACTTTGACTAGATAGTTGACCAAAACCCTAGAGTGACCAAGTTGACCAAATAGTTTAGGATTGACTTAGTTAGTCTAAGTTGACCTAGTTGACTGGATGTTGACCATTGTGACCAGAATTGACTGGTCCTAGACAGTTGACTAGTTTGACCTAGTTGACTAGAGTATAGACGGTTTGACCCAGAGTTGACCAAGTTTGACTTTGACCTAGATTGTCTTAGAAATCATGTAGATTGTATTGTAAACTTCATCTACCTTGTTTTAAACACATTATAACCTGTACTGCTCTATTTAGGACATTGTGACTCCGGTGCAGACATCTGATATTACACTACTCTTTTCAGAGTATCAGGCGAGTACATTCTCTGATAGTTCTCTCATTTACTTGTCAATTACTGTACTTCAGTTCTAGTTAGTTTTATGTGATTCTCTGTTACAACACGTATGGATATTTCTGGATTCATGTATCCAACACACATACCATCTTGTCCGGCCTCTATTACTGGAATCATTGTTGGTATCATCATGTCTGGCTTCTATTACTGGAATTATTTTGGAATCATTGCTGGTATCATCATGTTTGGCTGGACTCATCTCGATTCTTGTGTCTTGTATTGGATTCACTTGTATTACGGGGCGGGGAAATATTGAGTAAGATATATAGACATACCCCAAATCTGGAATCTTTCAACTGGAATCTACTGGAAGCATAGCTATCTCTCGCCTGATCAGTGAGCGATGTGCCTGATACCTACAGCCGTTTACATGTCGATCTCGGTATTTTAAAACACACTGTTAGAGTATAGTCTGGACTCACCCTAGAATCTTTGATCACTGATTGGAATCATCTTATACTGGACTCATCTTATACTGGAATCACCTGGTATCAGATTCATATTGTCTGGACTTACTTTGGTTTTACACTTGTTTATATTTACTGTCTGGACTTATAACATGTTACTCTAGTTCAGCTAGTTTCTATTTACAGTCTTCATTGTCATGATTCTTCTCTTGTTTAGTTACTATACTTTTATTGTATCTCAAATGTTCTCTATACCATCACCTAAATATAAACTGCCATGTTCATCAATACAACTGTCTATAACTACTTTATAGTTTTCTGTCATTTACTTGGATTTTCTAGATGAGTTGTGCTCGTTCCTGTCCTGACTGGACCTGTTGAAAATATTACAGATGATTGTCCTGAGGACATTTGCCCTACTTGCCTTGGAGCAGGAGAAGGCTTAGCTCCCTTTGGCTCCGACACTCAGGAGTGATCGGAAGACTAGCTAGTAGACTTGGTTTAGATTTCATGTTTTAGAACTTGAATTGTAATAAGTTGAGATATTGTTTTGTTTTGAGATTGTTTGAGTTTAATATTATTTAGTAGTTGGTTTTGTTGTTGTTATTTAGTCTTAGTTATAAACTTCTTTGTTATCTTATCGTGCTTAGACTGTGATTAAGATTTTATTATATCTATACTTGTCCTCCGTTCAGCGTTGAGATTTGACAAGTACATTATGTAATTGCGTGAGTTGTTGATTAGATAGTAACCTAGGACAGCGTTCTACCGTCGACACTGCGGCGTAGGCTGGACGTACCCACTTCTCGTGCCCGTATACTGGGTGTAGGTTGTGACAACGAGACCGATCCGACCTAGGAGAAAACATTGGTCGGCTATTGTGGCACAAGGTAATTGTGGGACTTCTATGAAGCATGTATCCTACGATGGAATGGCACTTCGCATTACCCTGAAAGTCCTTTATGGAATTATCGATATGGTAAGACATTCATTGAGGCCGTAGTGACCCTTGTCAATATCGTTTCAAGATCTTCGTTCGCGAGTAGCACGATTAAGAAATACTGTCGTTATCGACTGATCGGAACATATTGAATCAAGATCTTTTCCTTATTATAGAATGGTTTCTTCAAAATCCGGTCCCATATTTAGCAAATCGCCTCTTGAGGAAAGAATCTTCAACTGAGGTTCATGTCGCACTTGTTTCTTTGGCGTTGGTTTTGTGGACGCTTTCGTGAATATTTTCGATAGATTTTATTGTTCGTGTTCTTCAAACTTCATTTTATATATCGAATCCTAAAGGGAAGGGTAGAGTGTTGATCCGTTGCTTATGTGATTGCAGGTGATCGTATAGGTGCTGCATAGTGTACAAGTTCTCTTTCTCTTAGCTAATTCAATCAACTGTGAGTGGCTTGACCTTCGTCTCCTTGACCCTCTTGCTCTCCAATCAATCAACGATACCAATAACACACTACAAAAAAAAGTCAAATCAGCGATAAAATTAGCGACGCCTGAAGAAAATGTCGCTAATATTTTTTTTTATATTAGCAACGTTGCCAAAAAAAATGTCGCAAGACATCGCTGTTTGCGATGTCCAACGATATTTTGTGACTACCTGTAATTTTGTAGAAAAATTAGTCGAGAAGTAGTCGGATAACGTCGCTAAACATGACAAACTTGGCGACGTTTAGCGACTCCTTACTTAATATGTCACAGTATATCAACTAATAACACGATTAGTAACGTCTTTTGAGAATGTCACTAAAATATTTGATATATGGTTTTAGGCGTTAGCTCGATTTTCATTTTTCATTCTTAAATTTCTTTGCTGCCCTCTTTCCTCCCCCGAGCCCTGACAACTCCCCGAGCCCCCAGCGACCTCCCAACTCCCCCCCCCCCGCTATACCCGACACCTAGGCGACCCCCAGATGCCCCCTCGACTCCGGTGACCCCCACTCGACTCCGACAAACCACCTCGCCCCACTGCCCGGGCGCTGCTCTGTCGCACCAAGCCCCCTCCACCCCCTCGACCCCCTCGGTCATGTATTATCATGCCCTAGAACCAGAATACTGTTAAGTAGGGACGGACCAGGCCAGCTAAGTATGCCAAAGTACTCTAGTACTCTGAGGTAACGCATAAGTTGTATAGATGGGGGTCACTGCTAAAAGCCCACAGTCAATCCTAGGTCAAACAAATCCTAGTTATCTCAATCATAGGTAAGAAAGTAATTACAAGAGTATAATCATCAGGCATAAGACAGTGAAGCATCCCAAACTATAATATATATATGATCTTGAAGGTAGTAATACAAAATAAAAAACTTGCAAGAGTGTAAGTCATACATGATCAGCTTTAGTCATAGTCTAGAAAAATATACAATCAAGTCTAAGCCCGTAGGCCAAAATGTCAAGTCCAAAACATGAGCTAAACACGTGCTTGGTAGCTAAACGCCACAAAAGACTATACATGAAAGAGCAAGTAAGAGAAGGAACACCCACTCAGGCACCCTGGTGCTCCGGGTGGTCACCATCGAGGGAAGGTCTAGTAGATCCTCGGGCTCCTCAACCAAATCTGGTCAAATAAAACCAGTGGAGTCAGACCTCCAATAGCAAGTACGACAAAGGAAGCCAAACTATGAACTAAAACCTGCATATGGTTCATAACAACACTAAATTAAAGTAGTAAATAAGCCATGAATAATAAGTTGGTACCATAGTCTAAATTAAAGAAAATTGGAAACATGTAAGGAATATAGCATGTTAACATGTAAGATAAACTAGACATGTGAGCATGTAATGAAGTCAGGACATATAAGCATGTGGATCATGTATAGCATGTAAGTACTGAAAAGAATGACAAATGACAAGATGCTTAGGAAACATTTCAGAACCAACTTACAATCCTTAAACCAAAAAAGGACCGAGGTTGCCACCCTTCTCCAGAACAAGTCTTAGCCTCTAAACAATTGTCGAAATAAGTAAAGCAAAGACAAAAGCAAGATAAGTAAGAAAAGATTGTACATGACTGGACTCCATATCCATCAATTATGGCCAAGCAATGAGTATGGCTTGATACATTAGCTAACTAGGGTTATCACAATTACTAATTACTAACATATGCACCTTGTGAAATTCAATCTAGCTACCTCTCCTATAGAATACCCAACTTATCTAGGCCCAAATCAATAAGAATAAATAGGGGATATATCGCCCGGGAGACAAATGTGGATATAATAGTGGGTATATCATCCGGGAGACAAATATACCCTAAGTATAGCGTGTCGAGGATACATCGCCCGGGAGACAAATGTATCCTATAGACATGTAAAAGCTGCAACACTTGATGGTGCACTGAAGTGTGCTCATCATGACAGATAGCTACAAGTCCATTCAGGTTAGGGCCAAAACAAAGGGCTTGCAGGCAACCGGGAAATTCTTCCCTCCTAATGCATCTAGGTAATAAACTAGTTGTTTAGTCCTTAATTTTTTCATTCAGGATTCTGGGTGTGGCATTCCGCAAAATCCATCATAGACATGAGGTATTGAAGACTGGACTTGGCAAGACAAGAAAGAGAGTGCACTATAACAAGCCACAATAAGACAAGACAAGACAGGTATCGAGATAGGAGTGCGCTACCACGATCTACTATATCAAGCTAAGCATGTCAGGAAGCAGAAGTGTACCACGACCGACCACTATCAAAATAAGACAAGAACATGTACAAGGAATACTAGTGAACATGGTAGTATAAGGCAGGAAACATGGCATGGCATATAAAGAATTATACTATCAAAGAAATTCCATAAACTAAACAATCAATCATGAAAGAAATAAACTTGGGAGTCCATTCGGAAGATCCATCGAATTGCCATAGATTTCCAATGGATGGTCTGTTCGGTCATAGTAAGTATTTGCACACAAATAGTCCATTCGGAAGATCCGAAGATTTCTGCGGATTTTCGAAGGATGATTCGGAAACGTGAAAAAGTTCAGTAAACGTAAGAACAATTCTACGGGGCCAAAATTCAGTCCCAAATCTCACCCAAGTCTAGTCCAGCTATACTAAATATTGAAGGTAAGCCTCATATACCAATATGGACTAAGTATGGTGGTTGAAGTTTTTGTATCATTATCGATATCGAGTTTTCCAACTAAAAAAAATATCAGGATATCACAGTAAAAATAAAACCTAACTCAAACCAAGATCCAAGATGGTAAAAATAACGAAATATTGAGGAAACAGTTTTCGTAAATCAAGTTCTTGAAAATAATGAACTATCAAAGCTATATAAATCAAAACAACAGGAAAATAAGAAATGTCTAGTAGTTCGACAAGATGTACTTGCCTAAGATAGCTCTCAGCCTAACTCTTCTACTCCACCAGCAAGAGGGATTCAGAAACCGCACTCAAAGGTCTCGAGACCAAGCTCCAAGCTCTCGAGAAATACAGAGTGGAAACGAGAATAGAAGAAGAGTAGAGAGAGAAAGTAAAAAATTGAAAGAAATTAAATTCATATATATAGAGAGAAAGGAATTAATCGTGACCGTCCGATCGCGATCCGCGACTCGATCACGGTTAATTCGGACCGTTCATCAAAATATCAAGATACTATTCATCAAAATATCTTATTCCTACCAATGGTCGGATGATCCGGTTGATTTCCTTGGATTTCCAATGAAAGATCTAGATCGTCATAACATGTTTTCGAATCTAATATAGGGACATTCAAATTATCTATCGGACTTCCGCAAATTATCGACGGATGATCCGAAAAGTATAAAATCTCTTTACTTACCGTTCTATATTTTGATCCTAACACAGGTCTATGGTAATGCCAACAGGTATTCTAACAATCTTGAACAATGTAAAAATAATCATAGTCAGTAAAACTCAATAAATTAGTAATAGTCGTGTATCCGTATACAAATATCGATACCGTGAGATGAGTCTCACAACTCTTCCCTTCTTAAAAAAATTTTGTCCTCAAAATTTTCATAAGGCAAACAAAAGGTAAAACAATCCAAAAAAACATGATATCTGGATCAAGATAGGAAACTCATAAATCATGAAATCCAACTAGACTAATGTACAAAGAATGTAAAAGCAACAAACATATAGCAACTGTATCATATATTCCTACAATTGCACTCAAATAAGAAGGTAGAGTATAGGCATACAGATAAGTATACCTCACGAGTTAAACAGATATAGGTAACGAGCTCGGATATCATCCTCATGCTCCCATGTCGATTCACCCGGTGAGTGATGATCCCAGGAAATACGAACTACTCAGATAGTTCGGTTCTTGAAAACCTTCTCCCTCCGATCCAAAATAGATATAGGCCGCTCCTCATACATTATGCCGGTACCAACGACCAACTCGGAATGATCAAGGATATGGCTCGAATTTGAAACATACCGACACAACTGAGATACGTAAAATATGTCCTGTACCTCGCATAGCGATGGCGAAAGGACAAGACGATATGATACATCTCCTGCTCGCTAGAGAATATCGAACGACCCAATAAATCTAGGACTAAGCTTTCTTCATATGCCAAACCTGATGACCCTACGGTCGTCAGCGACATAGAACTCAAGATAAGCTTTCTTCAAAAATCTAGGATGACATAGAACTCAAGATGACCCTATGGGTAGGAAAAATCTTGAGTTCTATGTCTGCCAAATGACGCTGACGACCCCGAGCTACTCTTGGATACTCTCTGACCTGCCTGACTACACCAACTGACTGACCAATCATCTCTAGACCAAGCATCTGCCTTTCTCTTTAATGTTATCCCAAGCTAGGATGACCTATACCTCCTACCATATAATGCCTCGAAAGGTGCCATCCAAACGCTCGCCTGGAAGCTGTTGTAAGAGAACTCAACTAGATGCAAGTGATTCTTCCAAGAACCACTGAAGTCAAGAGTGCATGATCGAAGCATATCCTCCAAGGTCAAAATTGCACCCTCTGATTGACCATCTGTGTGAGGATGGTATACAGAAGTGAAACTCAAATGAATATCTAGACTCTGTTGAAGACTTTACCAAAAATAAGAAGTGAATTTGGAATCCTAATTAGAGAATATACTAACTGGCACCCCATGCGACCTAACAATCTGCCTTATATATATCAGCCAACTGCTCTATCGACTGGCCAACTCTGAAAGGTAAGAAGTAGGCAATCTTCGTGAGTCGGACCACTATAACTCAAATAGCATCTTTACTAGTCCGGGTTCTAGAAAGACCAGTCATGAAGTTCATTGTAATATGATCCCATTTCTACTCCGAAATCAGTAAAAGCTAAAGATGTCTGACCAGTCTCTGATGCTCAGCCTTAACCTACTAGAAAACTAAGTACCGAGAGACAAAATGAGCTATCTTCCTCTTCATACCATTCTACTAGAAATGATGACGAATATTACGGTACATCTTTGTCCCTCCTGGATGAACATAATATTGAGAACTGTGGGCCTCTGACATAATCTCGTGTCAAATATCTCCACTCGGTACACAAAGACGACTTCTAAACCGAACTGTCCCATCCTCATGGATGCACAACTCCGCTCTGCGCCCTATAACACACTCTGTTCCAAGTCGCTGAAGCCTAGCATATCCAGACTGTGCTGCTCTGATCCTCTCCGTAATAGACGACTGAACTAGCAAGCTGGCCATCATAGCTGCCTCACCAGGTAGCACTACCTCAATGCCCACCTCGTAAAGTATAAACCCCCTAAATTTCTACTTTAATTTTTTTTATAAATTGAGTATTTAAAATTTTTACTTGGTATTTATACGTCGCATAGTCGTATTATACGTCGCGTACGAATTTGCCGTATGGAACATCGCGTATGAGTTCGCATTTTTGTATGTCTCGTCGAGTGCGAATATGTGCGAGGTACATATTTTTTTAAAAATATTTTATTTTAAAAGCGTGCTTTTCAAATAATAAATAATAAATTTTTTCGATTACTTAAAGTTTTAAAATGCGTCGCATTTGGAATTTCCAAAACCTGTTTTACATCATGGAAGTTTATATAAATAGTAATTTGAAAATGAGGTTTTATGCAAAAGTTTATTTCATATGAGACATATAAATTTATTTTATTTTTGAAATTTATTTAATATTAATATTTTATTATCTGAAAAACTATTTTAAAATATCATTTTGGTTTAAATTTAATTAATTATTATAAATTATATTGGAAAAGCTTTTATTCTAAATGGAGTTTAAATTTCAATGGAGAGTTTATCTATGATTTAAATTTGGATTGGAACAATTTAAAGTTTAAATCAAATTTAATTTAATATAATATTATCTATGGGGGAATTAGAATCCTCCCAATCCTTATCCTAATGGGATTCCTACCTCCTATAAATGGAGAGGTACTTGCCCTCTCTTTTTTTCCATGAATTTCCACAACCATCCCAGCCTCGTGCATCGTGTCCGTGTTCCCTTCGCCATCCACTGTGTATTTTATTGTACAAATACATTATCCACCCCGGGTCCGACAGATCCGAACCTCCGTCCCCATCATGTCGGGCACACCTGACGCGACTCATCCAAACACGCCATCACCGAACCATTATCAATGCAGCCTAGCCATCCCGACCACTATGGTCGACTCAACCCCAAATCCTAACCACTACCCCGATCACCTCTGATCCCCTGTCCACCGCAGCACAACCATCCGCCATTGTCACCACCATCCTTGACATCATCCGAACCCTATCATCATCACCGACTCCCATCACTCCTCCTCCCTTGACTAACAGAACCGACTTTTCCCCTTCTGGCCGTCCAACCTGCCGGACCGACCATCTCACCCGCCGTTACCAGGTGACCACTGCAACCAGAATCCGTAGCCCCCATAACCACCATAATCGCCCACATCCACCACCTCTACTCGCCTGATCTCCGTCGCTCACACAATCCTGGCCAAACAAAACTAACAAAAAACCTTCACCTCGCCGCGCCGCCATGAATCCGCCGCCAAGTTCCGAGCCGCGGGCGCGTCCCTCTGTGTGCTGGGAACCGCCGCCCCTTCCTCAGGTGGCCGCGCCAGGCCGACGTTTATGTTCGATCGACCGACCACCTTCCCGTGGTACGCTCCGCCTTGATCCAGCCGCTGCGACGTCTTCCCGAGCCACCTCCGCCGATCTCCGACTTCCAGGCCCACCGCTGTAAGCCCTCTCCTCGGCTTCCTCTGCTCGAACAGCAGGAGCTCCGCGCCCCCTTTCTCCACTGCGACCACCGCACCGTCCCTCTCCGACACAGCCTCCGCCGCCGAGGAACACTCGGTGAGTCTCCTCTCTCTCACTTTCCCCTCTCTAACTCTCTCTCTCTCAATCCTTTCTTTACTATAAAAGAAGAGCAGCCCTTTTAGTATATTTATTATTATTATTATTATTATTATTATTATTATTATTATTATTATTATTATTATACTGATATTATCATTATTATTATTATTATTATTATTTTTACTATTAAGGATATAATTTTCTTATTTAATAGGAATTGGAAATAAATATGTATAAAAATATGGTTTAACATTTTAGTATTTAATTTCTTATACAAATTTTGTTGACTAAAAATATATAGTAGCTTTCAAATTATAAAATTTATTCAAGTATTTTTTGTTATCAAATAAATAAAGATATGATTATTCTATTTTTACAAACAGGGAATTTGCCTAAAACGGTTTTTAGATTTCAAGTATTTACCAAAATTATTTTACTAACAAAAATCTAGTCTTAAGTTTTAGAAATACTTTTCTAAAAATAGTAGGAGTATGTTCTTCACAATTTTTCCTCGATTTTTACCATTGATCACGACTGATCACGCGTTTCTCTTCTCATGAAATACTGGACCCTCATATATCGACCCCGGCCATTGGACAAAACCGGACTTGTTGGATCATTGCACCACATCAGGCGTAACACCAGGCAAGATACCTTTCCATAATTACTGCTTATATTTAGTTGTATCTTATTATTCTGTATTATTTTTCCGCACTTTTATTTTTAGTTATTTATTTTTCTTCTTGCTTGTGGACCAAGTGTTAAGAGACTCCCGTCAATAGGGTGCATGTCATTAACTTTGTCACGATTGTATCACGTGTTGTGTGTGAGTTGTGAGTATCATGTAGTGGTCACTTGCGTGTTGGCTGATACCCCGTGCGCATGCGTAGGAATAACTGTCAATAGATGCATGTTAGAAGACTTGACAGTTATCTATTATAAAACCATGTTGTGGAAACGATACGTGTTGGTGTGTCGTGGTTACGATGCATGTACAGTATCATTGGGGGGAGGGGACAACTATTAGCGTAGAGGCTACATTTATTTTTCACACATTTTGGGCCGATAGTGAATCTTATGAGCACTACCTTCTGTCCCGGGGCCGATAGCGACTCAGATGAGCGCTACTTACTGCCCATGGCCGATAGTGACTCGGATAAGCGCTTTCTACTGCCACTCTTTATTTACTCTGCTGATCCTACAGCCCCTGTGTAGAACGTTGTCCTCAAAGTGTATATCACATAGATGGTTAGGGACCGAGTTGTGTCGTAGTTTTATGGTATTTACATTTGCAGTTATAATGGCATGTTCTTTCTGTATCTTGTTACGTCCCTCTGAGGACCTGGTGATCTCTCCAGGTGTGTGTTTCGTGATTTCTGCAGGTGCTCTAGCAAAGGCAATGACTTGCGCTCTATTCCGTCGTGATGATTGCTCTTGGACTCGTCGTTTGCTTCGCTCAACCAAATCATTTATTTGTATATTTCTTTCTTATTTAAACTTATTGGTAGTGGATATGTCTCCGCCCAACGTTTGTACAAATAACTATTTGATTATATCATTAAAGCTTCATATTTGTGGATGAGATTTAGTTTAAGCATGGCTTTCTATATTTTACAGCTTATGTATACATACGAGCCTTTCATTTACTCGTATGTTTACAGCTGGCATAATACGTATCTAGTCCCACAAAAACATGTAACGCCCCAGTCCCAAAATACTTGGGACTAGATACGTATCATGCCAGCTGTATACATACGGATAAATAAAAGGTACGTATGTATACATAAGCTGTAAAATGAAGAAAGTCATGCTCAAACTAAATCTCATCCACAAATATGAAGTTTTAATGATATAATCAAATAGTCATTTGTACAAACGTTGGGCGAAGACATATCCACTACCAACAAGTTTAAATAAGAAAGAAATATACAAATAACTGATTTGGTCGAGCGAAGCAAATGACGAATCCAAGAGCAATCATCACGAGGGAAGGAAGGAAGACATGGCCTTAGCTAGAGCACCTGCAGGAAGTCACAAAACACACCTGGAGAAATCACCAGGTCCTCAGAGGGACGTAACAAGATACAGGAAGAACATGCTATTATAACTGCAAATATAAACACTATAAAACTATAACACAACTGGGTTCCTAACCGTCTAAGTGTTATGCACTTTGAGGACAACGTTCTACGCAGGAGCTGTAGGATCAGCAGAGTAAATAAAGAGTGGCAGTAAGTAGCGCTCATCCGAGTCACTATCGGCCATGGACAGTAAGTAGCGCTCATCTGAGTCGCAATCGGCCCCGGGACAGAAGGTAGTGCTCATAAGAGTCACTATCGGCCCACAAATGTGTGTAAAAAGTAAATGTAGCCCCTACGCTAGTAGTTGTCCTCTCCTCCCAATGATACTATACATGCATCGTAACCACGACACACCAACACGTGTCACTTCCACAACACTGTTTTATACCTAATAACTGTCAAGTCTTCTAACATGCATATATTGACAGTTATTCCTACGCATGCGCACAGGGGATCAGCCAACACGCAAGTGACCTCTACATTTTACTCACCACTCACATACAACTCGTGTTACCTTCGTGACAAAGTTAATGACATCCACTCTATTGACGGTAGTCCCTTAACTCTAGGTCCACAAACAAGAAAAAAATAAATAACTAAAAATAAAGGTGCAGAAAATAATAACAGAATAATAAGATGCAACCAAATGTAAGCAGTAAATATGGCAAGGTATCTTGCCTGGTGTGTTGCTCAGTGGGGTGCGGTGATCCGACATGTCCTGATCGTCCAATAGCCACGACCGAGGTGTAATGGTTTGAGTTCACGAGAAATAGGGAAGGATGATTAGACACGATCAATGGTGATAATCGAGGAGAGTTTATACAAAGCATTACGTGCATTATTTTTGGAAAATACGTATAAACTTAAAACCATATTTATTAGTAAATATAATTTTTGGCAATTATTTGAAACATAATCGATTTAGGCTAAAACCATAGATTTACCAAAAATAGGATTTCTAGTCTGTATTTTAGTAGTAAAAATAGTTTAGATAATTATTTTAAAAATACTAGAAATCTTTTATAATTTCGAACTACCCTTTTTATTAGCTAAAATATTTTTAGGAAAAGAATTTATTTTAGTAACAGAAAAATGGTTTTGGACTGAAATTATTCGTTTGTCAAAATAAAGTTTTGAGGTGGAAACTATTCTTGAAATTAGCTAAAAATTAATATAATAATATATTTTTGACAATTCCCACAATAGAACATTATTAATAACAAAAACGCTATGTATATTATTATCAATAAAATACTAATACCCATATCATAAGTATAGTAAAAGTTTCTTTATTATATAAAAATGATAATAATAATAATAATAATAACAATGATGATAATATCAATAATAATAATGCTAATAATAATAATAATAATAATATTACTTATAATAATAATAATAATATTAACAAAATAATAATAATAGTAATGATAATGATATTGAAATGCTACTGCAAAATAATGAGGGAGAAGAAAGTAAACAACACATAGAAAGAAAATGATAAAACAACAGCAATAAGCAACAGCTGTTGCTCCTCTCTTCTCGTTTTACGAGAGAGAGTGTTAAGAAGAGAAAAAAAGAATATAAACATAAAAGCATAGGAGTAAAGGAGGGTTAGAAATTGAGAGAGAAAGAGAGAGGAAGAGGAGGAGAGAGGCGAGCGGGTGAGGGTGTTGACAGAGGTGGCTCCGACGGTCGGGAGGAAGAAGAGCGCCGTTGGGGGAGGTCGCAGAGGGTAGATGCGGCGGACAGGATCGGTTGGGGTCCTCTACTCCGGCGTGAGGTCGCCGGGCAACGTCGTGGCGTTAGGCGGGTGCGGATGGAGCACGGTGTTCGGGCACCGGCGATGGCGCTGCCGTAGAAGGGGCCGGTGCGACCGGCGGCTTCGGGGAACGGGATGGATGTTTACACGCGCGCCGCTGGGGAGGCGTCGTGTCACGGCCGTGGCTGTGGCGTGGGGGTGCCCGCGGTCGGTACGGGAGCCTAGTTGGCCGGAAAGACGTAGGCGAGAGGGGTCCGATGGTACGGGCGTGCAGCGGACGGGGTCGGATCTGCGGCGGCAAAGTCGGAGGCGAAGCGGGTCCGACGGTCAGCACAGCGTCTCAGCGAGGTGATTTTAGGGTTAGGTTTCCCTTCTTCTTTATATTATTTGAAGGTGGTGGCGGTGGTTTTGGTGTTCGGAAGGTCTTGGAGATGGTGGTCGGGTTTGGTGATTTTCGGAGGTGGCCGTCGGAGAAGGCAGGGACCATCGGGGAAGTGGCCACAGAGATGGTGGGCGGTGGTTGCCGTAGATTGCCGTAGATTTTCGGCGGTTGCCGTAGGGTTAGATTGTTGGAAGTCGTCGTGTCCGGGATTGTCGGACATGACATAGATAACTGTAAAAGCATTGGAATAAGATTCACACAGACACGATGCACGGGTTTGGTTGTAGAATATTTGGATGGTAAATTTTATGAGAAAGAAACAATTGACTCTCCTTATATAGGAGGTGAAGGTTCTCAGCTGGATAAAGACTAGGATTGTATAAATCAACAATTAGATATTATCCTATTTAATTCAAAAAGTAATTGGATCAAATCCAATCCAATATAGATACATTCTATCTTTAATAAAAATAAAGTCAATAAAATCTTTCTTTTAAAAAAAATTATAATCAAAACCAAACAATATTTTTTTAAAAATACATTTTCGAATATTAAAATATTAATATTAATTAATTTCGAAAATAATATTATATATAGGAATTTAAATTAATGCACCTCATATGCAATGAATATTTGCATAAAACATAGTTTTAAAAATGATTATTTATATAAACTTTAATGATATAAAATAAAGTTTTGTAAATTCCGATGTGACGAGTTTTTACAACTTTAAGCAATTGAAAATATTTATTATTTATTATTTGTAAAAACTATGCTTCTAAAATAAAATATTTTTACAAAATTATGTACCTCGCACATATTCGCACTCGACGAGCCATACGAAAATGCGAACTCATACACGACGTTCAATACGACAAATTCGTACGCGACGTATAATACAAAGTACAAAATTAGTACCAAATTATTTATTAAAAAATAGTAGAAATTTAGTGGGTTTACATCGTACCCAACTTATATGAATTTCGTCCTCGAAATTTTGGAATAGGTAGGGTTGAGTGCACCATTACGAGAATGATTCACTCCTAACTTGAGTGGTGATAATAAATGTAGGACGAAGAAAGGGCGAGGAGTTTAAGACGAAGATGTAGTCACATTGGATGACAAGGGTCGTAAGTGATAGATAGGCTAGAGGGAATTCTAGTATAAGTGCCTTCGTCCTTCCAAAATAGGTGAAGGCGAAAGCAATAAAGAGTACAGAGGCGATATTACGAATACGTGGTTCAAAGATGATCGAATAATCTTAAAAGAATTGTCAATGCGGTCGTGGATGGGATTCTAGAGGACAAGTTTTAATTATGTCCCATCTACGTAGAACAATAGGTAAAAGCGAACCAAAGTGCACTTGGTTGATCAGACCATCATGGACAGGTTCTGATTAGACAACATGTTAGTGAGCGCGCTCAATAACATAAGTCATGAACAAGCTCGATAAATCAATGAGCTTGCAAAACTAGATTATAACAGCACTATTAGTCAAGATGGTAAAATCGTAGGCACGAGAGTTTATCGATAAGAAGTTTAAGCGACGATTCGAAAACGGAATCCAGCAAGCAATTTGAACAACAATAATCTAGATAAAAAAAATTTGGTATAGTTTAGGAGATATCTCATGGCATTCCAATCAATGTCTAAATTAAAAATGACTATCATTTATCCAAGACGTGCAAGCTCACAAAATGCAACAATTTTCCAATCTCAAAAATTTACTAGCTCGATACCCTTGATTCAAAATTTCATCGTCATTTCTCAAATCGTCATATCAATAGTAACTTTATACAGTCTCTTCCAATTTTATAATCCACAAAAATCAAAAAAAAATTCCAATTTTTTTTTCTTTCTCAAATTGGGGCTTCTCCTCAAATTTTTATATTGAATATTTTTTTCCTTGAAACATATTTTCATTCCTTTATAACTATCCCCAAAATAAATCTCATAAACTATTAAAAATTCTACGAGGTATACTTATGTATATATCCGACCTTCAAACCGATATTTATTTCCAAAATCAAATTCCCAAAAAATTGATTCCTTAGAGATATGTTTAAATCCTATATCTCGCAATAGAAATTTTGATAAGTTAAAACTTTCGATTCAATAATCTCTAATCTTCTTTTAACATATCTATTTATATACCGCTTTTTCCTCAAGCTAAATTCTGTCTTTCGTAATCCTCTTGAATTTGAAATTCAATAAACCCTCAATGAATTTAGTCCAAGTAAAAATTAAACTCTTCATATACTCGTAAAACTTTATCTTTAAGGTACCATCATAGAAATCCATCTTCAATATTCTTGATTGCTCTTGAACCTGTTTGTCAATCACAAGTATACCATCTACTTAAACATAATATCACATTTTCTCAATTCCATCTAATAACACTTATCAAAATTTTAACTTATCTCAAATCTTATATACTTTGTAATCGCCTACTCATCTTAACCAACTATACCATTAGTCTCCTCTATGGAATTTTCTAATCTAGTCCCGTGTGACTGAAAGGGGAAGTGATCAGGTCTCCATCTTTGCACAAAATTATATACGAACTAAGGTTGCATGAATCATGAAGGAGTTTAATGAATTTCTCGAGAGGAAGCTAGCCAAAAGGAAAGAAGAAATATATGGTTAGGTTCAAGGGTCGTAGTGAAGGTTAGAAGATGTTATGGGTCTAAGTAAACCAAAATAATAAAAGGATAAGCAATCAAGAATAAACACAAAGTTAAGCATTTATGGAATTAAGTAGATCACAATCATTCCTTGGGTGGAAAATATTTGAGTCAAGATTTGGTCTCTAACCGAAGTCAGAAAGGACAATAGTATTATGGTAGGGTTTATAGGCTAGCCATTTTGACTTGAGAGTCGCATCCTAAAAATAGAGTGCAAGGGGACGTCTTTTAGTGGGACATGATATACCTACACGAAGGTGGGCTCGTCTAGGTCGTGCATATGAAATTTGTTGAAAGGAAAAGTCTAGTGTTGTGCTCCAAATATCCAAGTCACGAAAATGTCACAAAAGAATTTAAAATAGAAAGTGGGAGTTCATGAGATAATGATTAACGCACAATAAATGACCAAGTTAACGCATGAAATAAAGATAATTCAGATTCTAGTAGATCAAGGTAAATAAGTTAGGAATACAGTTTCTAGAGATATGATAGCCACTTAGATGGAGTATGATCAAGAAACAATCTAATCATTTCTCAAGTTTCAAATGGTTAGAAAGTCACGATAAAATCTAGATTTGAGGGAATATTGAGTGAGTCAAGATCGAAATATAACCATATGATTTGGTAGATGACCAACTACCCTTGAGTATATACAACTATCATGGTCATGAGTGATATGGCAATTAATATGGACTACTTTATCTATCTTGGTTGCCTATCCATATTTGAATCTACAAATTTGACTTCTTCAAAACCTTGCAATATAATTCTCCAAATAATCTAATAAAATATCTTTCTAAGCTGCCAATCATACCCATAACTTGAAATTTAAATTTCTTTTAATCAACCTCAAGATAACCTTTATCATAACACAAAATTTCTCTAAAAACATATCATAAACTAACTTTTCCACCTTATCTAGTCACATCATAACTTAAGATTTTCAAAATTTCTAATCAATCTCGAGTAAATCTTTATTGTGTCACAAATCCAATCTATATGTTTTTCTTCTTCTATCATTAATCCAAATCTTAACTCAAAATTTAAATAGATTTTTAAAAATCGTAATTCATACAAGAGTTTAAAATAGATCCTCAATTTGACTTTTATATCCTTCAAAAATTTTAACCAAAATTCTTAATAACCTTACTTCAAAACTTTACGAACTTATTAATTGGGAACCATACAACCCAATTTAAAACCAAGCTTTATCAAAAGCCCTCATAAATCTTTCAGCAGCATTTAAATTTAAAAATTCTTTTCAACTAACTTTATATCTCTTCAAGGATGTATAGCTATAATCAAATGAATTATAAATATTTTTCAAAGACCTTCAAAATCAAAACTCAAAAATCAAATCAACTTCCTTTCTCAATTGTATATAGATCCCACTATCCTTTTGTAGATCCATATAAAGTTCTAAAATCCTTCGAAGTTATTAACGTTGCTACTACCCAACTTGGAATTAACTAATCCTTAAGTTCATACTTCTAGAAAAATATGGTTCCTCTTATCCTTATATCTTTATAACTCGAATAGGATCTCATTGCATTCTAGTTGTCAGTGTAATCCTACTAGCCATGGGGTTGACCTATGAGCATATACTAGTGTAGTCATCCTCCTATCAAGTATGGAAATAAGGATTTCTGTAGGAAAATCTCAAGCAAGATTTAGATCAGTGGAGTTGAACAAGTGATTCAAAAAAATTTAGTCAAGGAAGAGGGTCAAGCAGGTGGATGAGATTCTATACTCTAATCCTATATTGCAGGCCCGTTTGGTACAGTCATATAACCGAAATGACAAACTTGACCTACATGGGCAACCACAAAAATATGTAATGCCCCAGTCCTAAAATACTTGGGACTAGATACGTATCATGCCAGCTGTATACATACGGGTAAATGAAAGGCGCGTATGTATACATAAGCTGTAAAATGTAGAAAGCCATGCTCAAACTAAATCTCATCCACAAATATGAAGTTTTAATGATATAATCAAATAGTCATTTGTACAAACATTGGGCGGAGACATAGCCACTACCAACAAGTTTAAATAAGAAAGAAATATACAAATAACTGATTTGGTCGAGCGAAGCAAATGACGAATCCAAGAGCAATCATAACGAGGGAAGGAAGGAAGACATGGCCTTAGCTAGAGCACCTGCAGGAAGTCACAAAACACACCTGGAGAAATCACCAGGTCCTCAGAGGGACATAACAAGATACAGGAAGAACATGCCATTATAACTGTAAATATAAACACTATAAAACTACAACACAACTGGGTTCATAACCGTCTGTCACGACCCGTTACCCAAATTGTTGGGCCGGGCCGAGTCATGTCCAGCCTGCGCTTGAGATAAAGCACAGTAAGCTGTTCTAGAAATAACAAGATAAGACTAAATATGTTAACAGTTCTATAAGTGAATAAAAATCATAAATGCTCCAAACACAAAAGTCGTCTTATATAGTAAAATGTCCAAAGTACAAGTCTGAAATGTAAAACTGGATACATGTCCAGTTACAAAATACGTAGTCTAATACATGACTACACTAAATATCCTAAGTGACTACGCAAACTAGGCGAGTTTTCCCGCAGGTACATCCTCGTAAAACAAAGCCGGGTCCTCTGCAGTATCTCCATAATATGAGTCGCAGAGTAACTCCTCCTCAGTAAGGATACCTACAATGTTATCCTGTCAGGACGGGAGCAAGTACTGATTCTAACAAACTAGCATATGAAACATGGAAATGAACATAAGAGGAATAACTGGAAATATGGCATCACATAATCTATCATGGCAAGGACACATATGTCATAAAGACAGATGTATATGTAATATTTAAAACTGTAGCAGGTACGTGATCGTCAATAGGTGTACAATGTGCGGGCGCACATGTAAATAAAATGTACATACGTACAAGTGTACAAGCATAGGTGTACCTCCGTACAAAAATGCGGGATAAAGGCCTACGGCGCAGTAACATATAAAATAAAACTTTGCTCGGTACGATAAAGGGGGCATGATTACGTACTCTACTATCAGTTTCTCCATAACCCATATTCTAATCATGTGAGAGATACATAAAGACTGTTCTAAGCATGGTAGTGACTGAAAGTACAACATGTGAAAATTTAACTTGCTACCCCCAAGGATCAGCATTTAACATGGTTGGATTTGCAGTTCATTTATGTAACTGTATGTAAAGTTCATAGAAATTACTTGCCTCTAGCAAAGCAAACTGCGATAAAAGTGCTATAGATGTCTGGTAACTCGTCACTGTAGAAATAAATACATAAACTTAGTTTTTACACTAAGCTAAAACACTAAGACACTAATTGGTACAACACGACTTGTGACTGGGCACCTGGCCAAAATGATGACTTTAGCATAGGAGACCAATGTGGGGTGACACACCACTTTAACTAACTTTCTAGGGTCTTTACACTAGTGAGGGGTGAGGTTCAATACGACTAAAACTCAAAATAACACAAAAGGTTGCGAGTCGTAATTATTCAATAAATAAATCAAATGAACATTGTGTTCCAACAATTTTTGAGATAGACAAAAAGCTTAATTTTACATAAAATAAAGTACCAAAAAGATCCTTCTCAATTATAGAAATTTAATATAATTTTTCTGGAATTTATTAACCAGTACAAGTATTTTATAAAAATCAGTTTTCCTAAGTATACAGAAAATGAGTTTTGGTTTCATATGCCAAAATAGTGGCAAAACTGTAAATTAAATACTATAAAAATTATAGTAATTTAGCTAAATTAACATAGTATCTAAATACTATTTTTCCAGAATTTTAACAGAAGTTATAGTATTTTTAGAAATTCAAAAACAACATTGTACACAATTGAAATTAAATATTTAATTATCTGCGTATTTTGTCCAAGTACATAATTTGAACCAAAGTTCAAATACAGGACCCAAGGCCATGAATCAAGTCCAATATGACTTGTACAGGTCTTGAATGTGTGAAAACACATTTGGGCCCAAAAACTCATGCTAGGCTTGGACACCAAATGGTTGCAGTAATAAAATACAGGAATTTAAATAATAATGATATATTTTCAAAGTGGTAAAAATATACAAGCCATAGTTTAAACAATAAAAATGACTTGAGAATTTATGCACAATGATATTTTATACAAAGTAGAATTTTGAAATATATATATATAAAATGTACAACTACAATATTTATATATATACATATAAATATATAGATATTTATATGTATACATAGTGGATATATATATATATATATATATATATATATTATATATAATATATATATATATATACACACACATGAAATATAATATATATATATATATATATATATATATATAAGAAAATACTTAGCTATAAAATATGTATTATACATACAATATTGTATACATATATAATAGTATGTAATAAATATATACATGAACACATATACATATATATATATATATATATATATATATATATAGATATATATATATATATATATATATATATATATCTCTATATATACATAGACATATAATATATATATATATATATTATATATATATATATGTATATATTGTTAAAAATATATCTATATATATATATATTATATATATAAAAAGAAAAAAAAATATATATTAATTTATGTTAAATATCTAATTATATATAAGAAATACTTAGCTAAAATATGTATATACCATACAAATATTGTATACATATATATAATAGTATGTATAATAATATATACATGAACACATATACATATATACATAAATATATATATAATATATATATATATAATATATATTATATATATATATCTATATATAATATATATATAATATATATATATTTTTTTTTCTTTATATATATATATATATATATATATTATATATATATATATCTATTATATATATATATATATATATATATATATATAAAAATACTATATATATATAATATATATATATAAATATATATATATATATATATATATATATATATATAGATATATAAATACATACTATATATATTATATTATATATTATATATATATATATACATAAAAAAATAAAAAAAAATATAATATTATATATATACATATACATAAATACATATATTTATATATATATATATATATATATATATATATATATATATATATATATTACATATATAAAATAGAGTACTAATATAAAATATACATATATATATATAAATACAGTATATATACACATAAAACAGTATATAAATAATAATATATATATATCTATATAATATATACATAAATATATATATATATAAAATAAAATAAAAAACAAAAGAAAATAAAAGAAAAACAGACAAAGGGCTCGAACTCGGCCCTCTGTTCTGGAAGGGTGAAGACTTAGAGCCCCACCCGCTGGCCAGTGGGCCTGAGCGGGCTTGCTGTCAGGGTGGGGCTCGGGTTAATAATAAAGAGTTTAATTAATTATTGGTTTTTAACCCGCTAAAAAAACAAACCCCACCCGTTATGCTATACCGTGTCCTGACAGTTAGGGACACGGCTTATGAAACACGACACAGTGTCTTGTGTTTACACTCAGCACGACATGCACGAATTGATTCGGCCGTGTCCAAGCTTGCCAATAGATTGCCCGTGTCCTGGCGAGTCATCTACGTGAATTCGAGACACAAATACGACATAGAGACAGTACTGATACGTATGTGTCTGAAGTTGGGTTGCTGTCGGGGTGGCGACTGGGCGGAGGAGGCGTCATGGTCGGGGCGCTCGGATGGCGCTGCGATCGACTCGACGAGGCGAATCGAATGGTGGTGGTGGCGACCGATGACGATGTTTGGTGAGGCGGTGCCAGGGTACGCCGGAGTTAGGGTTTAGGACCTAGGGTTTTCGCCGGAGAAGAAGAACTACGGTGGTCGTGGTGGTGGATAGGGTTAGGGTATGGTCTGGGGTCGAAGGGGGGTATTTATAGGTAGTTTGAGGTGGTGGCCGGCCGGGAAAAGCGGGAAATATCCGCCGGGTCGTCGGGGCCAGGTGGCCGGTCGGTCGTAGGGGTGACGACTATTTTACAGAACAGTCCCTAGATATTTAGGTTTTGCAACTAGGCCCCTAACAGTAGCTATATGCAAATGAAATTTGCATGAAACAAATAGAAAATTGCAAACCGATATTTTAACAATCTAATTAATTGCAAAACTTAATTAAAACATGTTAGAAAATTGCAAATTGGTATTTTTGTATTTAAAACTTATTTAAAAACCATTTAAAAATTCTAGAAAAAAATTCCTAAAAATCATAATAATTATTTTAAGGCTAAAAATGACATTAACGACTAATTAACACTAATTAAATAATTTTTGAAAAACAGGGGCTCACAAGTCTTCCCTCCTTGAAAAATTTCGTCCTCGAAATTCACAAGGATTGAAGACCCTACAATATTCTAACATAGCAAGCAATGCAACATATGACTAAGGCTATGATCGAAACTAACCTCTAAGGTATCAAGCGGGAACGGGTGGTTCCCTCGCAGCGGTTGGATCGAACAAGTAAGGGTTTCTCTCCCTCATGTCCGACTCCCTCTCCCAAGTAGATTCACCCGGAGAGCGACGGCTCCAAGCTACTCGTACTAAGGGTATAACCTTGTTCCTCAGCCTCTTCTTCCTCCTGTCTAATATCTCCACTGGCTGCTCAGAAACTGTAAGGCTCGGTCCGACCTCCAACTCTGAATGATCTAGCACATGGCTAGGGTGTGGAATATATCTCCTCAGCTGAGATACATGAAAGACATCGTGAACTCCTACTAGGTTGGGTGGAAGTGCAACCCTGTAAGCTACCTCTCCAATCCTGCCAAGTATCTCGAACGGCCTGATGTATCTGGGGCTCAGCTCCCCTCCTCGTCCGAACCGGATCGTCCCTCTAGTAGGTGATATCTTTACTAGCACCATATCACCGTCTGCGAACTCCATCGGTCTGCGACTAGCGTCAGCCCAGTGTTTCTGCCTGTCCTGAGCTACTCTGAGCCTGTCTTTGATCATCCCGACCTTCTCTGCTGCATCCGTGATCATCTCTGGCCCAATCATAACTCTGTCTCCAACATCATCCCAAAAGAGCGGTGTGCGGCATCGTCGTCCATATAGCGCCTCGAAAGGAGACATACCGATACTGGCTTGGTAGCTGTTATTGTATGAAAACTCTACCAAGTGCAGATGGCTCTCCCAAGATCCTCCAAAGTCCAGCACGCAGGTCCTCAGCATATCCTCCAGTGTCTGTATCATCCTCTCGGATTGCCCATCTGTCTGCGGGTGGTACGCCGTACTGAACTTGAGCCTACTGCCCAACTCCTCCTGCAAGCTCCTTCAGTAGTGGGATATAAATCTGCTGTCTCTGTCGGACACGATGCTCACGGGTACTCCGTGCAAACGAACTATCTGCTGCATGTATAGCTCTTCCAACTTCTCAGTGGAAAGCCCCACCTTGAAGGGTATGAAGTGCGCACACTTCGTCAGCCTGTCCACGATGACCCAAATGGCATCCTTCCCTCCTTGGGAATGAGGAAGCCCTGAGACGAAGTCCATCGTAATATGTTCCTATTTCCACTCGGGAATAGGTAATGGCTGCAACAAAATAGCTGGCCTCTGGCGCTCCGCCTTGACCTGCTGGCAAACTAGGTATCTCGAGATGAAACGTGATACATCCCTCTTTATCCCGTGCCTCTAAAGATGTTCCCGCAAGTCACGGTACATCTTGTTAGCACCAGGGTGAATAGAATATCTTGATCGGTACGCCTCCTGCAAGACTGCCTCTACCAGCTCTCCCTTCGGCATGTACAGTCGGCTGCCATGCCTCAAGGATCCATCCTCTGCTATAGTGAAGTCATCCAGCAATCCAGCTAAAGCCTGGGCTCGAAGTCTGCGAAGGTTCTCATCTGTAGGCTGTGCCTCCCGGATCTGCTCCATCAAACCTGACTGAATGTCAAGTGCCATCATCTGTATCATTGATCCTGGCCGAACTAGCTCGATACCGAGCTTCTCCAGATCTTCCCGCAAATGTCGATCTATCATCAGATACCATACCATCCGATGCCTGCTCAGCGCATCCGCCACCACATTTGCCTTCCCGGGGTGATACTGTAAATCAATGTCGAAATCTTTCATCAACTCTAACCATCATCTTTGTCTCATGTTCAGCTCTTTCTGCGTGAACACATACTTCAAGCTTTTGTGGTCAGTAAAGATTTCCACACGCTCTCTGTATAAGTAATATTTCCATAACTTGAGTGCAAAGATCACCGCAGCTAACTCTAGGTCATGGGTAGGATAATTTTGCTCATGAGTCCGCAATTGCCTAGATGCATAAGCAATCACTTTTTCTTGCTGCTGTAGGACACATCCTAGCCCCTTCCCATAAGCATCGCTGTATATGGTGAAACCTCCAGAACCTGAAGGTAACGTCAGAACTGGAGCGGTCGTCAGCCTCCTCTTCAGCTCCTCGAATGCTGTCTGGCAGTCCTCTGACCAAATGTACTCTGCGTCCTTCTGCGTCAGCTTCGTCATGGGTTCAGCTATCCTAGCAAAGTCCTGGACGAACTTTCTATAATAGCCTACTAAACCCAGAAAGCTTCTGATCTCTGAAACTGACATCGGAGCCTTCCATGTCTCAACTGCAGCAATCTTCCTGGGATCCACCGAGATTCCATCTCCAGTAACTACATGGCCGAGAAACTCCACTCGGTTTAAAAAGAACTCGCACTTCGACAATTTGGCAAACAATCTCTCCTGTCTCAGAATCCCTAAACTATCCGCATGTGCTCTGCATGCTCCTTCGATGTCTTCGAGTATATCAGGATGTCGCCGATAAATACTACGACGAACTTATCCAGATACTGGTGGAATGTCTTATTCATCAAATTCATAAAGACAGCTGGCGCATTTGTGAGACCAAATGGCATCACCAGAAACTCGTACTGCCCGTACTTCGTGTTGAACGTCGTCTTCTGGATGTCTGCTGCCCTAACCTTCACCTGGTGGTACCCGGATCTCAAATCTATCCTGGAAAACACCTTCGCTCCGCTCAACTGGTCGAACAAATCATCTATCCTGGGCAGAGGATATTTGTTCTTGATGGTGATGGCATTCAAGGCCCGGTGGTCAATACACAACCGGACTGTACCATCCTTCTTAGGCACAAAGAGCACTGGCGCTCCCCATGGAGAAGTACTAGATCGAATGAAACCCTTTTTCAACAGGTCATCAATCTGCTTTTTCATCTCTACGGCCTCCTTGGGATTCACTCTATAGCAAGCCCGGGATACTGGTGATGAACCCGGCACTAAATCTATAGTGAACTCCACATCTCTGTCAGGCGGAAGCCCTAGAAGATCCTTTGGGAATACATCCATAAACTCCCTAATGATAGGGTATGGCGGTGCTACGTCCCCAACTGTCACACAACAGTTCGGCTCTAGGCTGATCTTCGGCCCTGTCCTCCTGACACTGAATGGTGTTGTGCCTAGGGGACTGAACAAAATACTACCCTCATGACAATCTATAGATGCATAGGCATAGCAAAGCCAGCCATCCCCAATATGATATCATAACCGGGGAGTGGCATCACAAAGAATCGTCCCCTGAACTCTCTCCCGGCTATAAAAATAGAACATCTATAGATAGCTCTAATAGGCACTGGTCCTCCTCCCATCATCACTCTACTAATCGTTACAGTAGGTGTAGCTACTAGATGGTGTTTATGCATAAACTTTAATGATAGGAAGCTATGAGATGCACCAGAATCAAACAAGCATAGAGCTAGAAAAGTATACAAATAAACATGACCTGTGATAACGTCAGCTAAGTAATCTGGCTCCAAAACCTGCTCCGGCTCCGGCTCGAGAGCTAGACTATAAACCTTCCCCTGAGGTCCCTTTTGCTGCTGCAGATGTTGCCCAAACCTCTGCTGCTGTGTCGGAAGCGATCCTCTAGGTCCCTTGGCTGCTGAGCAGTTCCGAATCTGATGGGTGGCAGATCCATAAACTAAGCACTGTCCCAACCTCTTCCTGCAGATGGCGCAGTCATGCCCTGGCCTTCTACAGAAAGAACACATAGACCCCTTTTGCTGCTGAGGTCCCGGGGCTCTAACTGGTGGGGTCTGATGATGTGGTGTAGGAGGACGGTAAGTCTGCTGGGGCGGCGTCGGTGCTCTCTGCTGGAAAGCCTGACGCTTGGACGGTCCCTCATGATGTACAGAAGCCGGCCTCTTGCTAGACAGAAGACGCTCCTCGATGCTCCGGGCCAACTCTAGGCTCTGGTAATAGTCAGTCGTACCGTTCGCCACTATAAGAATACCGATGTCTGGAACTAGACCATGGCAAAACCTACGGGTCATCTCCTCTGGATCTGCAACCAGACTAGGAGCGAAATGGCTCAGGCGACTAAACTCTGCCGTATACTCGTCGACAGAACGGTTCCCCTGCTGGATGTTCTGGAATCGTAGCCTCATGGCTACTCTAGCAGTGGTCGAAAAGAATTTCTTCTTGAACTGGGTCTTGAACTGATCCCAAGTGGCTCTCCCTCTCGCAAACAACAGCTCATTTCGGAACCAGACTCCTGCCAAGTCTATCAGCAGAAATCCCGCTGCCTCGACCTGGAGGTCACCCGGCATCCTAACTCCAAGGAGCTTCCTCTCTACCGAGTCTAGCCAGTCATCTGCTACTACTATGCCCTCAGTCCCTGAGAACTCCTTGGGGTTCAAACCCATGAAGTCCTTGATCGTCCCCGCTCTCTGCCGTAGCTCTACAGGTGGTGGGACCATGGTACGTTCCTCAGAACGCTCCATGCTCTGGCGAAGTAGGGTAGTCTGCTCTTGATGGGTCGTTAGGAACCCCTGGATCATAGTGAGCAGTTGGTTCCCGTCGAGTGTGACGGAAGCCTGGGTAGGTATAGTGATAGGGGGTGGTGGAAGTATTGGGTCCTGCTGGACATGTGATGTGGAAGGTGGTGGAGGCATCTGGGTTTGTGGATCTGTGGAGTGGGGGAATGTGGTAGGTGGAGGTGGGGGTCTATCAGTCAACTGGTTAGCTGACTGGATGTGGAGTGCGCCATTCTCCGGTGTAACATACTGGGATGAACAAGTAAGCACCATCTAATTACAATAAAAAGGACTTATAAGGACTTGTTTAAAGCAAGCAATCATAGGCAAGAAAATCTAATTATAATTGCACGCATGTGATGTATTTTCTATGTTGCAATCCTAGCATTCCTCTAGGTGTTCTAAGCGTTATTCCAAATGTTGTCTAATTACCTTAAGTTCCTACTTGCAGGCATGCTTGGTACAATAACGTAACCAAACAATTTAGTCTCGACCTGCATGGGCCACCACTAAAAACATTGCACGACCCGTTACCCAAATTGTTGGGCCGGGCCGAGTCATGTCCGACCTGCGCTTGAGATAAAGCACAGTAAGCTGTTCTAGAAATAACAAGATAAGACTAAATGTGCTAACAGTTCTATAAGTGAATAAAAGTCATAAATGCTCCAAACACAAAAGTCGTCTCATATAGTAAAATGTCCAAAGTACAAGTCTGAAATGTAAAACTCGATACATGTCCAGTTACAAAATACGTAGTCTAATACATGACTACACTAAATATCCTAAGTGACTACGCAAACTAGGCGAGTTTCCCCGCAGGTAC